>CM070779.1:109595293-110095293 GCA_036346955.1 Dipus sagitta | reverse complement strand
TAGTGCTGAGACAAACTTCTTGGTGCTGAAGCAACTTGAAGAAGGAAGGGTCTACTTCAGTTTACAGTTCAAGGTTACAGACATTGTTGGGAAGGCATGGCACATCCAAACCACAACAGAGGAAACAGAGCAGAATGATGAGCACTGCATCCTCAGCTAGGTTTCCCCCTTTGTATACACTAGAGGCTGGGTCCTCCCATGCTAACGTAATCTAGAAAATCCCTCACAGACATGACCAAGGATTTGTTTCTGTGGTGAGTCAAATCCTATAAATTTAACAAACAAAGTAACCATCACAAAGACCCTGACTTCTCTAACATTTCATTTATTTACTTATCTATTTATTTGAGAGAGAGAGAGAGAGAGAGAGAGAGAGAGAGAGAGAGAGAGAGAGAGAGAATGAATGTGCCAGGGCTTCTAGCCATTGCAAACAAACTCCAAGCATATGTTCCACCCTGTGCACCTGGCTTTATGTGAGTACTAGGGAATTTAACCTGGGTCCTTTGGATTTGCATGCAAGCACCTTAACCCTTAAGCCATCTCTCCAGTCCCATTTAGATAATTTCAGTTTCCTTTTCATGATTCATCACAAATAGTAATGCCTCCAAAATTCTTGATTTGCTTCTCTTCCTAAAATCCGTGCACTTCCTCTGTATTTTCATGACACTTTTGCATTCTTACCTTTTTGATTATCCTGAATTATACTGATCTTGTTTTAATTGTTTGTCTTCTACTCAAAGTTCCTGACACTATAAGCTGTGTCTTAGTTTCCCCTTTAATTTTATATTTTTGAATGAATAAATACTATTTCACAATCATGAAATTCATGTCCGCAATTTCTCTTCCGTATAATTCCATTTCTCTTATCTGTTGGGAAATTTCTTGTTGATTTTTAGAAATGGTTTTGGTTTTCAAGTTGTTCTGTAAAGTCTTTGTTGACCATGGCATGTCATCATTTGGGTGCCTGCCTTAACTTTGTACCTGGAACTAAAAGTTATTTCTCAAAATGGAAACATTGTGCTTTTCATACAACTATAAAACACACGTGAAACATTTTACTTCATTCATCAATTAATGAATGAATCAATATCATGTGTTGACAACTTCAAACGAGAAGACTTATAAAGATTCACACACCCATGGTTCATTTGCAGGTAACCCAGAACCACTTACATTACCATGGCAGAAATACTTGTATCATCTTTGTTTTTTCTGTTGACTAACTTCCATCTCCATAGAGCTATAGATTATTCCACTTAAAGATGCTGGAAGCTGACCCCCAAAATTTTTTGTTGGTCTTTTCTTAAGATGGAGTTTCATGATGTGCAGGCAGTCCTCAAATTCAAGGCTGACCATGAACTCCTGATCCTCCTGGCTCTGCCTCTCAAGTTCTGGTATTATGAATGTAAGCCACGCCCTCATCCACAGCTCTTGAGTTTTAAACAATTATCCATTCATCTTGGCAGTAACCTCAATACAGGAAGGTTTGCACCATGAGGTTATGTGATTTCATATATGAAGCTGTACTTACTGGGGACTCATAGCTCCCTGAGTCTGTTAACTGTTTTAGTAGACAAATCAGTTTGGGTGATATTTTAAACACATTACCAAAACCAGAGAATTGAAAAATACCAATACTTTATACTTATTTTGATATTTTAATCCTAAAAGGCTGATATATTTTAATTTTAGAAGCATCGGGTGATAGATATCAGCTAGCAGATTGGATTTTAAAACAAAGCCCATTCATTCATTGTAAGGTTCTTTATCTCCAGTGACAGATGCAACCCCAGGGCAAAAGGATGGAGAAAAACATTCTAAGCAAGTGGAGTTAGGGCACAAGCAGTTATCATTATTCTGATATTTGACAAAGTAGACTTCATCCCAATTAGTCAGAAGAGATAAAGAAGTTCATTTCATTCTGATTAAAGTAAAATTGTATTGAGAGGTCATTATAGTTTTAAACGTCCCTGCACAGTTTCATTAAAAATACTGGTGGGTGTAAAAGCATAGGTAAACCCAACTCATACTAGTGGGTGGCTTTTATACTTTATTCTCATCCTGAAAAAATAAATAGCAGAGTCTAGTAGGAATGCCCCTAAATCCCTTCCTTTAACACATGTTTAAGGATTATCCAAAGAAAGACACTCCTTACTCTTTGCTCATACAATGTGCTATTTATTCACATATTACTGGTTTTTGGCTGTTTAATAAAAATGCCAATGAGTACCTGTATGCAAAAGCCACAGCCATAGTTACATCAGAACAGAAGTGACAGTAGATGCAGAAGGTTTACTATCGGCTTAAGCTAACCTTCTTTTCAGTTTCTTTTTCCCTCAGGCTGCTGCTAGAGGCAGCCATCCCACTCCTGGGCTGGGTATACCAGGAGTTAGCTCTCCCACCTTTTAAGCTCTGCTCCAACAGGCAATTTTCTTACTTCTGGATAGGAAAGTTTAAGAAGTTAGTCTTCTAACTTCAGGTCTGTACCCCCCCAAATAGGGAACTTTACCTGATCCTAATGGAATAAAGGTCGAAATCAACAGTAAGAATAATTTACAGTACATAAGCAAACTGATGGACATTAAGCAACGTATTGTTGAATAATGAACTGGTCATTGAAGAAATCAAGAAGCAAATAAAAAATTGCTAAAGCGTTGGAGAAATGGATTAGTGGTTAAGGTGCTTGCTAGCAAAGCCTAAGGACCCTTTCTCAGTTCCACAGATCCCACATAAACCTGACGCATGCACAAGGTTGTATATGCACACAAGGTGGTGCACAAGCCTGGGTTCAATTGCAGTGGCTGGAGGGTCTGGCACACTAATTCTCTCTCTCTCTCTCTCCCATAAAAAAAGACTAGAAATGTGTGAAAATGAAGATACAACATACCAGAATCTGTAGGACACACTGAAAGCATTTGTGGTGTGTGTGTGTGTGTGTGTGTGTGTGTGTGTGTGTGTGTAGGGGTGGTTTACAGCTACATTTAAAGTATCAGAGAGATCACAATAAATAGCTCAGCAATATATCTTAGGCAGTAGGACAGAAATACAAGAAGACCCCAAAATTAGCAGATGAGGAAAATAACTATGATTGTGGAAGATCTTAATGCCATGGGATGAAAAAGCAATGCAAGCAATGAAACAAAGATAACCAGGGTTTGAGCCAACTAGTCAAAGGAAAAATATCTAAGTTGGCAAAACTAGAGATGAAAAGGGACACATTACACCAGGCATTACACAAGACAAATGAATTTCTGAAAATCGGTAGAGCATACCTTGAAAACTTACATCCCACTACACTGGAAAACTAGAAGAAATGGATGAATTTCTAGATGCATATGGAATACCAGCACCAAACCAAAATGAAAAAAACATTTTAAACAGTTCTATAGCAAGCATTGAGATTACCACCACAATAAAAATATCTCCCAACAAAACATTCCAGGCCCCCAGTACTGAATTCTACCAAATCTTTAAAGAAAAGCCAATACCAATGTTTTTCAAACTATTACAAAAAAAGAAAGAAAAGAACACTACCAAACTCTTTTATAAAACCAGTGTCACCCTGATGCCAAATCCAGATAAAAATACAACATAAGAACATTATAGAACAATCACCCTGTTGAACATAGCTACAAAAATACTCAATTACATACCTACCAATTGAATTTATGAATGTATTAACAGATCATTCACCCTGATCAAGATGACATCATTCCAGAGATCCAGCACTGTTTCAATGAATACAAATCAATGAATGTAATTAACACACACACACAACAGACACATTGAAAGAAAACCATACAATCCTCTCAAGATATGCAGAAAAAGTTTCTAACAAAAATCCAATATCCCATCACGACGAAAGCTTTGAAGATATTAGAAATAGAAGGAATTTATCTTGACATAATAAAAACTATATATGACAAACCCACTGCCACATTACACTAAATGAGGAAAATCCTCAAAGGATTTCCAATTAAATTAGGTACAAGACAATAGCGTCCAGTGTTCCCATTCTTATTCAATATAATGCTTGAAGTGTTAGCTAGAGCACTAGGACTAGAGAAGGAGCTGAAAGGAATACAAATAGGAAAGGAAGAAATCAAACTATCCTTATTTGCCGATGGTATAATGCTATGCATAACAGGTTCACTAAGGAATCCACCAGAAACCTCTAAGATCTGACAAATTTTCAGCAAATACAAAACTTAGTAGGCTTTTAAATTTTTATTTAAAAATAATTTTATTGATTTATTTTGTGCAAGAGAGATAGATAGAGAGAGAGAGAGAGAGAAGCATTTGGAAAGTATATACACCAGGGCCTCTTGTCACTGGAAACAGACTCCAGATTCATATGCCAACAGGGAAGCAAACCCTGGCCAGCAGGCTTTGCAAGCAAGAACCTTTAAACACTGAGAAATCTCCTCAGTCTTAGTCTCCTGTTTTTTTTCTAACTAGTCTTTATTTTGGTGTGTGTGTTTGTGTGTGTGCAGCTGCATGCATCCTGTGGAGGCCAAAGCTGGCTGACTGGGGAGCCTCATCAATCCTTCTGTGTGCCTACCTCAGGGATGAGGTACAGACATGCACAGCCTTGCCTGGACTTTTATGTGGGTGCTGGGGTTTGAACTCAGGTACTCACGATTGTGCAGTAAATGCTCTTAACTGCTGAGCCATCTCTCCAGTACCAGTCTTCTTATATGCCAATAACAAACATGCTGAGAAAGAAATCAGGAAAATAATCACATATACAATTCCCTTAAAAAATGCCTTGGAATAACCTTAACCAAGGAAGTAAAAGACCTGTACAGTGGAAACTTTAAATCATTGAAGAAAGAAACGCACGAAGACACCAGAAGGTGGAAAAGACCTTTCATGCATATAGACTGAAAATTTGGGCTGGAGAGAAAGCTCAGCAGTTCAGGCACTTACTTGCAAAGCCTAAAAGTCCAGGTTTGATTCCCCAGTGCCTGTGTAAAGCCAGATACACAGAGTAGTGCATGCATCTGGAGTTTCTTTGCTGCAGCAGGAGGCCCTGGTGTGCCCCCTGTCTGTTTGCAAATAAATAAATAAAAATATTTTAAAAATTAGTATTGTGAAAATGGCTATTCTACCAAGACAATGTAAAGAAAGATTCAATGCAATTCTCATTAGCACTCCACTGTCATTCTTCATAGTAATATAAAAAAAAATCTTAAAGTTTATATGGAAACATAAATGATGCTAGGTAGTCAAAACAATCCCTAGCAAGTCAGGTGCGGTGGTGCACGCCTTTAATCTCAGCACTCAGGAGGCACAGGTAGGAGGATCACTGTGAGTTTCAGGCCACCCTGAGACTACGTAGCGAATTCCAGGTCAGCCTCGGCAAGAGTCAGACTCTACCTTGAAAAAACCAAACAGTAAAAATAAAAATAAAAAAAGCAAAAAACAGCCGGGCGTGGTGGCGCACGCCTTTAATCCCAGCACTCGGGAGGCAGAGGTAGGAGGATTGCCGTGAGTTCGAGGCCACCCTGAGACTACATAGTGAATTCCAGGTCAGCCTGGGCTAGAGTGAGACCCTACCTCGAAAAACCAAAAAAAAAAAAAAAAAAAGCAAAAAACAATCCTTATCAAAAAGAATAATACCTGATCATAAGTTATGCGGCAGAACCATTCTAACAAAAACAGTATGGTACTGGCACAAGACAGACGCACAGAGCAACGGAACAGAGCGAGGGATCCAGATGAAAACCTACAGCTACAGCCAACTGACTCTTTATTAAGATGCCAAAATACACGCTGGAGAGAAGACTGTTTGACAAATGGCCATACCGTTTGTAAGGAAATCACTGCATCAGGCTATACAGAAAGACAAATGGTATATTTTGTTCTTATTTATGGATCCTAGATCTTATGTATATACATAAAGTTATATATATGTATGTATATTATAAATATGTATGTATATTATATATGTATATGCTTACATATTTATATCACACAAACAGATATGAATTGCTGAGTGGCGAAAGGGGACTAGTGGGTGAAGGGAAATGGGAACTGGGAGGAGTTTGATGGGAATGTGCTCAGTGTACACTATATGCTTGTGTGAAAATCTCAATATTTAACAGTATACCAGTGAAAAAAATTGTTATTCTTTTTGGGTATATATGAGATATATATATATATATATATATATATATATATATATATATATATACACACACACACACATATATATGTATGTATATATATGGGCATATATACCACAGCATATATGTAGGTACTAGATGATAACTTTGGGATGTTTCTCCTCTCCTTCTGTTGAGACCACTCTCTCTAGCCACTGCTGCTTGTGAGTTTCCAGATTCTCCTGGCTCTGCCTCCTATTGATGTAGGCATGCTGGGATTACAGATGTGTGTGCCAGTTTGTGTCTGGATGTATGTGGGTGCTTGAGGAGGATCAAAATTAGTTTGTCACATTTTTAAGTAAGTACCCATTGAGCCATCATTTCAGCCCCCTAGTGAAGTTTTATTTATTTGAAGGGGAGAGACAGAGATTGAGAAAGAGAGAAAGACAGAGCGAGCTCAGGTTCCCCAAGACCTCTTGCCACTGCAAGTAAACTCCAGATACATATACCACCTTGTGTATCTAGCCTTATGTAGTTACTGGGGAATCAAACCTGGGCTTTCGGGCTGGAGGGATGGATTAGTGGTTAAGATGTTTGCCTGCAATGCCAAAGGACCCAGGTTCGATTCCCCAGGGCCCATGTTAGCCACATGCACAAGGTGGCACATGTGTCTGGAGTTTTTTTGCAGTGGCTGGAGGCCCTTGTGCACCCATTCTCTCTCTCCTCTCTGTCTCTTTCTCTTTGTGATATAAATAAATACAAATAAAATATTTTAAAAAAACTGGCTGTCAGGGTTTGCAAGCACTCATCTTTAACTGCTGAGCCATCTCTCTTCACCCCACCACCACTGAAAGAAGAAACATTGGGTTATTTCTTATAACTCAAAAAGTTTGGGACTTTAAGGCCAATCTTGCCTATGTTACAAATTTCAGGCCAGCCAGATCTATATGAAGCCCTGTATCAACCTCCCTACCTCCCCCACATGCCCAAAAGTCTGGACAATGAAAATTTACTCTGCTGTAGCAATTCAGTTTTTTCAGAAAATGGTAGTAAATAGGAAAAATGGTATGAATTAAACTCTAAGAGATAAAACCCTTTTAAAATGAACATATGGTAAAATCACAAGGTATATTTAGCATCATCCAATGTAATGTTTCATACATTTTTCTCAAATACAACAATTTAAAATGTAATTTAGAGAATGACCAAATTCACATAGCTCAGTTAATCCACAAGGGCACAGAACTTTTCTGTACCGCCCTCCTATCCAATGGTATCCCTCTGTGAACCCTTCCATTCACCGCCTCAGAGAGCACATCTTCCCGACATCATAGCCATTCGCAGTGTGGTTGAATGTGTGCTCATATTGTCCTTCTGCCCTCATACTTCAGCTTCACTGGAAGTGAAACAGTTGGTTGCTCATGGGTTTTCCTCATGCTCTTTTCTCTGTGTTCTTTTAAAAATATTTTTATTTATTTATTTGAGAGAGCGAGAGAGAGAGAGAGGCAGATAGAAAATGGATGCACCAGGACCTCCAGCCACTGCAAATGATCTCCAGATGCATGAACCACCTTATGCACCTGGCTTATGTGGGTACTGGGGAATCAAGCCTCAAACCAGTGTCCTTAGGCTTACAGGCAAGCACTTAACCACTAAGTCATCTCTCTAGTCCCCTTCTTTGTGTTCCTAATAGCAGTAGATAGGTGCTGGGCCAGGGTCTGTTTGAGACCTATCTAAAGTGAGAAATTCGCAATCCTGATGTCAAGCCTCTGGGTCTTTGTAACTGACGCAGAAGTGAGGACTCAGATTGTTTCACAGATTTGAAAAAATGAGTATCTGTTCACCAAGGAGAGTGGGGGAGAAAGCAGAAAGGAATATGGAAAATAAATGGGAGTTTAGCCATCTGTTCATTTGATGTTATTGGGCAGAAAATCTTTCTGAAACAGCATGAATATGACACAAATATGGCTGGTTCTGGAGCTTTCCAATTCAGGCCAATCTCTAGAAAAATGTGTTCAGCAATCGTACTCAATTTCAAGGTGTGCTGAAAGTTGTCATGTAGCAGACCTCCATATTGATTAAAAAAGTCACCTTGCCTTTGTTATATAAATTTTCTTTCATGCATAAATCTGCATATATGAATATATTATATATTTTATGGTATACAGTATGCATGATATGAGAACTTGGCCTATTCTTTTCTTGGTGAATGAATGATACTTTGTACTGCATTAATGACTTTTTATAGGAATTTATGTGAATATACTATTTACATCTTCCCAGAGAGTTCTGAAACATAGCAGCTTTATTGTTTCTTTAGAGAAGTATAAATAATGTTTGGTCATAAAATTTTAGCTGTTTGAAGCATTTGATTTTAATTTCTGTGGGCTTGAGCATCTGTTTCTTGCCATGAATTAAATTATATAGCCTGTGTTTAACCACATGATCACTTACTTAAGAATGAGGAATAAAGGCCTTGTAGAAATGTTTAAGCAACACTTAACCCTATTAGATCCAGGCAAACTATATGCAGAATATGTTTGATCACTGAGAGTTTTTTAATGTAGGAGAAAATTATATTTTCATTAAATATGCCTTTAATTCAAATATTTATATGTAAAAATAATATGTATATTTTATTAAAGCTCTAAGATTGTAATATATCCAAAAGAGACTTAGCAGATAATTCTCATATGATTGTACACACAGTTCTATAGATTGATGTTTCTGCCCTCCACACCTTAGTCTGTGGCAATCTTAACTCTGCATGTGGTAGTCACTGTAATTTAGTAGGTGAGAGTTTGGGGTGATTAGGCTGTAGCAGAATTCTCCTGAGTGGGATTAGTGCCTTTATCAAAGACTTCAGAGAGTTCTTTGCTCTTTTTTTTTACATGTATGTTTTGTGTGAGGTGCGTGTGTGTATGGGAACATGTGTGTGAAGATGTGCACATGTGTGCATGCATGTGGAGGATAGAGGTTGACATCGAGTATCCTGATTGCTTTCCATTTTATTTACTGGGGCAGGGTCTCTACTTGAACTTAGAGCTCACTAATTGGGCTATTCAAGCTAGTCAGCTTGCCTCTGGGACCCCTGTCTGTGCCTCTCCAGCACTGGGATTAGAGGTAGGCAGCCACGCCTACCTGGAATTTCCAGGACACTGGTGATCTGCACTCTAGTCTTGCGTGGCAAGTACTTTACTCGCCCTGGCCCCCTTGCTCTCTTTCTGTTATGTGATGAATGGCACAGACAGAGGACAATGGTCTCTGAATGACAGCATAGTTCATAGCCAGACAGAACCTACTGGCACCTTGAGCTTGAACTGCTCTTCAAGAATCATGAGAAATCATTGTTTATGGTTTAAGGTACCCAGTCTACATTGCTTTTCTTATTGTAGCCTTAATGGATGAAGACACTTAGATACACATACTCAAACATTTAAATATGTGAATCATTTATGCAATATAGAAGCAACTTTTCTGGTATTTCTGTACATAAATGTATATTTCAAAAATTAGTAAATGGATAATGTTAGAAAAAGTTTGAGACTGGTAGGAATAGCTACAACAGAGAAAATATACTTTGTTGTAGGAGAGTAGTGGTAGAGGGATACTTCAAATCTCAGCGGTGAAGACTCTGGAAATGTGAGGTGCCTGTCTAGCATTGTGCCATGGGGGATTTCATGTCCAAGGGGAAGGGAGAATGAGAAGCAAGTGTGATGGAAGAGAACTTCTTTGAAAGCCTTTCTTCTGAAATAGCCAGCCAGGTATCCTGCTCCCCAGGGGTTTTCAAGATAGCAGGGGGCAGTCTTCAGAGATACTTCTTGGCATTCAGCAATAGTATTTTGAATTCCTGAAATTTGCTAACTCCTTCATATAAACTCTGTATTGGAAAATGTAGGAAGAATTCCATTAAAAAATTGTGGCAATAAAAATATATAAATGGATCCAGATACAAAAATTACAGATACACCACTAGGTAAAGATTGCTAAATATATTAAAGCACATTAAACATGTTGCTACATATATTAAACAGAAATCATCAAAGTAAAATAAATTCTCAAGACAAATGGGAAAGATAAGATTTCTTTTATAGCTGAGAAGCTCTTATCTAGGCAAAAGACATACAGAAAGGCAATGCAGCAGCACTGGCCCCTGGGTGTGCTTTTCCTACCCCATGCAGGGTGCCTTTATTCAAACTCTTTAACTGCCGTGGTTACTGTTCTTCCAGATGCTCTTCCAAGACTGTGACATTCAAGGATTAGCAACATATAATGAAATCTTTTCACAGAATTCCTTAGGATCTCTGAAGGCCTCTCCCTATGTGTTCCCAACAAGTGCCAATTGGTCTGTGAATTCAACAATTAAAGGGGTTAAACAAATAAAGCAGGCTCCAGTACAACATGCCAAGCTCCCGTCATTTGTGCCACTTCTATCAGGTTTCTGCCAAAGGAGAAATAGGATGCAATGGCATGGATGGTGACACTACCTCAATCTAGATCTCTCTAATCGCTCCACAGTCATCCTCCAGGAATCAACGGCCCTTCACATGCTGGGATCCTACCACAAGCCTTCTAGACACTGAGTATTTTGCAACTTCTGAATGAGTGAATAGGGCTGGCTCTCTCTGGGTGGCCCGGTTTGCACTTGGAGCAAGAGAATGCAAAGCATATTTTATCCACTGTCTGAGCAGACACTTTCCACGTCTGAGAATGTGTCTTTGGGCTGCCTCCTTTCTATTGATCACACCAGGCTGATGAAAGAGCCTTGGGCTGGGCAAACAATCTGCACCCACAATACTTTTCTACAAGGAAGAAATGTGCATAACATGGGTGGCCCTATGGACTCAGCCCTGTGACAAGTTTAGTCTTCACTGTGTTGCTGTGACATTCACATTGCTTTCATCCCTTTGTTGAACTGCTGCTCAGGTATTAAAGCCTCCCAGAGACTCATGAGCACAGCATTGGCATTCCATCAGTTTTTGTTTTTCCACACAAATCTTGCCAGTGGTGCTCTCTGAGCAGCTTAAATGAGCCAGTCCGTTGGAGACTGATTTCCTTTGCCTCAGTTCATACAGCCATTGTCTCAAGGGGGCATGAATAAGCTGTATTGCCCAGTTTCTCTGCTTCCACAGCCCTCACACTGAAGTCCTCGGCCCCATGTGTCATAGCTTCACAGGCTAGGTTGTGAGGAACTCTTTTATTCTTTAGTTATTTCTTATTTAAAAGTCTTTACCAATTCAACAAGTTTAGATGCAGAGTATTTCCTGATTACTATAGGTTTCTCTGCTAGGTCATTTTTGCAGCCCCGATCTGCATGCTGATTCGTATTAAAGTTTGGTCCTGAGAGATAACACCTATCATTCTACCTTTCTCCCATCCTCTCTACAATCCAATTCTTCTCATGCATTCAAAGTTCTTTTGATCCCAGGGCTCTTTAGCACAGATCTAATTTGTTCTCTTTCCTTATGTCTTGTCAGCTGTAAGAAACTGCAAGCGCTTTTTTGCCACTTTTCCTGTCAAATCAGAGTTTAATGTGGAGACTAGCAGCAGCAAGTCTCTTCCCCACTGTAGTTCCTCCCTTATGTTGTCAGTTTCTTTGTAGTAGGCTGCTCTGCTTCAGTCTTACTGCCACAGTGGAGGCAGGAATCTAGGCAACTGCTGCTATGTCCCATAGTGCTCTCATAGACTCCAATATATTGTCTAATCCAGCAGCTGTTCCAGGGGCACCCCTGTACTCATGTAGTGGGCCATTTTTCAAGGATATATATATATATATCCTGGATGCTCCTCTACTCTCAGATGTCTCAGCTTTGGTTATATGTCACATCACCCATAGGAGAGGGCATGTAATTGTCACCATGAGGAAGCATACCATCCCATACTACATGAGGAATGTAGCCATGGTGGCATGGTGTTTGAATGCAAAATGTCCATCAGAGTCTCATATGTTTGTGATTAAGCCACATACTTGATCCCCAGCTGGTGGAGCCTTTGGGAGGTGGGCTCTGCAGGAGGAGGTGTTTCACTAGGGACTGCCTTTGGGATTATGTAGTCCAGTCCTGTTTACCAGGGCTAGCTGCTCACTCTCTCTGTTGTCTCCTGCTGTTTTGGAGATGTAACGTCCAGCTTTCTTCTCTTACCATGCTGTCTCAGCCACGATGATGCTTCCCTTCAAAATTGTAAGAAATAAACCCTTTCCTTCCATAAGCTGCTTCTGGTCAGGTGTTTTGTCCCAGTAAAGAAGGTAACTGCTAAAGCGGGATTGCCCCTGTTGATGACCTGCCCTCAAACAGGTGAGCCAAGTAACCACTCCTCCAAAATTCATGCTTGGTTCTGCTGGGTTTGCCTGTTATGTTGCAGGATTTCTTGGGGAGATGTGGACAAATATCTCTTCACCCCAGATAGGACACCACCAAGACACCAGAGAAGTAATTTTACCCAGGTCCTGCTTGGTGAACCAATGAGTTTGTTAGGCTTATTTAGAGGGACATGAGTGAGGGATTACTTACGTAAGTATGAGTTCAGGAAAGCTGCGTAACTGGAATTCTGTGTGTATCTTGAGGGCAGCTCATCTGCAAGGTTCTTCTTTCTTCCAGCAGTTGTTTACTGCTCATACAATCATCAAGAGGGCCTTCAGAGTCTTGCCAGTTCCTCGTGACATTCCCGAGGCTCCCCTCTTCCCTCAGAAGGGAACTTTTAGCACAGAAGAAATAACTACACACCAGCACAAGTTCCTGGTATACTACATGCTGAGATTTATGCTGACTACTTCTCAAATATTACATCAAAACAACTCCTACATACCCTATACAGGAGGTCAGAAGGGACTTATAATTTTTCCCAAAGTTATGTAAGTGGTCAAAGTCATTTCCTTGAATTGACTTCAGGTCTCAGTATGTAATTGTTAAGATATTTGAGAGCAACTACCCTGGAATATTACTGTGATTTTTCTTTTGAGGCAAGCCCAACAGACTGACTCCCAATTTTTTTTATGTGTGTGTGAGAGAGAGAAAGAGAGAGAGAGAGAATTGGTGTGCCAGGACCTCCAGCCACTGTAATCAAACTCCAGACATGTATGCCACCTTGTGTGCATGTGCAACCTTGTACACTTGCATCACCTTGTATGTCTCGCTTACATGGGATCTAGAGAGTTGGACATGAGTCCTTAGGCTTTGCAGGCAAGCATCTAAACCAATAAGCTGTCTCTCTAGCCCTATTCCTACAATTTAATAAACTGCTGTTGAAAAAAGGATAGCTTCCACAGAGAATGTCATATGAAAGTAAGTTTTATACTTTCTCAATGCCATATCTATGTCAGTTTTTTAATGAAAACCAGGCATTTTCTTTAACACTTTCTCTTCAAAAGAAATGATATGTGTTTCGGATTTTTTTTTTTTTTTTTGAGGTAAGATCTCACTCTATAGCCCAGGCTGACCTGGAATTCACATGTAGTCTGAGGCTGGAACTCATGGTGATCCACCTACCTCTGCCTCCCGAATGCTGAGATTAAAGGCATGTGCCATCAAGCCCAGCTTGGAAAAATATCTTTTTTTTTTTTAAATTATTAGTTTTGTACTCTGAATACAGTTAAGTTGGTACCATTGTTAGCCTTCTTCCTGCCCGCCCCTCTTCTGCAGGGACCCTCCTTGGTATGGAATATGAGTCGTGCTTTCTGGGGTTAGCCATCAGTTATGAGTAGGAGGCAATGTCTCTGTGTATATCTTTTAGCAATTAGTTTAAGATTTTAACAAGGGGCCGTAAGTGTGAAAGAGGCTGTGCTCTCACACACAAGGCAAAGCAGGGGTCCCCTAAAGAGCTACAAGCATTTGTTACCTTTGACACCAGATGTCTCTTTTTACTTTTCTGAAAATGATGCACTTGCTGTGGGGCATCAAATATGGCTCAAGGGCTTTACACCAAAGAGCTTCATCCGTTCAGCAACACTGCCCCACACCTCTGAAACTAAAAGGACAATTGGTTCTCTCCCTTTCTTTCTCTTTTTCCCCCCTCCTTCTGCATTATTCATGCAGCATCTAGCTGAAAATTACAAATGAGAACATAAAACTCTTTCAGCCACAGATTCAGGACTTCTTTTGCTCAGTGCTGAGGACTGACCCCAGGGCCTTGTGGTAGCTAGGCAAGCATTCTTCCAGGGAGCTTAATTCTCAACCCCAGGAATTATTACTTTTTCTTTGCTTTAAATATTCTCTCTCTCTCTCTCTCTCTGTACACACACACACACACACACACACACACACACATATATATATATATTTGTTTTTTGAGGAAAGGTCTTGCTCTAGTCCAGGCTGACCTAGAATTTACTATATAGTTTCTGGCTAGCCTACCTCAGCCTCCCAAGTGCTGGGGTTAAAGAGTGCGCCATCACATCCAGTTCTATTTCTAATAATTTTGAAGGCTGAGATATCCTTGCTAAGAAAGAGGTACAATACTGTATATTAAGAATGTAATATGAATGTGCAGCCTCCAAAATAAATATGCAACTAAGAGTTTATTGTTTCTACCATTTGCAAGTTAAACATTCATAATACTTAAAAAATAAAAAATCATAAAAATTTAAAATTTTATGTTATTAAATAACACAGAATATTTGGACTAAGCAATGATGACAAGGCCCAAATGGAGGGTCAGAGCACACAGAACATTAATCTTTTTTTTTTTTTTTTGTTTTTGAGGTAAGGTCTCACTCTGGTCCATGCTGACCTGGAATTAACTATGTAGTCTCAGGGTGACCTTGAACTCATGAAGATCCTCCTACCTCTGCTTTGAGTGCTAGGATTAAAGGCATGCACTACCATGCCTGGCACACATTAATCTTTTTGTTAGACTCAGGACAGGTGGATGGGGTCTTGGGCTTGAAGTCAGTCAAGGGCCCTAGCTGATGAGGTTACCCTTTCAACCCCAAACTTCAGGTTGCAAAATTGTTGTCAGCATTTTCTGGTGGAACAAAAGAAAAGAGAGGAAGGAGAAGGAAAGCAATCTTCACAAATACAATGTGATGTAGGAGTTTATCTTTCTTTTCCTTACTTAGTCCTTTGGTATGGACATGGACACATGGGCAGTTATATTTCTGAGGGGTTGGGACATGTAGCTGTTGTCTGGATGACTGTGTGTCTCAATAAGAAGGGGCAAAGGATTTTGAGGGCAATAGTCTGTCATCTGACCCTTAAGTAATTTGTGATTTTAAAATTAGTTTTATAATTATGCAAAGTCTAAAGAGATCAAACCACTAATGCATAACTGAAATGGAGATAATAATTAGGTGCATTTTAGCCACAAGCATTTGAGTGTGATGTTTCCAGCTAAAATGAGAAAGGAAAACCTAAAACTTCAGGAGTGAACAGTTCAATTTAAGTCTCTTACAAGATTTATAAGCCATTTCACTCCTCATCATTATAAGAATGTCATAGTGGAAATCATAATATGTTTTTATAATAAGAATTTCATTAGTAACTTCTTAGCAAATATCTTGAGTTAGCCATTTATGAATATTTAGATAGATTCTTTTCACTAGTTCTTGTTTTTATTGTTAACCTTCTGTTTACATTCTTAGTTCTATTACAGACTTCCAGAACTAAGGTGCACTATGTGCTGAGGTGTACTATGACAGTTCCCGTAACTGCTGTTGTTATATTACGGCCAAAACTTCCAGAACAGACACAGGAAGCTGAAGACTTCAAGAGAAGAGACAGGGCACATGCACTTCAGAATTGGTCAGTGCTTTTGAATATGTCCACACAATTATAGGCTCTGCCATTATCCCATGTCAACTTGGAAGGTAGAAAGATGATTGGAGACTGTTTTGCAAAGATAGATACAGACTCCATTATTCAGACTTAAAAATTCACATCTAGGGCTGGAGAGATGGCTTAGTGGTTAAGGTGTTTGCCTGCAAAGCCCAAGGATCCTGGTTTGATTCTCCAGGACCCATGTAAGCCAGATGCGCAAGGAGGCACATGCATCTGGAGTTCCTTTGCAGTGGCTGGAGGCCCTGGCATTTCCATTTTCTCTCTTCCTCTTTTTCAAATAAATAAATAAAATTTTAAAAATTAAGAAAATTCACAGATGCTTAATGATAAAAAATACTAGATCAAATAGAATGGTTAGGAGCACTTGCAGGTAAGACGGCTGCAGAGGAGTCACATCAAAACAGCCTAGGGAGGAATTTAAGCAGAACCATAGCAAAATACACTTTCTCATCTGAAAAGTGAAGGTGTGTAGGTTTTTATTGGCCACAGCAGAGAAGCAGGAGAGACCAAATTCTACCAGAAAGGAGGAAACTGGCCAGAATCTTGTGGAGGTACTTGCAGCTCTCACAGATCCAGGTGCCTGCCCAGCCTGGCACCCAGCTGCAGGAGCAAAGACAAAACAAGGGGATTTTTCAACCTCATCAAACCTAAAGGTAGACAGTGGAGATCAGCTAAGGAGCTTCTGAAAAGGATACAGGTGGGACCACCTGAGCAGTTTTAGTACAAGTCCATGTTTCCTGCACTCTCCCATCCCCCAACCATCAGAAACATGAACTGCCATTTAGTTCCCAGTGGCAGGACATCCAATACAGCTGATCAGAGCACCAGCTCCACAGCACAACATGGAGGGATAGAGGTGAGCATTAAGCAATGGTGAGATTGGAAGCCACCCCAAAAGGTAATGGGGCTGACTGACTCCACCCCCTCCCGGCAAAAAACAACAACAACAACAAGAAAAAAAACAGGTACATAGGCCTTCACTGGAAGTGCTAATCGCTTTTTCCATGTCAGGGCAGGTAATGGGTTACATATTCTTCGTTAACTTTACCATTTTCAATTAAGCTGTATTTGGGGGTTGAATATTGTTGCCTTAGATGCTTTCAGATTCATAAGGCCTTTGTCTTTTTCTTCTGTCATTATTGGTGTCAGGGTCTGTTCGAGACCCAGGCTGACCTGGAACCCATTTGAGACCAGAAATCTCAACATTTCAGCAGACAGGATTAAGGGTGTAGAGCAACACACACCCTTAGGGATTTTGGCTTTATAAGGTTATCTGTTTCAGTCCCCACATTTGCATACTCTGTGCTGGTTTTTATTGAGTATATATTGCTCAGTTGAATTTTAGAAATTTGCCAGGAAATCACTCCACCCAGCTCACTAGAATACTTGAATAGCAGGCAAACTAAACACCTAGGATTACTTCTGTGGTTGGATTGGAGTACAAGAGCTACACTTGGCACTTAAACTCTTACCCTAAAGATCCATAAAGTTGGATTTCCATGTCTAAGAGCACCACAGATAATTAGAAAACCCAAGCATCAAATCAACTCAGGATACAAAAATTGCAACATTATAATACAAGAAATACAAAGAATCAAGACAATATAACCCCATCATAAATGACCCCTAATGAGACTGTTTTAGATGAAATACCTGACAAAGATTAAAAAAAAGATTTTATCTATACTCAAAGAAATAAAATGAATCAAAGGAGAAAACAAAGGAATTGAAGAAGAAAACAAGCTCCTGAAGAAAGGCCAATAGAACACAGGAAACCAGCTTAATGAAATAAGGAGGTCATTATAAGACATGAGTAAGGAAATAGAAATACTGAAGAAAAAACCCAGGCAGAAATACTAGCAATGAAAAACATAGTCAGCCAAACAAAAAAGTCTCACCAGTAGAATGGATGAAGGAGACAACAGAATATCTAAACTACAAGACGAGGTGGTAGTTCTAATGCAGTATAACAAAGAGAAAGACAGGTTTATAGGAAGGTATGAATGGGGATTTCAAGATATTCGGGACACTATGAAAAGATCATACATAAGAATTCAGGGTATAGTAGAAAGAGAAGAATTTCAATCCAGAGGCTTAGTAGGTATTTTCAACAAAATCATAGAAGAAAATTTTCCCCAATTTGGGAAAGAAATGTCAATGCAGATACAGGAAGGTTTTAGAATACCAAACAGACAAAACCTGGAAAGAACTTCTGCTTGCCATGTTATAATTAAACTACTAAACACACAAACCAAAGAAAATATATGGAAAGCAGCTAGGGAGAAAAAGCAAGTCACCTATAAAGGCAAACCCATCAGGATCACAGCAGATTACTCAATTTAAACTTTAAAAGCCAGAAGGGCTTGGAATGATGTATTCCAAGTTCTGAAAGATAACCACTGCCAACAAATATTACTTTATCCCGCAAAGGTATCTATCCAAATTGAAGGAGAAATAAGGATGTTACACACATTCACACACACACAAACAAACAAACAAACAAACAAAATCAGGCTGAAGGAATTTATGATAACTAAGTCAGCTCTATAGAAAATACTTGAAGGAATCCTTCATGCTGAAGAGAAAGCAAAGCACACACATGAGAAAACAGGAATAAATAAACCATACTCAAAAAACAGTTAAAACACAAGAGTAGTGGGAATTCAGGAAACACTACAAAACAGGAAGAATGTCAAGAATAAATACATACCTTGCAATAACTCTTAATATCAGTGATCTCAACACACCAACCAAAAAACACAGGCTGGCAGACTGGATGAAAAGCCAGGATCCTGCCATTTGTTGCCTTCAGGAAACTCATCTCTCAATAAAAGATAGACACTATCTTAGGGTGAAATGATAGAAAATGGTATGTCAAGAAAATAGGCCAAGGAAGCAATAAGGAGTTGCTATTATAATATCTGACTAGATAGACTTCAAACCAACATTAGTGAGAAAGATAAAGGACACTTTATACTGATTAAAAGAACACTACAATAGGAGGACATTACAATTCTAAACATATGTGTGCCTAACATAGGGGCTCCCAATATCGTCAAACACTATTAGAATTAAGGTCACAGATAATACCAAACACAATTGTAGTGAGAGTGAGTGACTTCAATACCTCAATCTCATTAATTGACAGGTCATCCTGGGAAATAATAAACAGAGAGACATCTGGATTAATGGTGTCATGGATCAGATGGACCTAACAGATATCTACAGAACATTCCATCCAAATGCTGTAGAATGTACATTTTTTTTCAAGCAGCACATGGAACATTCTCCAAAATAGACCATATATTAGGACACAAAGCAAATCTTAACAAATACAGGAAAATTGAAACAACACCTTGTACTATATCTGAACACAATGGGATTAAATGACAAATCAGCAACAAGAAAAACTACAGAACATACAGAAATTCATGGAGACTAAACAACACACTATTTTTACAATATTTTTATTTATTTATTTGCAAGCAGAGAGAGAGAGAGAGAGAGAGAGAGAGAGAGATACACATAGAGAGCGACAGAGAGAATGGGTGTGCCAGGGCCTCAAGCTACTACAAACAAACTCTGAATGCATGCACCACTTTGTGTATCTGGCTTCATGTGGGTACTGGGAAATTGAAATCAGATCATTAACTGCTGAGCCTTCTTCCCAGCCCAACAGTACACTATTGAATGATGAATGGGTCATTGAAGAATCAAAAAGAAAATCAACAAATTCATAGACTAAAATGGCGATGAGAATGCAACATACCAAAACCTTTGGGACACAATGAAGGTGGTCCTAAGAGGGAAATTTATAGCTCTAAGTGTCTATATTAAGAAATTAGAGAGTTCACAAGTAAATAATTTAATGCTTCCCTTTAAGACCTTAGAAAAAGAAGAGCCAGGCAAACCAAAATTTAGTAGATGGGAAGAAATAATAAAGATTAGGGCAGAAATTAATGAAATAGAAACCAAAAAAAGAAACCCAATACAAAGAATCAATGAAACAAAGAGTTGGTTCTTTGAAAGGATAAACAAGATTGACAAACCCTTAGCAAATCTGACCAGAAGAAAGAGAGAAGAGACTAAAATTAATAAAATTAAATATGAAAAAGGCACCATTACAACAGATACCAAAGAAATTCAGAAACTCATAAGGATATACTTTACCTTTGAAAATCTGAAAGAAATGGATTATTTCCTTGATTTATATGACCTAACAAAATTATAATCCATTTAAATAGACCTGTAACAAGTATGGAGATCCAAGAAGTTATAAAAAGTCTCCCAACTACAAAATGTCCAGGCCCAGATGGATTCACTGGTGAATTTTACCAGACCTTCATGGAAGAGCTAACACCAATGTTTCTCAAATTTTTCCATAAAATAGGAAAGGAAAGAATTCTACTGAACTCCTTCTACAAAGACGGCATCACCCTGATATCAAAACCAGACAAAGACAGAACCACAAAAGAAAATTACAGACCAATCTCCTTCATGAACATAGATATAAAAATTCTGAACAAAATATTGCCAAACAGAATACAAGAATATATCAGAAAGATTATTCACTCTGACCAAGTATGCTTTATCCCAGGGATGCAGGGATGGTTCAACATATGCAAACTGATAAATGTAATACACTATATAAATGGACTGAAGGACGAAAATCACACAATCATCTCAATCGATGCAGAAGGGCTGGAGAGATGGCTTATCAGTTAAGGCATTTGTCTGTGAAGCCAAATGACCCATGTTCAATTCCCCAGGACCCACGTAAGCCAGATGCACAAGGGGCCCATGCATTTGGAATTTGTTTGCAGTGGCTAGAGGCCCTGGCATGCTCATCCTCTCTCTATCTGTCTCTCTCCTCTCTGCTTGCAAATAAATAAAATAATAAAAGAAATGCAAACTCTTAAAAAAATAGATGCAGAAAAGGCATTTGACAAAATCCAACATCCCTCATGGTAAAAGTCCTACAGAAACTGGGAATAGAAGGAACATAGCTCAGCATAATAAAAGCTATTTATGACAAATGTATAGCCAACATAATACTAAATGTTTAAAAATTTGAAGCTTATCTACCAAATTCAGGAACAAGACAAAGGTGTCTACCTTCCCCACTTTTATTTAATATAGTGCTGGAAGTCTTAGCTCTAGCAATGAGACAAGAGAATCTCATAAAAGGGATACAAATTAGAAAGGACAGATCAAATTATCATTATTTGCAGATGATATGACTCTATACATAAAGGACCCTAAAGACTCTACCAGCAAACTGTTAGTGCTGATAAACAGTTTTAGCAATGTAGCAGGATACAAAATAAACAAACAGAAATCAGTTTCCTATATTCTAACAACAAACTTGAGGGAGATGAAATCAGGGAATCTCTCCCATTCACAATTGCCTCACAAAAATGAAGTAATTTGGAATAAACCTAACCAAGGAAGTGAAGGACCTCTACAATGAAAACTTTAAAACACTCAAGCAAGAAATTGCAGAAGACACTAGGAAATGGAAAGACATCCATGCTCTTGGATTAGAAGAATCAATATTGAAAATATCAATCTTACCAAAAGCAACCTACACATTTAATGTAATCTCCATTAAAATTCCAATGGCATTCTTCACAGAAATAGAAAAAACAAACCTAAAATTCACTTGGCAGCACAAAAAACCTTGAATTGCCAAAACAAATTTAAGCCACAAAAATAAGGCTGGTGGTATCACCATACCTGATTTTAAGGTATATTACAAAGCCATAGTAACAAAAGCAGCATGGTATTTTCACAGACAGACATGTTAATCAATGGAACAGAATAGAGGACCCGGATGTTAATCCAGGCAGCTACAGCCATCTGATTTTTGACAAAAATATTCATTGGGGAAAAGACAGCCTCTTCAACAAGTGATACTGGGGAAACTGTATATTTTTTGTAGAAGGATGAAAACAGATCCTTGTCTTTCTCCATGCACAAGAATCAAATCCAAGTGGATCATGGATCTTAATATCAGACCTGAAACTCTGAAACTGCTGGAGGTAAAAGTAGGGAAAACCCTTCAACTTATTGGCATAGGCAATGACTTTCTGAATATTATCCCAATTCCTCAGGAAATAAAACCACTAATCAACCACTGGGATCTCATGAAATTATAAAGCTTTTGTACAGCAAAGGACACTGTGAACAGACAAAGAGACAACCTACAGAATGGGAGAAAATCTTTGCCAGCTATACATCTGACAGAGGATTAATATCCAGATGTACAAAGAAGTCAAGAAACTAAACAATAAGAAATCAACCCAATTAAACACTGGCTATGGAACTAAATAGAGTTCTCATCAGAAGAAATACAGATGGCATACATACATCTAAAAAAGTGTTCTACATCCTTTGCCACCAGGGAAATGAAAATTAAAACTGCTTTAAGATTCCATCTCACTCTTGTCAGAATGGCTATCATCAATAAAACAAATGATGATAAATATTGGTGAGGATGCAGAAAAAGGGGAACCCTTCTATACTATTGGTGGGAATGTAGTCTGGTACAGCTATTGTGGAAATCAGTGTGGAGGTTCTTGAGACAGCTAAAAATAGATTTACCATATGATCCAGCTATAGCACTCCTAGGCATATATCCCAATGATTCTTCTCACTACCTTAGAGATACTTACACAACCATGTTTATTGCTGCTCTATTCACAATAGCTAGGAAATAGAACCAGTCTAGATGTCCCTCAGCAGATGAATGGATAGTAAAGATGTGGTACAGCCAGATGTGATGGCAAACACTTTTAATCCCAGCATTCAGCAGGGAGAGGTAGGAGGATTGCTATGAGTTTGAGGCCACCCTGAGACTACATAGTGAATTCCAGATTAGCCTGAGCTACACTGAGACCCTACCTCCAGAAAAAAACAAACAAAACAACAACAACAACAACAACAACAACAACAACAAAAGATGTGGTACACATTTACACAATGGAGTTCTATTCAGTGGTAAAGAAAAATTAAATTATGAAGCTTGCAGGGAAATGGATGGATCTGGAAAGGATTATATTAAGTGCAGTATTCCAGGCCCATAAAGCCAAAGTCACATGTTCTACTCATATGTGGATCCTAGCTACAAATGCGTAGTCTTGTGCATGAGCTGGAACCAAAAATTAGTAACAGAGGCCAGAGGCCAGTAATCTAGAAAACGTCTATAAGGGAGAAAGGAGAGGGAAGGTTTTAAGGGGTTGGTATTGTATATATGTAAGTAGAAGAACAGATTACAGGGAGTGGAATGTCCTAAAGTGACATCAGGGGAAGAGATTTAGTAAAAGAAGTGTTGGGGGGGGGGGAGGGAGGGTCAATCAAAATTTAAGATATTCTGAATAAGACATATGAAAACCTACTTTTGTGGATAATAGCACATCCAGAAACCACAGATTGTTGCTAGAAAATTTTCAGTGCTAGGGATTGGATTCCTTCCAGTGACTTATTGGCCAGGGAGGTCCCTGTTGCCTCCAAAACATTATAGGCTATTGCCAAGGCCCTTGGTTTCCAATGATAAAGAGATGGTAAGACCCTATTGCTGAAGACTTCACATGCCTGAGTGGCAAAGTCACTGAGAAATCAAGCTGGGGCTGAGCTGAAAACCTCTCCCTATAGACTAGCCAACTGAAACCTGGAAAAAGCTGCACTGCATACAGCCCTATGGGAGACAGAAGTCATCAGAGGTGAAAACAATGGAAACTGGAAGCTGCAAATTTGGCCAGCCAGGCCAAATGACCAAAAGAGTGCAATAGTGGCATGTGTGTTATAAGGAAACCAACTGCTCTCTAATTGGACTGGAGAACCACTCTATGGGAGGGAATACATGCCTGGTACTGAAAACCTAATCAAAAATCTATGGCAGGGGATGCCATGAGCCTTGAGGGTATGAAGCCTGCTCTTATCTGGCTAAATGCATATATTATGCTCACCAAACTTCCCTGTAAGTACTACACTTGATGTTCATATTCATATATTAATGCTTCTCTCACTTTTTTTCAGAAAAGCTTCTCTTTTCAGATGGTGGTGACCACTGGGATGACACAAAAGGCAACATAGTGCTAAGAAGAAGTGACAGAGGAGTGTTCAGCACTGAAACATTTCTATCACATCCTCCAAGGCTCAGGGTCCATTGCAAAAGATGTGTTGGAAAGAATGTCAGAGCCAAAGGAAGGGTACCACTGCCTTACATACAACTGTCCAGACAGAAATTGGCCCTCGATATCTACAACCTCACAATGCCTAATAATACCTTCACAAAAGCCTTATAATAGGGAACAATGATGACGACATCAAAATAAAAGAGAGACTAACAGAGAGAGGGAGGGGATATGATGGAGAGTGGAGTTGTGAAAGCTGAAGTGGGGGAGGGAAAGTAATTATCATGGTTTATTGTCTGTAAGGATAGAAGTTGTCAATAATAAAATTATACATTAAAAATAAAATTACAAAAAGTAATGTTTAAGTGCTGGGCTTGGTGGCACATGGCTTTAATCGCAGCACTTGGGAGGCCAAGACAGGAGGACCACTGTGAGTTCAAGGCCAGCCTGGAACAAGAGTGAGTTCCAGGTGAGTTTGGGCTAGAGTGAGATCCTACCTCCAAAAAACAAAGAAAAACAAAAAGAATGTTTCAGATAAACTGCTAGTGTTATTCAAAACAATGCTTATTTAACTTTATATGTAATTAAATTTTTTTATTATTATATTTACTATAAGCATGTATCTTTATTTCTAAAAATTACTGGAATTACAAATTTCTCACAAACTTGGTTTTGGGTAAACACATTTCATGTAGGTTGTGCTTACAATTAGTGCTAAGAATCTAATTACATATGGAATAGAAACATATTTGACTTACATTGCAAAGTACTTTTGATTAAAATTCTTCTGATAATACTTTACACATTCCATTAGCATCTATATGCTAATATTTCCAACAAATTATCAGATGCTATTTCTACATAACCTTTTTCTCAACAAATGACCTGTCATGTTCATAATGGCCTCAATTTTTGCTGGCAGTTTTAATTTTATCTAGAAAAAATTGAAGACTCATAAAGAAACTAATTACATAGTTTCACAGTTAATAATATGGTTTCTCTGTTAAGGCTTGTAATGTGCAAATTTATCTGGCTAAATTTTCTAAGATCCCACACTGGTGCTTCTTCATTTAAAAACTTATGGAAATCCTTTATAGACGAAATGTGAAAAATTTCATGCCAAGGGCTTAGAAACATCAGATGTTAATATTCCACTGATACTTTTCAAGGCCTGTACTTCATAGAGGTCACATTTCTCTTGCACAATCACTGTTTTGTTAAGGTTTTCTCTGTGAAGAATTCACAGACCTACAGAAGAAAGTTGTATCTGGTAGAATTTTATTTGATTACTTACTAATAATACTTAATTACTCAGTTCTTATTTATTTATTTTTATTTACTTTTGGGAACAGCATTTGACATATCCAAGGTTGTCCCTGAACTTACTATGTAGCTAGGGATGATCCTCTCACCTCTACCTCCCAAGTGGTGGGAATCCAGGCATGCACCAGTATGCCTCCTTTATGGTGTGTTGGGGATCTCTCCTGGGCTTCATGATTGCTAGGTAGGCACTGCCCCAATTGAGGTATTCTCCCAGCCCCTTACTTGGCATTTTAAACTAATGATTCTTAGAGTCTATTGTGTTTTAGACTATGAGCTGTTTACAGGTATCAGTGAAAACAAAGCCATGTGACAGAGAGCTACTTTATCTATATCTTTGATAAACATAGCCAAGACCCAATTAAAAAAAAATAAATTCCTTGGCTAGAAAGGTGGCTTAGAGGTTAAGGCACTTGCCTGGGAAGCCTAAGGACTCATGTTGAACTCTCCAGGTGCCATGTAAGCCAGATGTACAGTGCTGCAAGCATTCAAGTTCGCACATGAGCACAAGGGGGCACATGCATCTGGCTGTTCGATTTCAGTGGCTGTATGCCCTGACACACCAGTTCTCCCTGTCACTCACTACCTCTCACTCTTGCATTAAAAAAGGCAGTCTTTTGGGCTTGCCCTCAAAAAAAAAAAATTGACTAATGATACAAACCCACTTTCATTTGATATGGTTTTCCAAGAAATAAATATTTAAGAATAGTATTATTAAGGTATTAAAGGATGTTGACACTTTTTGATAATATTAATTGCAGCTAAAAGAAAAGTTAAGATTAGAACAGGAAAGCAGTAAGGAACAGAATACACAAGAGTGAAGATTTGAGAGTAAGATATCATGGTATTAAAATGTTATAAAACAGGAACTGAAGGAGTAATCTCTTGTCCTCTGCAAAGGCTAAAAGAAGTTATTCCAGAATGTTCTTTCAGTACCATAAGATTTGCTATCATGAGCAGAAAGTTGTAATATATTAAAAGGTATATGAATTTTTTAAAAGTATTTATTTATTGAAGAGAGAGAGAGAGAGAGAGAGTGAGAGAGAGAGAAAGAGAGAGAGAGAAATGGTTGTACCAGTGCCTCTTCTCC
The DNA here is from genome assembly GCA_036346955.1 of Dipus sagitta. Taxonomy (NCBI): domain Eukaryota; kingdom Metazoa; phylum Chordata; class Mammalia; order Rodentia; family Dipodidae; genus Dipus; species Dipus sagitta. The sequence continues at coordinate 110,068,871 of CM070779.1, read as the reverse complement.
CTGCAAGTGAACTTGACCCATACACCACTTTGTGCATCTGGCTTTATGCAGGTACAGGGGAATTGAAGCCTGAGCCATCAAGCTTTGCTAGCAAGTGCCTTTAGCCATTGAGCCATCTCTCCAGTCCCGAAAAGCAGATGTTTGAAAAAGGCAGAGATTAAAAAAACTGACATACTTAGAAAAAAAGAGCAACAAGATTGACTTAGACTTAGCTTATTGACCTACACAGGTTTGAGTAGTCCTGTGTTCATGTTGTGAGTGTAGGCACCCTGCCATGCACAGGGTCATGGCCAGGAACGGGTGTGTTTCTCAACCAACAGCAGGAACATCACAGCACATTTTGTCAACTCCCTTTTTGCTCTTTCAAGTCTAATCTGAAAAGTACTCTCCTCTTTCCACTTCCTTAATTGCTTTCTTTCATAATTGATTTGGGTGTATGAATGACTGGGGTTTATTCATTGTGTGATGGCATTTATACTACTTTACATAATTTATAGGATTATCCATTATATTATTTAATTATTTTCTCATTTTATTTCACAAGGCTTTTAGAGCACAGCTTATAAAAGATATATTCAAAAGAGCTCATGCATATTGTTCCTAGATGTTGAAGTGCTGCTTCCATTAGGCTTAATGATTCTTCAGAGAAATTGACTTTTGAATAGACAAAACTATCTTATCATATTGATGAATATGGTTTAAATTTGGGCACATTGTGGGTTGTGATGTATAGAATGTGTGCATGATTGGGCTAACCCACACACAGGCGGTGGACCTGCCACAGAGTAAATTGTGTGTTTTATCACCAGTTATCTTTACTACTGATTGACTTCCAAATTGTAGGCAGAGCCATGGCTCTAATATAGTGATTCAGAAATCAACTTTCCAGTCTTGGGAAATCTCAGAAGCAAACTATTTTTTTTAATAGCATACAGAGTTGAAAATGCAGACTAAAGTCTCCCATGACTTAAATTGTCATGATACTGTAAATGTTGTACATAATCACACATTTGATGCCACTAAATTAGCAATCCTAGCAGTGATGATGGCAATCAAAAATAAGATATTTTCTCCACACATCTATGATTAATGTTTTAGGAGAGGAGAAAGGTAGTTTGTAAGCTTGATTTTAAAGAGAATTTCTTTGAAAATCTTTGCCTCATAAAAAGCCTATTACCATGTAAATGACTATGTCATGACTAGCCCAAGTGTTCATTTATGTCGCTCTCAAGGTCTCATGAAGATGGTAAGGAAACGATAGGCAATATAAAAACCAACATCTAAAACTATTCTTTCAAATTCAAAAGATTCTTTGAGAACCAGAAATATTTGCTCATAGAAAGCTTGTGTTCTGGGAAAGTGAGAGACAAACATGAAGAACTGATATATTAAATCGTGGGACAAAAGGTACTGATGTGATGGAAAATTGGAACTGTCAGGGTAGGAGGGGAGAGGGGGAGTTGTCAAGCTTTGTCTACAATCCGAGAGGACACTGAAGGACAGATAGTGAGTGTACAGATATCTGAAGCAATAGAGTTCAGTGTAGAAGGGGCCTGAGGCAGAAGAATATCTTTTATATTTGCAGGAAAGAAAGACTGATGTGGGGGGCAGGTGGGTGGACAGGTTGGAGTTTAGCTCAGATAATGTAGTTTTTGTTTTGTAGAAGGAGGGATAGGTGACTTACATTTTTAAAATATCGCCTTGTGTGCTGACTTAGAAACAGATTGAAGTGGAAGGTTAGTACAAGGAAGAACACTTAGGGAGCTAATGTTACCCAGGTAACAGATGGATGGACTAGGATTTTTGAAGGGGTTGGATTCTGAGTACATTTCATGATGAACCAGATGAGTGGTATAAAAGTTGAACTCAGGATGACCCTATGGTTCCTGCCACAAGTAACCAATAGGATAGAGCTGCCTTTGCGATCATGGGGAAGACTTAGGATGACTCAGCTACAGGGAAAATATAAAATGTTCACTTTTGGTCTCATTACATAAGAAATGTTTATTTTCAGTTTAACTGGAGATTTCAATGGCAAAGTTGAACAAGACTGGGATTTGATTGCAGAAATGGGAGCAGGAAGAATCTAAGAGCCAGAGGACAGGAAGAAGTCCTTTGAACCACTGCCTTATGGAATGAAGTGGTTGGTGCGTTTATGGCTTCGCAGCAAATGTCATTACCTGCATCACTGAGCCTATCACCCTTTCATCATTGATGACGGAGGAGGGCAAGAAGAAAAAAAGACCCCAAAATAGAAGAGGGACTTTTCGGAAAGAAGAAGTGATTGAGGGAAGGGGGACAAAAGAAGGGAATGGGAGGGGATTGTGATCAAATTATGTGATGTACATATGTGAAAAGTGTCAATAAAAAGTTTAAAAAGGCTGAGGTTTAGAAGGAAAGTTTATTCTTAAGATGTACATTGGACGGTCATGTATGTTTAAAGACAAGTGAAGAAATGAAATAGGGTGAGTGTAGAGAGGAAAGTCACTCTAAGGGCTGAGCTGCTGGGAAGGGATGTGGAGCAGTGAAGAGTTCATACGGCTACAGTGTAGAGTACAGGGGAAGGAAGCTGATGATGGGAAGAGCTGTCACTGACTTCACCTGTGGAACCTAGAGGAAGAGGCTTCCAGAGACTTACACTGAATGAAGGAGGCAGGCAGGTGAGAGGAGCCCAGCTCTGCCTTTTGACATTGAAGAATGGATTGGTGTGCCTATGATTCAAATGAGTTTACGTAGTGTTTAGAAGCAATGGTTGATATATTATGCATATGCACAAAAATAGTTGTATGGGTTGCTGTCTCATTCAATTCTCTCCCTGCTACCTTTGCAAAAATGACCCAGTGTCATACTGCTATATTATACATATGTGTGTGTGTGTGTGTGTGTGTGTGTGTGTGTGTATACATATATATATATTTATATATGTGTGTATGTAGGTATATACATATAAAGATATATTTAATAATATATTTACATCCTAAAATCAAGCATATAGAAATGTACATTTAATGTAGTGGTTAGTTTTCACCTGACCAGAAGCAGCTTATAGAAGAAAAAGTTTTATTTTTGGCTTACAGTTTTGAGGGAAATTTCATCATGGCAGAGGAAATCATGGCAGGAACACACAGCCAGGTGTCACATCGCCATGTCAGCAGGGAGGAAGCAGAGCAAGTGAGATAAGTATAGCAAGTGGAGGGCTGGGCTATAACATCCCAAGGGCCACCCCCAGCAACACCATCCTCAGCAAGACTCCACCTCCCAACGGTCCAATAGGTGCAGAGTGACTTTGAGACTTAGTCACAAACACATATTTAACATTTAAGCCACCACACCAAGTGAATTAATGAAATATATATATATTATATATAATCTAATTTGCTTAGTAATAGACATTTAAAAATATTAGTTATTTATTTGAAACAGAGAGAAAGATAGAGAGAGTGGGCATGTGCATCTTGCATACGTGGGTTCTGGGAAATTGAACCTGGGTCCTTAGGCTTTGCAGGCAAGTACCTCGACTAAGTCATCTCTCCAGCCTGGTAAAAGACTTTTGTAGTTATGAGACTTTTAGAACAAATAATCTGATAAACTGCATGTGGGAACAAAGCATGATGGGAATAGAATGAAAATAGTTGCTCTCTTTACTGTCTGATTATCCAATCACTTCATAGAATCGCGTCAGCAAGTTTATGGACTACTTAGCTAGTCAACACAATTGTGGTTGTCTATTTGAGGTTTTGGGTGGGAAGAGAATAAAAATAAAAGGACTAGTTTGGAATAAGAATTATAGATAGGAAGAATGAAAAGTAGAAATTTCTAATAAATTTTATTTTTTGCCATGTAATATACAAGAATGCTTTTCCCACATTATTCTCATGGAATCATCACTGAATTACTATTTTAAAATGTTTTATTATCTATTTGCAAGGGGGAGAGAGAGAGTGAGTGAGTGAGAATATGAATGGGCATGCTAATTCAAATGAACTCTAGATGCATGTACTACTTTGTGCATCTGGATTTACATGGGTATTGGGGAAGTGAACCTAGGCCATCAGTTTTTGCAAGCAAGTGCCTTTAACTGCTGAGCCATCTCTGCAGCCCAACTTACTATTTTAAATGTTTTATTGGATCATGTATCTCAGTGACTATGACCAAATACCTCTTGCTCTACAGAGGATTTAAAGTGGTATTAGAGTTACAGAATGTTAGAACTGAATGTTTTTCTTACTCTCTAAGGCCTCACAGATTTTTGTGTTTAAATCTTCACATCTTTTCATAATTATATTAGCATTCTCCCCAATACTTTTTGTATAAAAATGTTAGTGTGATTATAAAATATATGGCTTAACGCAATTAAGCTTCTATTTCTCTCAGGATTCTTAAGAGTTTTCCACCATATTATATATTAATGTGAATCCTGTAGCAAGGGATTATAGTATGTAGTTAGAAAAACATCTTATAGAACTATATCTTGTGGCACACATTTAAGGAAGCCATTCTACTAAAACTTATTGTCACCAATTCTTTGGTATTGTTTTAAAATATTTCCTTTCTTTCTTTCTTTTGTTGGTTTTAAAATTTTTAGTTACAAAATCTTAACAAAAATGAAGTAATCTGTGTCCAAACATATATTATTGTTATGCTAGTAACATACTAATTAAAAATACTTAAGTATTTATTTTCAAGTAGAGGGAAAGACACACACACACACATACACACACACACACACACACACACACACACACAGAGAGAGAGAGAGAGAGAGAGAGAGAGAGAGAGAGTCAGAGAATGAGCACACCCATTCATTTTCCTGCAAATTTCATTTTTCTGAACGGCTGAATAGATTTCCATTGTGTACATGCACCACATTTTCATTATCCGTTTATCTGTTGTTAGGCATCTAGTACAAGTATCTTTGAAGTACCACCTGGGATCACTGGGGTATGACTGGGAATAGCATAGCTCGATCACATGAGAGTTCTATTTCATATTATTTTGGAGAAACCTCTGTACTGATTTCCATAATGGCTATACTTGTTTGCCCTCCCCCCAACAGTGGGTGAGTATTCCTCTTTCCCCACTACTGCCAGCATTTGTTGTTGGTTCTCTTGAGTCCAAGGCATTCTGACTGGGGCGAGATGGCTTCTCAGGATGGTTTTAACTTGTGTTTCCCTGATAGCTAGGGATGCTGAACATTGTGTAATACTTATTGTTCATTTGTATCTCTCTGTTTATGAACTGTTTGTTCATTTCATCTATGGTTATTTCACCATGACCCTCACCAGTGGCCTTACTCTTTTCTCTCCCAACATTTTGTTTTGTTTTGTTTTGTTTGTTGATGTAGGGTTTCACTCTGGCCCAGGCTGACCTGGAATTCACTACATAGTCTCAGGGTGGCCTCGAACTCTTGGAGATCCTCTTACCTTTGCTTCCCAAGGGCTAGGGTTAAAGGCGTGCACCACCATACCTGACTTCTGCCGACTTTTCTCAGTATCTAAAAGTCCCTCTTAATTTCTTTCTACTTCTCCTCCCCTCCCCTTCCCCCTCACTAATGCCTATTATTCCATTCCATGCTAGGTTGATTTACTGACTTCCGTATATAAATGAAAACATGTCAAGTTTGTTGTTCTGTGTGCCCCCCCCCAAAAAAAATGTCCTTCAGTCCCATTCATGCTGTTTCAAATGACAGGATTTCAATCTTTCTTTATGGCCAAATTTGCTAAATTTTTAATTTTTTACTATTCCCAGACTTATCAACAGGTACTTCCCCAAAGCATTTATATAAATCTTTCTCCTCAATGGTTTAAAAAACGGTTTATGTGTTTTGAGCCTCAAACCTAATTTCCTCTTTTTGTGTGGGCTGGCAGGGAAGCCTTCTGGTCGGGATGAGGGTGATACGCAGAGGTTGGGTCTAGCTCAGGAGTTAGATGAATATTAAACTGTAAGGAGAGTATTGGGTAAAGGAAGAGGGAAATGGTTTTTATGCAACAATCCCTGTGGAAAGACCTGTTGAGTGTCTTAGACATCGTGTTATCAAGCCATGTGGTTGATTAGACACCTCCTTAGATGAAGGAGAAGGCGGGACCTGAACGGAGTCTGAGTTGTCAGTATGTCCACAGTGATTCCTCTATGAGTCCTTGCCCCCTTTAAGGTTCTTTTAGTACAGTCAGACTTTACCTCCCTTTGACTGCATCTTTCATGTACTCTGTGTCTTGATCATGTTCTACCAAAGGAAATATATTTTATTTCACAGGTTTTATAGTATTTTTGCAGTATTTTTCTATAGTTTATTAAAATAGTGTGAATTCTTGGAATCTATAGATTAAGTGGACAATAGTGGAGAAGATTGGTCTGTAATGTCTTGCTTAGTATTTCACATTAAAAAATTTAAAAATTGTGCTGGAGAGATGACTTAGCAGTTAAGGTGCATGCCTGCAAAGCCTAAGGACCCATGTTTGACTCGCCAGGTCCCATGTAAGCCAAACGTACAAGATGACACAAGTGTGCAAGGCAACACATGTGCACAAGGTGGCACATGTGTCTGGAGTTAGATTGCAATGCTGGCATCCCTGGAGCACCAATTCTTTCCCTCTCTCTTTCATAAAAAAATTACAAAAAAAGGTTAAGAAATATTTAAAAGTTGCCTTCAGTTTGCACCTCTTTACATGAGTGTGAATCTAGCATTTAGGTTTGGTGAGCCCCATGATGTCAACTGACTTGTTTAAAGTAGAAGTTGGCTTAAAGCTGGTCAGACCTTTGTACATGGGGTTGGAGAGATGGCTAAGTGGTTAAAGGTGTTTGTTTGCAAACCCTTCTGGTCACAGTTCTACTCCTCAGTACCCACATAAAACCATATGCAAAAAGTGGCCCAGGTACCTGGAGTATGTTTATAGTGGCAAGAGGCCCTGGCATGGTCTCTGTCTCTCCTTGCAAATAGTAAATTAATGAAAATACTTATAAAAAAGCAAACTTTCTATATTTCCCTGCCTGAAATGGTCAGAATTAGTTGCATTTTTTTTTCCTTTGGTCAGTGTGACAATTACTATTTCATTGTTGGGTCTGGAGAGATGGCTTAGTGATTAAGGTGCTTGTCCGTGAAGTCTAAGGACCCAGGTTCAACTTTCCAGTGCCCAAGGTGGCACATGTGTCTGGAGTTCATTTGCAGTGGCTAGAGGCCCTGGTGTACCCATTCTCTCTCTATCTGCCTCTTTGTCTCTTTCTCTCTAATAAATAAGTAAAATAAAATAATTTTTTATTATTGACTTAAGAAGATTTAGAACCTGCTAGAAAAGACCTCTTGGGGTGTCTATGAGGGCGTTTTCAGAGAGGCTTAAGTGAGGCAAGAAGGCCCACCCTGACTGTAGATAGCACCATCTCATATGCTGGAGTTCTGTACCAAATAGAAAGAACAAAGGATCAAGTGAGCTGGCTGAGCCCCAGGTGCTCATCTCTCTCTGCTTCCTGGCCACAGTCACAATGTGACTCAACACTTCATGGCCCTGCTGCCATGCCTTCCTGGCCATGTTAGATTGTATTTGCTCAAATTGTTAAGCCAAGATAAAACTTCACATCCTTAGGTGACTTTGTCAGGCATTTGACAACAAAAATTTAACCAATACAGGCAGAATGTTTGTCTCATTGAATTTTAAGTTTTTTTTTTTTTTTTCTATAAAGAAATCAAACTGATTTCACCAAAACAAGCCGGTCTTGTGACTTAGAGTAAAACAATCTATTCCATATGTAGGGCAGGGATTTAGATGTGCAGATATAACATTCTGTTCTACATGCTGAACTTAAGTGTTTTAAATTCTTTTTATTTTATTGCCATCACTGAAAGCAAATCTATTTTCCTATGAAAATATTGCTTATATTTTTATGATAATAATGGAAAAAATTTAAATATAGGACAGAAAAGCATCACACCTACTTAGAGGTTTCTTACTGGGATGTTGCACTGTTGCTCTCATTGATTTGGGAAGGTAGTCTGTTGAGTTTGCTTCTGAACATACATTCTTTTGTATTGTTAAAAATAGCAATTAGTAAACACTTTCACTAATTATACTGCCTGAAACAGGGTGGATAATGGAATTTAAAGTAGACACTGCTGAGAGATAAGCGAACTCCTATATGTCAGCTTCTTGGGAGGCTGGGGTAGGATGTTTGCTTGAGCACAGAATATTTGAGGCTAGCCTGGGTAATGATGTGAATTTGTTTTTTTAAGTATGTATTATTGAAAGATTCTAATTTCCTTAGGGAAGGTATATCTGCTAGAGTAAAGTTGTATTATTAGACATTCAATTCTGGACTCTATGAGGTTATTTCCTTCAGAAAAAAAGGAAATAGAAAAACATTCACTTAAAACTCTTTTGATCATTTTTCTTACAACAATCCCTATAAGCACCAGAAATAAAAGTCAGCATTTCTCAGAGGTTTCAATTCTGTTCTCGGCATTTTGTGCAGGGACTGATGAGTGCACAAGTTTGATGAAAAGCACAAATGCATAAAAGTATTTGCAATTTTGACACTTATCTTAAGTAGCCTCTGAAGGGGCAATTTATATTTGTTATGTGACAGGATAATAAAAAAGACACTTTGCTAAGATAATAGAATTTTGAAAATGTTTGCCAAATTTAAAAATGATATAAAGAACTATGTTAGTGCAGAGAACTAATATGAAAACAAGTTATAAAAAATCTGAAAGCAAATATCACATTTACAGTAAAAGAGACATAAATGTTTGTTTTTTTTTTCTGGATAGGTTAGTAATTATACTTCTTTACCTGAAAAAGAAGCATTGTCTACCTCCTATAATAAATTCAATAGCATATGGAGACTTTTTAATATTGGAATTTCTTCAGTGGAGCATCAGTGATGGAATTGGAGATTCTGTTTGTGTGTGTGTGTGTGTGCGCGCACGCGCACATGCGCACATCTATATGCATGAACTGGGATCAAAGGCATGTGCCACCACATTCAGCCTGTATGTGTATCTCTCTCTCTCTCTCTCTCTGTATGTGTGTTTTAAGAGATGGAGAGAGAGAGAGAAAGAATTGGCATGCTAGGGCCTCCACCCACTGCAATTGAACTCCAGACATGTGAACTATCTTGTGTACACATGTGACCTTGCGCACTTGTGTCACCTTGTGTATCTGGATTACGTGGGATCTGGAGAGTCAAACATGGGTGCTTAGGCCATCTTTCTAGTCCCCATGTATTTTTTGATTGAAGAAAGCTATAGATGCATATGATTGGATATTGCTAACATGCCATTGCATTCCTTTGTGATTCTCCAGTGTAACCTGAACTTCCTTACTAATTAAAGACAATGGGTATAAACTAAAATGCTGGAAGAAAAATACTGTACATGATGAAGCATGCAGCAAAAACAATCAATGGTCTCTCATTAGCTCCGCACTAACCACATAAGAAAGTAAATTAGAATTCATGGTAAAATCACGGGAATTAATTTCATATAACTTGTGAAATTGTGCTTTACAGATGTATGCATCTCATGAATATTTATATTCTTAAACAGAACACTTTAATATGAGAAAAATAATGAGAAATGTGACATTTATTTAGGAAAATGCTGTTGCTTGGATTGTGAATGTCCCCCAAAGGCTTGTATGTTAAAGGTCTAGTCTCAGTCCTGGTGGTGTGATTAGAAGATGACAGGGCTTTTAGAATAATCTTTAGTAAAGGAATTTGGCTACTGGGTACCTGGCCTTGAAGAGGATGATGGAACATCAGCCTTATCATCTCTCTGTTTTGCTCCCCCACCACCATGAGGGAAACAGGCCTCCTCGGATGAGGGCACCTGCCATCATGCACACACTCCCTCACACCCAAAACAGTTGAGAGAAGCAGCCACCCATAGAAACCCTTGAAACCATGAGCCAACGTACATCATGCCTCTTGTAAATTCATGTAGCTCAATTTTGTTATAGCATTAGAAAAATGACTAGGGGAAGGGAAAGGTGTCAATTTATAATCCATATAGAAGCTTGGAATATTTACTTGGTATGTGAAGACAAATATTTTTAAAACTCCCTAACCCCAACAGTGTGATAAAAACAAAAAGGAATAGAACTTACTGGTATCAATGAATAACAATATTCATTGAGAACGTTTATTTCTCAATTCCTGCGGGAATATGTTAGGGAGGAAGGAAGCCAGAGAATGGGAATTTTCAAGCAACTAAGTGTTAGAAAAACCACATTTTCTCGAACCCAACATGGCTCAGGGAAATTTTGCGGAAGAGGGGGCGGAAAGAATGTCAGAGTCACATGTTGGGTCATGATCTGCAGAGACATTTATCTTACCCATAACTGTGGGCTAACTCCACAATGCATGACCCACATACCTCAACAAGGAGGGGCCAAGGGGAGGGGGTAGGTCACGGATGAGCCTAATAATGGTACCAAACTGACTGTATTTGCTGAATACAGAACTGACTAATAAAAATAAAAAATAAAAAAAAACAAATTTTCTCTAAAATTTGTGAAAGCTACCAATAAGATGTCCAATCAAGGCTTTGCATTTTCTTAATTCTCAACTGGGGAACTTTTTCAAACCTACACCGTGAAAGCTTGCTATACACCCTCTGCTATCCTTTGCAAGCCTGTATTCCTATTGCTTTTCCTCACCCTTAATCACTAAAGCATAACATTTACTTAGCTGAAACCAATCATAGACAACTCATAACAATATCATTTATTATAACCCTTTTGTTTCAAGAAATCATTGTCTACGAAAAACAATTTTAGACAATATTTCATAATTTTCAAAAGATTTTCTTATTTGTGAGTCAAAACCAACTACTCTTGATTTGACTAACTGATCCCCTCAGTGGCATGGGACCCAAAGCTGGATCTGGGAAACGAGTCAGAACCATATCCAAACATAAGTCCGCTCTCCATTATCAAGCTACCACCAATCGTGGGCTACAAGAGGCCTACACCTATTAAATTCTCTTTAAAAAAGTAAGGGTTATCTCATTTGTCTGGTGCTAACTTACTCTCTGTTGGAGAATCTGCTTCTCTTTTTCAGATAGACATAGATCCTAAGGAAAGAACCACCCCATCATACCTCAAAAGGGCCCCGGCTGAAACTAAGAACAATTGGCGAAACAAGCAAGGGTGCTGTTTTCTTGGTGAACCGGGTACCAGCACAAGAGTGGAGATCAACACAGAGAAAAATCAACTGCTACCAAATCAGAGAGCCAGAGGCCCCCAACACCTCATCACTGAAGCAGACCAAACATGAACCCAACATGGCTCAGGGAAATTTTGCAGAAGAGGGGGCGGAAAGAATATCAGAGCCACATGTTGGGTCATGATATGCAGAGACATTTATCCTACTCATAACTGTGGGATAACTCCAGAATGCATGACCCATATATCTCAACAAGGAGGGGCCAGAGGGAGGGGGTAGGACATGGATGAGCCTAACAATGGTACTAATTTGACTGTATTTGCTGAGTACAAAGCTAATTAATAAAAAAATTAAAAAACTTTGTGTTCTCAGGCCTTTTTAACTAGACAACACATTTTTTTTAAATAATAAGTTAAAATTAGGACAAGTCTGTAATTTCTAAACCTGCTACACATAATGCAATATAAAATTTTTGATGATTTTATAGTTAACATTGTTATTTTAAAAATAAGTGAATGAGCTCCCTTTAACACTCAATAGCTTTCTGTCATTTCTTCTTGTATTTTTGTTTCTAATCATTCTTCCCATAAAGTTTTATGTTGCAGTACTATTATCTTTAATGCGTAAGATTCCTGGTTAGAGCATACCAACTACTTTTTCAGCAAAAATGTTGGGTTAAATTAAATTGAGCATATTCAAAAGTTCTAGCTGTTAAACTATCCCTTCTTACTATCTTAGATATATTTTTTTTTTGTTTAATTTATTTATTTGAGAGTGACAGACAGAGAGAGAAAGAGGGAGGGAGAGAGAGAGAGAGAATGGGTGCGTCAGGGCCTCCAGCCACTGCAAACGAACTCCAGACGGCGTGCACCCCCTTGTGCACGTGGCTAACGTGGGTCCTGGGGAATTGAGCCTTGAACGGGGTCCTTAGGCTTCAGAGGCAAGCGCTTAACTGCTAAGCCATCTCTCCAGCCCATTATCTTAGATGTATTAGACTAAAATTAATGCAAATAATCTAAACTGAGCCACAACTTGATAAACAAATATTATCTCACAGAAATGTTTTGAATTGAAAAGATACCTCCTATCTGTATGTATAATCACTATTACTTTTTGTTATATTGATATTTCTCAGAATCAGTTTATCACTGTTTTTCACTATTATAAATGGAATACTGCACAAACTTGCTGACAGAAAAAAAAAAGACATGCATGATAAAACCACTCAATTTCTTGTTTCTTCCTGAGATACATGCAGAATATTATGATGCAGAGTTGGAAAGGATTATTAAAGGTTAATCAGCCAAGAGCTATAATACATTCAAGGTTATTGATCACTTATGGATTAGCTGTCATCTGACTAGCAATGAGATTTGTCACCCAGGTTTGAATGTTCTGTTAGACATTTTGAGTTTTCCCTTTTCTTCATACTCTGAACATTCCACATGTGCTTTTCCTTACAAAGAGCTCTGCCTGAGGACACACTGGAGACTGAGTGCACGCAGGTTGTGACTCTACTCACCAGGTGGTCCTTCACCTTACATAGACCGTGTCTCTCACCCAGCCCTCCTCCTGCCACGGAAATCAGTGGGAGTGGAAAAGCAGAGGCAAGGGTCTATTTGCAGGTGGATTGGAGAGGAGATGACTCAAGAAAGCAAGAATGGAGATTGAGGAAAAGGAAATAGGACAGAAGAAAAGCAAGGTTTATGATTGAGTTTCAAGGCTACTGTCCTAGAATGAAGGCTCTGTTCCACTAAGCTATCCTGAGACAGTGTAGAGGCTGGCCCCAGTGGACCACCCAGACAAACAGAAGTCACTGGACCTCATGCTACTGTTCCTATTGGGTGAACTTTGCTAACCTGATTGGTTATGGAACAAGATAGATTTAAGTTCACATACTTGCTTTTCAGTTACCAGTTGGGTTTGGGTTTATTATTATTATTCAACCTTTCAGATATACAAATATATACTCATTTCAATGTTTATCTACTTAGATTGTGCTACAATAACCTAGCTACAGTGTGGTTGTGAGTATAGTGTAATTTTTTTCCTTAGTAGAATTTAGCAAGTGACAAATATATTTCAGACAGTTTTTTCCAAGTACTTAACTTAAAAATGCAATGGCAGCCAGGTGTGGTGGCACATGCCTTTAATCCCAGCACTCAGTAGGCTGAGGTAGGTGGATCGTGGTGAGTTTAAAGCCAATCTGGGCTACAGAGTGAGTTCTAGGTCATCCTGGGCTATAGTGAGCTCCTACCAAAAACAAAAACAAAAAAAGGTTCCATGACAAAGACAGCCTGTTTTATTTATTTATTTATTATTCTTTTTTTCTTTTCAAATTTTTATTAACAACTTCCATGATTATAAAAAATATCCCATGGTAATACCCTCCCTCCTCCCTCCCCCAATTTCCCCTTTGAAACTCCATTCTCCATCATATCCCCTCCCCATCTCAATCAGTCTCTCTTTTATTTTGATATCATGATCTTTTCCTCCTATTATGATGCTCTTGCGTAGGTAGTGTCAGGCACTGTGAGGTCATGGATATCCAGGCCATTTTGTGTCTGTGGGGAGCACACTGGAAGGAGTCCTACCCTTCCTTTGACTGTTACAGTCTTTCCGCCACCTGTTCCGCAATAGACCCTGAGCCTTGGAAGGTGTGATAGAGATATTACAGCACTGAGCACTCCAGTCACTTCTTTCCAGCACCATGATACCTTCTGAGTCATCCCAAGGTCACTGCCATTTGAAAGGAGAAGATTCTCTACCAAAAGTGAAAGCAGCATTAATATAAGGGTATGAACATTAAGAGAAGTGGTTACTGGGCAGTTTGATAAGCATAGTACATACATTTAGCCAGATGGCAGCAGACGTTACACCCCTAGGGCTCATGACTAGCCCTGTTTTAAGTTTTCAGTATCAGGGATGTATTCCCTCCCATGAAGCAGGCCAGCCTGTTTTAATCCACTTAGACTACCATAACAAAATAGCATAGGCCAAATGGTTTCCCAATAATGAAAATTTATTTATCAGTGTTCTAAAGGCTTGGAAGTCCAAGGTCAAACTATCTACAAATTCACACATATAACGTACATTGCTCAAGTGTGCATCTCCCTGGGGTCTCTTCTATAAGGCTACTAACCCTAGGCATAAAGTTCTACCATATGAGTTAACTTCCTTCAAAAAAATCACACATCCAGACCTAAGCAAAGCTCACTGGGGTTTAGAATGTCAGCACACAAATTGGAAGAAAATTATATTCAGTCCATTTTATAGCATAACCTTGTCATAGCATTGTCAAGTGTCTAGACTACATGATAAATCTAAGAATATACACCAAGAAAACACCAAGAAAAAAAGAGCTTGAGTAGTGGTGAAATTATTTTTCAGGGTTTGCATTTGGATAATTATATTAAGAAAATGGGAAAGAAGCCAGTTTTAACACAATGGCAGTGGCTTCTGTTGCATGAATATTAAGATTTATAGAATGCACAAAATGGGAATTGGATGGACTAGTAACTGTACCAAGAGACAGGAATGCCACCTTAAATTTATTCTTATTTACATGAGAGCCTGTATAAATAGTCATATATAATCCATGTAATGCCCAAGGACTCTCTCCCTGATCATGTTTGCATGAGATCCGAAAACTCCAGATGTTAGTAAGGACTGGGGGAGCCTTAAGTATAATGGATTAAATAACTGAAACAATAATGGATTTGTACTTAGTTTTTATGGGAAAGCTGTTAGTGATAAAATACATCCCAGGTAGATGCCAGAGCTTTGTGCCAAATTACTCTGAATTTCTTTCTTTTTTTTTTCCTTTTTTTTTTTGTTTTTTTGAGGTAGGGTTTCACTCTATCCCAGGCTGACCTGGAATTCACCCTGTAGTCTCAGGGTGGCCTCAAACTCATAGCAATCCACCTACCTCTGCCTCCCGGGTGCTGGGGTTAAAGGCGTGTATCACCACACCCAGCTACTCTGAATTTCTTGATGTTATAACACTGATCATATTTATTTACTTAAATTTATTTCTGAATGCTCTATGCTATTCAGGAATATTTTCCAGGTGGAATTTTTAATGTGGCCTTGAAATTTTGGAATAACAATTTGTTCCACTGGAATAAAGTTCCTGTTTAAGTTTGGAGTACTCTGGAGTTAGAACAAATACACTGACATTTCCTGAAAGAAAAATGAGTGATTTCAAACTTTGTAACTCACAGTAAAGAGATGACAACTTCATGAAATTGACACTCTTTCTTCTCACCTGGGGACAATGGGGCATCACTAGTGTCTGACTAATTATTTGCAGAGCTTCTAGCCCTTAGTTGGAAGTGGCATATGATAGAAATAACAGGTCTACAGTCTAGGTCATTTTGGAGCAAAAGATCTCCCTCTGTAATATTTCAAAGCCTCAATAACATCTTTGGACATAGAGCAGGAAAAGAGGGAGAAGACATGGTGTTTAGATGACAGTAAGAAAAGGACAATAAAGGGCTAGAGCTACACATTGTACCTTTGGCATAGGTGACACCAGCCAGGGTCTACAAAACACAGTAAGAATTTCTATATTCAATTTAGCATCCTGTGAACCTCTGTCTTTCTGAATACAAAAGAGACTGCAGACATTCTTACCATTCAGTCAGCTGTAGTTATCAAGGGCCATCACTGTCTTCATCATCCTTGAGTTCCCCCAGCCACTTGATCACTGCCTGTATGGGGTCCACCAAGGTCGATGTGAAGCAAACTGACACTGGTTTCCCCTACATTTTCAGTCTTGGGAATTATATTTCATTCTTAAATAATTAGTAGGAACAAAATCCTCCCCAGTCATTTTCCCCACTCAGTTTTATGTCTTCCGAGCATGTGCGTCTGTGTAGTCTTACTAAATATATCAGCTGGTCTGTCAGCTGCTGTCCTCTGTTATCTAATCACAGGACTTTAACCTAATCCACGTGCTACAGGAGAATAGGCTCTGTCAAATCCATTTATCTTCCTCCTTTTCTTCTATCTCAAAGGAACACTGGGAGAGGGTGAGAAATGGTTATGTTCCTCTTAATAATATTTGTGTCTCAATCCAATAAGGGCCATATACAGGGTCCTAGCTGACCTCACACTCACTAAGTGAGGCAGGCTTTGAACTCTTGATCTTCCTGTATCTACATCTCAAATGCTGGGGATTATAGACATGTGCCACCACTTTCAGCTCTTTTCTTAACCTCCAAACAACAACAGCAATAACAACAGCACACGCAACTTTATCTCATTGATAAGAAAGTGGACTGTGTCATTAATTAGATGGAAGTTAGACTATGAAATCAGAGCTAAAAGCAAAGTAAGTCTGAGAGCTCTGATTTCATGCACATACCACATACACACTGTTTGTGGTAAAAGCAGAGTAAGTTTGAGACCGCAAATAGTACTACAAATACCATGTGACTGAATCTTAACAATGAAAGCCCTGATATGCTAAGAAGCTTGTTTCTTTTTCTTTTTGTTACTTTATCTTACCATCTTGCCAGGATGACATATGAGTCAAAGAGGCACACCAATTAATTTCAAATTACAATACATAAAAGTACTTTAGAAGAATAAGCTGATCCCACTGATCATATTTCAACATGCTGTCAGTTTGGAAGGAGTTGATCATTGTATGCAAAGATGATATTGGCAGATTGTGTATTTCTTTTTTTGGCATAGCAATCTTGTTTATTGACTGTGAAAAATGTACCATGTTAACTTAAGATATTAATAATAGTAGAATTTGTATTTGGCTATATAAGAATTTTCTGCTCCATATTTTAAAAAATATCATATGTATATTTCATCTTTTTTTTCTCCTTTTTTTTTTTCAAAATTATACCAATTTATTCCCTCACTGCTGGTCCCATTTCTCTGGGGCCTTCCTCAGTGGGATTATGGGATTCTCTGTGGGCTACAGTGATCATAAAACCCATCAAAGCAGGATATGTATTTTTTAGATTCTTTTTTTATTTTTATTTGCTCATTTGAGAGAGAGAGAGAAAGAGAGAGAATTGGCATTCCAGGGTCTCCAGGTGCTGCAAATGAACTTCAGACACATGTATCACCTTTTGCACCTGGCTTACCTGGGTTCTGGGGAATCAAATCTGGGTCCTTTGGTTTTGCAAGCAAGTGCCTTAATCATTAAGCCGTCTTTCCAGCCCAGGATATGTATTTTAAATAACCTTTTCCAGCAGTGTTGACCTCAGTTTTCAGTCATTTATATAAGTTCACTTAATTCACTTTTTCAATTCAAGACTTTTCAAGATAATGAAAGTTATAATAGAGGCTTTGCATTGTGTTTCATGGCTATTGCAACTAATGATCAACGTTTAATGCAGAAATCTGAAAAATTGTTACGGAAAGTGACACAATGAGGACCATATCAGAAAATACAACAATTGTTGATTAAACAGAGAAGTTAAGCAGAGCAAAGAAGAACCAAACTTTTCACATTCTTCTGAAGAAACTCAGCAACGTAGGGTTATGATCTAGAAATATGAGACAAAAAGAAAGAGCTTCTTGTGAATGTGCTGGCTTGTGAACTAAATATTTTACCTGACTGGAGGACATTTGCTAGCGAAGCATTAAAATTACAACTGGATGAGGCATTAGATAATGCTGTGCCAAGAAGCCATAGATTGTTACAAGAAAATTTCAGTGCCAGCGGTGAGCTATCTTCCAGTGAGTTATTGGTCAGGGATGCCTCTGAGGCCCTCAAAACAATACAGGCTACTGTCAACGTTAATGACTGTCCACAAGAACTAGGTAAGATACTGCTGCTGAAGATAGTAAACACCTGGCTACAGCACACTGGGAAACCAAGCTAGATCTGATCTGGAGGTTTCCTCACTCTTGACTCCATGTCATGGCACTGGAAAGAGCTCTGTAGCCCATTGGGGAGAAAAAGTCATCAACGGTCTTAAATGGCAGTAGACTTTACATGCTACTCAGCTAGCCAGCAAGACAAAATGTACCAAATGGTACAATACTGGCATGTCTGTTCTGGGGGAAATCAACTGCTCTCTCATTAGATTTGAGGCCTGCTCTATGGGAGGCAATTAATGCCTGGTACTGAAAACCTAATCAAAAGCCTAAGGCTAAGGAGGTCATAAATCTTGGGAGGAAGCTAGTACTGTTGTTAAGCTAAGTTGATATAGCATGCCCACTAAATTGCCCTCGAAATATTTACATGCATGCCCATATGCTCACGCTACTTTCACTTTTGGTTGGAGGAGCTTCTCTTTTCAGATTGCAGTAAACGCTGGGAAGACTCAAAACATCAAAATCCTGAGAAGAAGTGACAGTGAAGTGTTGAGCACAGAGAGACATCTCTATCACAGCACCCACGTCTTAGGGACCATTGCAGAAGAGGTGATGGAAAGACTGTAAGGGCCAAAGGAAGGGGCGGGGAGTGCTTTGGAATACTGTCTTCCACATGCTAACTGGCTGTGGCATTCACAACCTCACAGTGGCTGAAACTACCTAACACAAGGCCTGCATTATATGAGGGCAAATAAATTGATATCAAAATAGAAGAATGGTTATTTGGCAAGAAAAGAGTCAGTGGAGAAGAGATAGGAAAATAGGAGAAAAGAAGGGTATAGGGAGGGAATTATGATCAGGATACGTCCATATATAGCAATGGAGGTTGTCAATGGAATAGATTTTGTAGCCAGTTGAGAATCGTTGAGAAATGTCCAGGTGTTTAAAGTGTGGATTTAAACCTGCAAATGCTAAAGTTATTTACTTAATTTTGCTGATAACTGTTTTTCAAATATGTGGGAATGACATGATTTTCAGAAATATTACATTCCTCCCTCCTATTTTAAAGCAATGTGTTGTTAAGGAGTTCAAGAGTGTTAATTTCACAGCCAATGAAGAAAAGAGAAGGCAGATGTAGTATAATATAGCCCCATGTATTGGATGCCTTGTGCTATGTATGATATATTTTTTTGTCTAGAGTGTGTGCATAGGCCAAGTTTAAGCATAATAGCTTCATTCTAAAAATATTAAAGTTTTCTGATTTGAAGCATTTCTGACAAGTTAATTCATGCTTTCTGCAAAGGTGTAATTTAAAGTAAAAGTCTGAGATACATAAAGTCTAAGCAAGCAATGTAATAAAGACAACATCTCATCTGATTTAGGCTATCATGATGGTGATCCTATATGGCATAGTTGCTGAATTTTCTAGCAGGGATGAAAATGTATGAGCAATACTTCATCCATCTAGTAAGTTCTTGGTTCTATTAGGTGATTCATTTCTATTCAGTTACATAGATATCTTCAGGGTTTTGAGTAATCAGTTTATCTCTACAGAGAATACTAAGCATGCCAAGGCATTATTTTTTGGGAGTATAAAGTTATCACTAATAATCCAAAAAATAATGGATTCCATTCAAAGGAATTTGGGGAACTTCTGTCATTTATTATGATATCTTTCCTTCAGGCATTCTCTAATAAAAGTCACTTACTTTTATTAAGGAATTATTAAAATGAAATCCATAATTCAAATAATGTATGCAATCAGCATGCTATCTCAGGTTAGGCCTATCTTAAATGATACTGAGAAAGAGTTCATGAGATTTTTATTCCACTTGACTTGCTAGATCACTGATCCTTACACTTCCTGTCTTATGATGCTGGTTTCTAGGGGAAGAGAAAGGTATTTAAAAATGGAATTTTAGGGCTGGAGAGATGGTTTAGTGGTCAAGGTGCTTGTCTGTAAAGCCTAAAGAACCAGGCTTGATTGCCCAGAACCCATGTAAGCCAGATATACATGGTGGCACATGCATCTGGAGTTTGTTTGCAGTGGTTAGAGATCCTGGTGTGCACATTCACTCTCTTTCTCCCTCTCTCTCTCTCATGTATAAATAAATAAATGGCATTCTATAGCCAGGCATGCTGGTGCACACTTATAATCACAGCATTTGGGAGGCCAAGGAATGCGGATCAGAAGTTCAGGGCAGGTTTGGGTTCTGTGAGTTTAAGGCCTATCTAGCAATCAGTTTTTTTGTGGGAGGGCAGGGAAGGGAATGCCTCTGGGCATAAAGTAGCAGCCTGTGGCTCTTACAGTCTTTCTGCCCTCTCTTTCTCAAAATTCTGTGAGACTTGGTGGGTGAGTTTTAAGTTTTCTTCAGTGATGAGCTCTTAGGATCTTCTGGATATCTGCTTTGGTAGCTGGTGAATATCCTCAGGGTCTGTCTCCTACACCCTGGCACTGATTATTAGGTTCAGCATGGAAGCAGCCCTCTTGTTCATGTCCCCAATTACTCTGTATTTTCAGCTGTGGTTTGGCGAAAGTGCAAGGGGTAGTTTATCTCCTCGGGTCTTATTACTTTCTGAAAAAGAATATCAGATTCTGCAATGGAGAGTGAAGTCACATAGTTTCAATGGGATAAGAATTTAGGGAGATAATATAATTTAGGGAGAGTTTGATGTATGTAACCCTTCTTTTAGCCAAAGGCTAGGGGGCTAGTGAGAGCTTTACACTGGAGAGCACAATCTCTGTCTCCATATGATTCTGATCTGTTTTCCAATTCCAGAAATGGGTTCCTTCACACTGAGCTGATCTCTTAGCAAATCAGAAAGCTATTGGTTACCCACAAAGGCTGTGTGACTTTGTGTACAATCTGTCAGGCTGTTTGCTTCTGAGTAGCTTAGACTTCTAGTTGCTCAGACCACTGTTGGCCACTTTCCCCCAGGAGCTCATGTATTGCTTTCCAGCACTAGGCAGGCTATCTGAGGACTGGCTCTCTTCTGGATTCCAACCAGGTCTCTCCATGCTCTGTGTTGGCAGCACATGGTGTCTTTAGCAATAGGGTCTTACCTTTGCCTCAGGCAGGTAGAGTGGCTGACATACCTTATAGGCAACTCAAGGCCCAGACAATAGGGATGGAAGGGGCTGCATGGGGAGGGGAAAAGGAGGGTGGGGAAAACAACACTAAATCCAAATGAACTGGTACTATAAAAACCTTTATCCTTGGAGATAGACTAAAAGATATAAGGGGGTGGGGGACACCTGAAAAAAGGGCCCTGGAAAGGATGGGATGAAGCCTAAGCTTAAAAAAATATGTGCGTGTCTGTCTGGTCTGTAACTCCTAGTACCAGAAATCATTTGCTACCCACAATGAGCTGTTGATTGGAGAGACCCATGGAGTCCCCAAAACAAGGCCACTTTCTGTCAAAGCACTTGACTACCCGCCATGGGAATTTTTAAAGGACAGTAAAGAGCAGGCTGCAGCCTGACTCCCTGGTTGTCATCCTCTCACCCTTATGTTTTCTCCTTGGCCTCCTCCCCTTGGAGAGACATCCTAAATGGCCCTTTTCAAATTTCTCAATGAAATATAGTCTAACGACTCCTAAATGATAAGGAAAAATGAAGTGTATTCATTAACTACATGTCTTAATTAACCATTATAAGACATGCTATTGAGCCTTACAAGAATCAAAATATAATAAAACACAACTAAGACCATAATAATGAAATACAAGCTCTATGTTTTGTTTCCTGAAGGCATTTAGGACTGAGTAATAAATACTTCAGGGTCATTATGATGAGTGTCTGCTTTGTCGCCTTCCTTAGGAGAAACCCTCCCACCGTCTGCACTTTGCCTTGATCTGATGTGTGTGTGATTTTAATGTGTAGATACATCTTTCTGTGACTTTGGAAGATTTCCTTTTAATATGTGTATGCTTTTTTTCCCCTTTCTCTTTATCACGGGTTTTTCTTGGGTTGTAAAGCTGTCCTGTGTTTTACTGAGCTGTAAAAATTCTTACGTACTGATCATAGAAGTACAAAACCATCGGTGGATTTATCAGACTGACTAATCTATAACCTTGGAGTTTATTGGGCAGTAAAGAAAGCAGCATCAAGGTATGTTGTATTTGCACCCTTACATTACAGAAGTCTCTGGGCTGCTCGTGTTTAGGCACAGTATTTTCTGTATGAAATTTCTTATGAGTGCTTGTGAGAAATTGAGGGATATATCCCTAGCTCAGGATTTATAGATCTTACAGGTCTTGCCCCTCAGAGTATTCAAAGTGCTATGTTATGGGGAGTTGGCAGTCCTTGGATTGCAATGAACTGTAAGCAGGTTGCAGTTTAATCGTGTTCTTTTGTTTGAAGGAAAGGTTTCAATTTCATGATGGTTTCTTAGTATCCTATGGTGAACCATGCTATTCTCATTCATGCTTGAGGAAATGGGCAATTTATAGATCTACAGGTTATGTAGCAAGGCTATGTTAAGTACTAACTGTCAACTGCATACTTTTAGAGAAGTGAATGATAATGGAGCTACATTGCCAGTAGAGCTGAACTGTATAAACTTAAGAGAGAATCCAGTCATCAGCACAGTCATACTTGCCCTAATTATACATGGTAAATGAAACAGAAGGTGCATATCAGAAAAATGCTATTTTGATTAGATTTCTATTTTCTCTTGGAAAACATTTATAAAAATCTGTCTGTTTAAGGGTGTTGTAATTTCTGTTCTTAGGTTGAGCTGGAAATCTTTTAAGAGCTCCCACTGCAGAAACTAAAAAATACTCATTTGAAGTCTCCAGCAGGAATACTTGAAATTACAGGATGTTGGATTTGACTCCATTCTAAGAGTCTTACAAGTTCAGAATGCACATAATAGCTAATTTACTTGCAGGAAAATAATATATGGTGCCCTGCTGATGACTCTAACGAAGATGAAATGTAAGTATGTATGAACCTAAGTTATTAGAAAATGTACAGTTTTTCATCTTCTGTATATTGGTAAATTCCCCAAAGCAGAAGAGTTTTTATGTTACTCTACCCATAGAAAACATCATTTATACTTGTTCTTTTAGGCAGCAAAGTAGAGACGATATTTGGGGAATATTAATATTTTTATCTCCTATAATGAACACAGAATAGACATATTTGAGTCTATTGTTTTGGATACTGACAATAAGTCCTAAGACATTTTTGAGGGAGTGAAGGTAGCTCAGTTGACAATGTGCCTGCTACACACGTGTGTGGACCTGAGTTCAGACCCCCAGAATCCACACCGTACCAAATACCAGGCCTGGGAGCACTTGCCTGTAATACCAGCAGTGGAAGTGGAGACAGGATTCCCATGCTGGCTGGGTTGGGGCGCTATATTCAGTGAGAGATGCTATGTCAAAATAAAATGGAAAGTGAAAGAGGAAGATACCTGACATTGACCTTTGGCCTCCACATGCATATGCATACACATGCACATGAAAACCTATGTATGTGTTCCCACACACATACACACATGCACAGCATATATGCATACATGTTTAAGAGTCTAAAATGCATTTTTGGTGAAAGAAAAGTAAAATTAAAAAAGGAAATGAATACTTACCTGGCAGGGGAGATACCATGATCACGAAGGTGGTTTTTCCAGGGCGAGGCTTATCGATTGCACTCCGGATGTGCTGACCCCTGCGATTTCCCCAAATGCGGGAAACTCGACTGCATAATTTGTGGTAGTGGGGGACTGTGTTCGTGCTCTCCCCTGTTTAAAAAAAAAAAGGAAATGAAATTATATTCTAACTATCCAGACTAAACTGTAGAACAGTATTCCAGAAGTCTATTGAGATCTCTGATACGCATTTTTCAGATCTGAAGCTCTGTCTTCTCCTCTAGAGAAATCATTATGTATCTATCCAGCCATCCATTTAGATCCCTAAACATTATTTTACTTCAAGATAATACATTCCCTGTATACTTTAATAAATGTCTTTTTAATCAGTGGTACCCTGGAATTCTATGTTATTAAATGCTTTGTTTAGACATATGTCTGTGTGTGAGGTGTATGTGCATGCGTGTATGTGTTTGGGCACAAGTATGTGTGAATGGTCAGGCATTGTGTGTGCATGTAGAGGCTGAAGGTTGATGTTGGTTGTCCTCCTTAGTCACTTTCCACACTATTTTTTGAGACAGGGTCTCTCGCTGAATCTTGGTGTCACCAGTTTGGCTCTACTAGCTAGCCAGTGAGCCCAGCGATTCCCTGTCTGCCCGTGTCAGTGCTGGCACTAACGGTACAAACCACCATGTCGGGTATTTTCTTGGGATCTGTGGATCTGAACTCAGGTCCATACATTTTCATGGCAAGCACTTTACCATCTTTTATTTATATTTCTTTGGCATACATAGGGGGACCCAGTTTCATTTTGATAAAAGTCAATACATACTCACCTGGCAGGGATGATGTCATGATCAAAAAACACAGATGTATTTGGTATCTTTCCCACTTCATTTTGTAATGCTAGTTCTACCTCATAGTAAGTTCCTCTCTCTATATAAGTCTGTCTTGGTGCTGGCTGTCCTCATGTCTTGCTTTCATATCTTATAGGTCACACAGTCTTCATTACAATAATTTATAGTTAGTTTTTGCATGTTAATCCTTTCACATTATTCTTTGTCTTCATTGGTATCTTGAATCTTCCATAAAAAATTAAAATCAGCTTTGCAAGTTCTAAGACACTTTTGGTTTTTTTTAGCAAGCGTATATATCTGGGGATTAAATCCAGGCTCTCATGAATGGTAGACAGGTGCTTCACTGAGCTCTTGCCCTGTCCTTTGGACTTTTAAAAATTGACATTAAATTTATTCATTTGTAAGAATGATTTAATGATGTTTTATTTAGCCAGTCTCCTGTTGCATGCTTCTTTTGGTGTCCTTCAGAAATCTTTTTTTTTTTTTTTGTTACCTGAAGATAATTTTTGGGTGAGATTATTTCCATATGTCTCACATTAAAATTTTTTCTCATTTCCCAATATTTTGTTGTTGGCATATAAAATCCAATTTATCTTCATGTTTGATTTTACATCTAGAAACCTTGTTAACTTGTCACCAGTTTTAATAACTTATAGATTATTTCTCAGATATATGTATTAGTGACAGTTCCCATCTTCCTTTTTTTATGCTGTATACTTCGTCTTTTCCTTTAATACAATCTTGAGCTCAAGTACCAATAGAGGGAAAATATGTCCTGTTACTTATTTTTTAAATACCCATACGTTTTTTTCTCATTTTTTTTTGCAGTTTTGGATGTGAGTGTATGATATGTGTGCATGTGTGTATGCATTTTCATGCGTGCATTTTTTTTCTGTGTGAGTGCAGGTCTATGAATAGAACTGTGTGTCTGTGGAGGTCAGAGGACACCTTTGGGGGTTGATCCTTGCCTTCCATCTTGTTTGAGACAGTCTCTCTTGTCCATAGCTACATTTGTCAGACTGGCTTGTCCGTGAGCTTATAGAGGTCCTCCTCTCTCCATTTCATTGTGGGTACACTAGCATTGCAGATGGCTAGCTCTATGTGTTTTCTGGCAGTCAGATCTCAGCTGCTCACACTTGCATGCCAAGCACTTTATTCACTGAGCCATATCCCCAGCCCCATTTTCTGTATTTTTGCAGGTGATTCTTAATTTAGTAATTTCCTTTGACTCCCACTTTGTTTGGATTTTTTAAAGATAGTAAATGATAGTTAATTTTTATCAAAATTATTTTTGTATGTTCAGATGCAATAACCCAATTTCTGAATCCATCATGCATTGCTTGAACACACTTGACTTTGCCAACATGTATCTTATTTTATAATCCAATGTGAACAAATTTTGTGTCAAAATTTATAATTGCAATTGACCCAACTTATGTCCTTGGAATCAACGTTCAGTCATCGCCTGGCACAGCTGTCCCTCACTTGTTGCTAGCGAGTTGTTTTCCAGGGTTACTTCTCCATACTTCACATGGTTTAGTGTGCTGTCACTGCACTACAACCATAGGAGACAAATACCTGTAGCACCTCCATTTTGCTTGCCAGGCGAGTGAAGCAGGAAGACGTGACAAGGCTGGGATTTGTGCTTGGCCACTTTGGCTCCATAGCTGTTACTTTACCTCTATCCCATATGAGCCTTATAGAACAACTTGGAGAAGTCCGTAAGAATTACTATGGTGAGACTAAGAATTATGCTTAGGAGGCCAGGCCTGGGTATGGGTTGGCCCTTGACTGGATTCTAAGAACTTGAATGGTAATATGTTCCTGTCTCTAGATGACAGGGGTACATACTGTGTCTGCAGAACATGGTTAATTTGGAACATCTGCTTCCTTCTGAGAGTCTAGCATTTTGGTTCCTGCTGGGCAAATCATGTCTTAAGTCACCAGCTCCTATAACACTTTGGGCATTAGCTCTCTCGTAAACTTTTGTGGCTGACAAAAATCTTACAAGTTTTTGTTGTTGAAAGGATTATGCATATCTTTTGTGAGTCTACTAAGACTGAACTCTTGGAAGCTTGCACTTGGGTTTCTCCACATATTAGCCTATGAAGCTTTATGTTGTAATGACTTTCTGTAGATGTTGTGGATCAAACCTGCCTGTGCTGTTGGGGACCTTAGCATAAGAAATGTCCTATTCTAATTAGATAAAGGAGTTGGTATAGGACTAGAACTGCCTGATAATGAATGACTGACAGAATTTTCCTATGAACAGTTTTGTAGAATCTTTAAAATTTTCATTAAATTCTTTTTTTTTTTTTTGTGCAGGTGGGAAGACTAGAATTTAGGAAGTAAAATAGTATCTCCAAACTCACATAATTTGTAATACTTAGATAAAAAATTTTGAATTATATTGTATTTGAGTTCCAAACTGATACTTTTCACCATTCAAGTACATCATAAATTTCTAATTACAGTTTTACCCAGTTTCTACAATCTTAAACACATAGTGTCAAATTTAATGCAAGTTTTTTTTTTAACAGTCAGCATTAAGTAATTAAACCTTAATATCATAGACTTTTATATCCAAGAGAAAGTTAGAGGTTATACACAAAGAAATGTCATTATATCCTTAGTCTGGTCAGCAGGGACCTCTGTTTTCGAAAATAGACTCCATTCTAGAAGTCAACTTTCCAGTCAATATGATTTAAAACACCTGCTTAGGAATGCAGAGGAATTTCTCCCTCACTATAGCTCAGGACACAAAGATAATTCAGAACATTAATTCCAAGTTTCAGGCTCAAAGGGGCTATGTAAACAGAATGAGGTTATTCCTCAGGTAATAATTCTAATTATTCCTCATCTCCACAGTCCATTTAAGTTAATGTTTGTGGAAAGTACACTATAAACAAACCTAGTCCAAGAATAAAGAGATAGAACAAAGATGAATTATTGTTTGTATATTTTAAGATAGTATAGCTTAGAGATGACAGAAATATAAACATGTTAAATGAAATATGGAAAGTTTACTGACCAAAACACATACAAAAAGATCTATAGTAACAGAAATTAGTGACACCCCAGAATGTTTTGAGAAGATAAGCATGAGTAGCTATTAGCAGCTAAAAAATATGAAGAAACATATTCCTGGCATAAGAAAAAAAAGGTCCAACTTTTTAGTATAAAAAGAAAATAAGTCAGGGTAAATGAATTTATAACAACAGAAAATGTATGAGTTCAAAAAATTTATACCTCCATTCAGAGTTATGCAGGCTGCCTGCTGTTCTCCAGGGAGCCATGCCTCATTGACATGGTGTTCCATTTCCCAGAGAGAATGCCTTCGGCCCAGGGCAGTCCAGAGGTCAGGTCTCTTCCTTATAGCAAATACCATTAGTCTTCTGGTCCAGAGCTCAGTTGTAGGAGACTGGAGGGAGGATACTGGGGTTTTGTTGCTGGTAAGGGAGGAGGCATGGAAGCAGAGAGTGATGTGACCACAAATCAAGAACACTGGCAACTCTCTGGGAAAGGAAAAGACCATGTTCTACTCTGAGCTGCCTCTGGAAATTATGACTTCTGGCTTCTAGAGAGAAAATGTGGTTTATTTAAGTGATGCACTTGTGTTAATTTATTCTTGCAGTCTCAGTAGTCAATTATATGATACCCCCTCCTTAGTAGAAATAGATAGTTAATATAAAAGTTGACTTAACAAACATTCTCTAAGAATTTTCTACTCTTACAGAATTAGGATGAGTTCCTAGATGCAGAGAAATCTCAAGTGGAATTGTTGCCCAGGAATCTGAAGTCTTAAAACTACCAAACAGAGGATGAAGATAATTCTATAGGTCTCAGAGACTGAGCTATTGATTTGATAGGAATGTTTTGGATTTTTCCATGTTCTCAATAAAGAATGAAGATTTTTTCAAGTAAAAATCGTATCTGACATAAAGGATTTTCCTGTTGTTCATGGGCAGAGGCCAATGAGTATGCATGAAGATGAATGAACTCACAGTGATTTTATTAGCAGAAACTATGGGTCAGCCTGAGACAGTCAAGATGGAAGATAAAGCAGTCTCCTCCAACAGTCTTAAGTTTGTAACAGAAAGGCAGGTGGAAAGGTGGAAAGGCAGGAAATCATAGCCCATAGTAAGGTCTACTCATCACATTTCCTATTGATCTTATCTTTTTTTCCAGGTCTGACCAGTTCGGCTCCTTTGCTTGATGTAATTGTTTTTTATTGAGGTAAATAATGTTTTACTGTTTATGGACTATTATTTCACTAAGCTTCACTCATCTGAGTGCAAAAATATCTATAATTTTATAAGAAAAGCCATTGACTAGTTTGTTCCACTTAGTGACATGATAATTTTGGTAGCCCTGTAACCAGCAAGAGGCAGAATAAACTTGCTTACATAACGATGGTATTTTCATTATCAGCCAGATAAATGCCCTGTAAGCTTCCCCTTGCTGGAAGGAAAATGATGATGGCCCATGTATTAAAGTGCATGTGACTGCTGTAAGAAGGCACTCATGGCTGATGAAACACATCAGCTTCATTTTGCATTTGCTCAAGTGCTGGTTATTCATCTCAACACGCCTCCTCTCAGGACACTTCCCCTTCACTAATCTGTGCTAGTTAGTGGAAGAGCATTTCAGGTACATCTAATTACTACAGAATAAATTTTGTTCTTAGACTCTACTCCAGTATTGTCTTAATCTGTGAGCCTAAATGAAAACTACTGTCCATTTAGAGAGGCCATGTTGGATTGATTTGGATAATAACTTACAGAAGGCTAGACTGCAAATACAGTGTACAACATAGTCTGTCTTCACATCTTCCTGAGATCCATGGGGACCTGCCTCTGGTGTTTCTTAAAAATACAAATTTATGATCATTCTGAATTAAAGGGACATTATATTGATTATGATTACTAGGAGTTAGGTGACAGGACAGAAGCACTGTAAATGACACAAGAAAGAATTTGAATCTGAAATTTTTAGATAGAAGAGAATATCTGACAGTATGGTTTCTTATTTGCAAGATATAATAACAATCCCATGTCATTTTTAATTGTTTAAAATGAATATAATTTCTCTTAATTTTTCAAGTGGTACCTATAAAATACTTCACATCCTACATTTACTATGTTTAAAAACTGCTTTCTACAATATTTTATAGTAATACTTTATCACTTCAACACATATGAATTAAAGCAGAAGAAATATGTTGATATTAAACAAATTTTGGGACAAAAGCATCCCTATAAACTATTGTAATATTGTCTACTTATAATTTTAGGATTATTTTTACTTTTTGATACTGGGTATCAAAGGTAGAGCTTTGTATATGGCTAGGCAAACACTCTCCCACTAGGCTATTCCTATAGCTTCCTTATTTTTTTATTTTTATTTGGAGAAAGGGCCTCACTGAGTTTCTCAGGCTAGCCTTGAACTTTTAGTTTCCTGTTTCAGTTTCTTGTTTTAGCCTCCAAAGTAGCTATAATTACAGGCTTGTCTTACCAACCTGGGCTTCTTGTTTTGAAGCAGGATCTTGTTGTATAGTCCAGGATGGCATCACATCCAAGATCTTCCAGCTTTGACTTTCCAAATGTTGGAAATACAGGTACACAGCATTATACATGGCTTAGGATCCTTTAAAAAGATGATATGTAACATGTTAAAAATAAACAATGCAAACAAACCTACATAGAGAGTGAGGATACAATGTAAATTTATCGTGGTGCCACTGTATTTTATAACACATTTTGTTTGCCATATATCTTGAATACTGCAATTATTAAAAGACAAATGAAGGGCTGAGAGATTGCTCAGTGATTACGGTGCTTACCTGGAAAGCCTAAGGACCCAGGTTTGATATGCCAGTACCCACGTAAAGCCAGATGCACAAGGTGGCACAGACATTTGGAGTTTGTTTGCAGTGGCTAGAGGCCCTGGCATGCTCATTCTCTCTCTTTCTTTCAAATAAATGAAATAAATAAATAAATAAAAGATTTTAAGAAAAGATAAATGAACTATCTTGGGTAGGAAATTAAATTTTAACTAGTTTGGAAAGAAAACTTCTATGGGAAGATGATTTGTGTATATAGGAGTATTTAGTTGAAAATTTTTCCCCAAAAATTCAAGTCTATGACTACTGTTCCTTTATAAATAAACTTTACCTTACTCTCAGCTCTCAAAAGTAATTGCATTTAAATTAAAATTGATCATCTTGAAATAGCAAAGGGTGAAATGTTTTTACAGGCTGAAGAAAGTCCAGTAATTAAAGTTTTAGATTCTAGCTATTGAAGTTGGTAATCCCATGTTAGGCTCATCTCTGGGCTTCAAAATGCAAGTTCATGACTCTTTAATTACTTTTAATGTTTATCCTCTTGTCTTCTCTGAACATATAAGTGTGCTATTTGCTTATGGAAAGCAAATCCTTTACTTCTTTGCTCACTATACCCTTCTTTCTATTTAGGGGGCACTGTGACCAGTGTCAGGGGTGAACACGAAATACATATGTGTCTCAGTCATTACAATTATCCCTTTCATATGCACAGTCTAGAAGTAAATGTGGAATTTGGTTTCTGATCAAAACAATTTAAACAAGGGCTGGAGGGAGACACATGAAGTAAGGTTTGCTGTGTAACATGCCTCACACTCAGTGGTTAAGCACAGGCAACTATTTACTTTGTTATTCTAGTATTTGACTGCTAGTTCTCCTGGCCATGGCAGTTTCAGATGATCTGGCCTGGGCTTACCCATGGTCTGTGTTCATTAAGCCAGTGGGTAGATGGACAACACACACACACACACACACACACACACACACACACACACATGTCAAGTATTTTCCAATCTGTCATTCGAGTAAAAGGAATAACTTATTAGACCCCATCTATCTCATCAAGCAGGCTTGGATAAATATTATAATACTAAAAACAATAATTAAAAAAATCTGTCGGGTGTGGTGGCTTTAGCCTTTAATCCCAGCGCTCAGCAGGCAGAGGTAGGAGGATCATCGTGAGTTCGAAGCCACCCTGAGAATACAGAGTGAATTCCAGGTCAGCCTGGGCTAGAGTGAGACCCTACCTCAGAAAAAAAAAAAAAAAAAATCTGCAAATTTTCTTGAAGCTTTGTTTGAAAGCTTTTACACTGTCACCTCTGAGTAGTCTGTTGGCTTGAACAAGTTGTCAGAGGGCATAGTTTGAAGGGTTGCAGAAATAGACACCACTTCTTGTCAGAAACAGTTTCAGCAAACTGTCCACTTTTACCAGCCACCCAAGAGGTAGCCCAGAAGATTTTTTCCTCCTCTGATTAGAAGAGCTATTCAAAAAGAAATCTATTTTGCTTAATCTTTTCTTTCTTATGTTTCATAATATCCTAGTACTTGTAGCTTGCAGCTGTAGCCACCAAGGGAAGGTCAAGAACATCTTATGTGAAATAAGAACCAGAATGCTCCTGAATAACTGATTTATCATTGGAGCTTCCAACATCCACATTTAAGTGAATGATGAAAAACCATGTTGAAGTCAAAATGAAAGGGATATTATATTGATTATGATTACTGGGAGTTAGGTGACAGGAGAAAAGCACTGTAAACGACACAAGAAAGAACTTGAAATCTTAAATACTATGCTGTGAAAATGTATTTCATTCTATTGTTATCAAGATGAATATAAAGAATCATATTTAATCTTTCCAATTATAGAAAAGCCAAGGATTTTTATTTTAGCTTTTTTTCCTGGAAATGCATATATACTGTTTCTTTGAAGTAGGCATTTTATGTTTTAATTTTTATTAAACAGTATATAAATTTTATCACAGTATTACTTTATGAATAATTTTGAGTTTGCTATTTTTCCTTTTTTAATAATTTAATTAATTAATTAATTTATTTATTTATTATATAGAGAGAAGCAGATAGAGAGAGAAAGAGAGATTGGGCATGCCAGGGCCTCCAGCCACTGCAAATGAACTCCAGACGCATGTGCTAGTTTATGCTTTTGGCTTATGAGGGTACTGGGGAATTGGAACTGGGTCTTTAGGCTTTGCAGGCAAGTGTCTTAACCACTAAGCAACCTCTCCAGCCATGAGTTTGTTATTTTTCTATGATACATGATTATTTGAATTTTTCACAGTTTTCAGGATTATATTTAATGTTAGATAAATAACCTAAAATGATTGGTGACTTTTGTGCTTTCATATTGCCAAAGAATGTTAAAATTCTCCAGTACCAAAGCACAGCTTCCATCAAGACTAACAAAGCAAAGAAATTAAATTAAAAGAAAAATGTTTGGCAAGCTTTAACATTCTGTGGTGGTAAATTCTAGTCTATTACAAGGGAAATGTAGTATCACAGCACTTTACCACCATTTTCTGACCTCTTTGACTGCTGTTTCTAGAGTATTACAGGGGTGACGTGCCACCGTAACACTTCACCATCATTTCCTGGCACCTTCTACTGTCATACTAGAGTATTATAAGGGTGATATAATGCCACAGCATTTCACTTCAGTTTTCTGGCATCTTTGGTTGTCATAACCAGAGTATCATGAGGGTAATGTCCTGCTACAGCACATTACCACTGTTTCTTGGCATTTTTCACTGCCACTAGTAAGAGTATTAGAAGGATGATATGCTGCCACATTGATTATAGAGATTGCTTACCTCTCAGTTTCTGAGATTCAAGGGGTAGGGTTCTCATAAATATGATTATAAGAATCTTTCTCCTGCTCTGCTCTGACAGGCATGTTAATTTTCCTTCTTTTCATTTGCATTCCCTTCTTATCTCCAAGTCTCCTCCAGGGCAGTGTCTATATTACACTAATTCTGTCCAGTTCAGATGTCCAAGTGTTTCCTTGAATTGTGCTTTATTATAGATTAATTATAAATTAAAATGACACTTCCTCTTGACTTGGACCAAATAAGCTAAAACTTCTCAGATTGCTTGAAATGTGTAAATTCTTACTTTTGGTGTACATATATCACGAACTGTTTGTGCTTTACCCCAGAGAAGAGATACCATCATAATTCTTGATAGGATGCATAGCAGATAAATAGTTGGGCTAGAGGGGAAGATGAAGTATTTAGAAGAGATACTGAGCACTGGGAATTAAGAGCCAATGCATAGAGGCCTACAACATAGTCCGTTCCTCCAAGGACAGGCCAGGAGGTCAGATGGGCAAGATTAGTGGAGATGGTTCTAAGAGCAGGGACCAAGCTATGAGATCATTCACATTATAAATGAATTTGAATATTATCCTTTAACTAATGAGGAGGTGGAATGGGTCATTCCTTCTGTTTCATTATCATCTCATTAAACTATGTGAATTACCTTCAGAGCTGATATTATCACTAGTCCTAACTACCTGAATTGTACAACTGTTTTTCCCCCAATAAGTTGGAAACCTTTTGAAGGTATGGTTTATGTCTTGATTGTCACTATGCATTGGTAATCTTTTGTGATCTATCACAATTTATCTAGGCTGAACTACATTTCCCAGAATTCCCCTCTCACTCTATTTCCAGATAGAATGTGCTACAAGAGATGTTCTCTAGTGGGCATTGGAGAACAGAAGGAAAGTAAGAGCTATTTTTTTTTTCTAGTAAAAATAAAACAACCAAACCAACACCAAAGCCTAAGTTTAAACCACACCATCAAGAACTCATAATAGTTCAAAAAGATGTTAATCAAGGCACTACTGAGGGGTTTATGCAGATATTACTCAAATTTCTAATAAATTAGCTTTCAATTAATCTGAAGTTAGACTACTAGGTGGGCTTGACCAAAACAAGAGAACATCCTTTGAACCAGGATATACATGAGTCCAGAGGCTTTAAGTGTCAGATAATGTCTGCCTTGGATGTTCAGATTTCTGTGGGCTTCCTTTCATGCCTGTCTGCTCTCTGGACTTCAAGTTTGCTTAGCTAGCTGGCAGCCTTGACTATAAGGTAGAAAGAGGAGCAAAGTGGTTTTTTTTTTTTTTTTTTTGGCTAGGTAGTAGTCAGCTAGGGAAAGGCCCAAAGAGAGTGAAGGAAGAGATGCCACCCTGTCTGCCTTGATAAAACTGGAATTCAGCATCTGATCCTGTCTCATCCCTCAGCAACAATATCCCCTATTTTTTTCCTCCTCAATCTGGCATATCTAGAAAGGCTGGCTCCTCTTCCAGCTCCTTGATTCCAAGAACTAATCAGTTTTGTCCCTTGCTCACCTGAGCTTTAACCAAATCAGGCCAATTAGTACTGCTTCAAGTCTACTTCACAGAAGTTTCTTACTACAGTGGGTGGTGGTTAATGCAGGCAGAGCTAGCAAAATTGCTGAGAGAACAAGTGACTATGTTGTGCTCAGCTTCCAACAGGACACCATCTCCAAGGCTCAGGAAACCTCACAGAAGAGGGAGTTGAAATAATAAGCATCGTCTTCTAAGTACAACATGACGGCTGTTCTCAGGAATTCACAGCAGCTGTGGCTTCCTGCCCAAGACTGACCTGTCAGCGCCTCACCATCATTGGGGAAGAATACATGAAACCGCACTTCAACCAGAGTAGTTAATGAAAGCTAATGGTTGTTGGGAGAGAGGAGTCAGGCTCATCAGTGGACTCACCACTAGTATGTTGCCCATTCTACAGTAACTTTTCACCCATGATTATGCAAGCAATGAGTCAAAAAAAAGCATGAAGGCCGGGAGTGGTGGTGCACGCCTTTAATCCCAACATTTGGGAGGCAGAAGTAGGATTGCAGTGAGTTCAAGGCCACCCTGAGACCTGAGACCACATAGTGAATTTCAGGTCAGCCTGGACTAGTGTGAGACTCTACCTCGAAAAAATAAAACAAAGAAACAAAAAAGCATGAAAGTAATACTGGGGGTTACTTTGGATAGAGAAGAAGGGTGTCAGTGGGAGGGGGAAGGGAAAGGGAATTAGAGAAAGAACTTGGGAGGTAATCAAAGAAATAAAATAAAAAGCTAAGTCATGAAGAAACTGTAAATGTTTTAACTCAGTTTTCCTAAAGATAAGTATGTATCTGTAGGTACATGCATAAGCATAGGAAAAAATGTTTAATGCTATATAACATGATATTTCCAAGTAGTGAACCTTTAAGTTATTAATTTTTTGTAAGTTTTCATTTCTCTCTCCCTCCCTCTCTCTGTGTGTGTGTCTGTAGGTGCATATTTTGTGTGCAGTGTGTGCAGGCGAGAATAACCTCAGCTGCCATTCCTTCAAAAGGTGTCCACATTTTCTTCCTTCCTTTCTTCTTCTTCCTTCCTTTCTTTCTTTCTTTCTTTCTTTCTTTCTTTCTTTCTTCCTTCCTTCCTTCCTTCCTTCCTTCCTTCCTTCCTTCTTTTTTCCTCCCTTTCTTCCTTCATTCTTTTCTTTCCTCCTTTCTTTCTCCCTTTCTTCCTTCCTTCCTTCTTTCCTTCCTCCCTTCCTTTCCTTCTTTCTTCCTTCCTTTTTTTCTTTCTTTTTTTTCTCTCTCTCTTCCTTTTTTTATTTGAGACATAGTTTCCCATTGGCCTGGAATTCACGTAATTAGACTACACTGGCTGGCCAGCAAGTCTGAGGAATCCGCCTGTCTTTGCCTCCGCTACATTGGGATTACAAGTGCATGACACCATGCCCAGCTTTTGTATGTGATTTGGAGGAATTGAACTCAGGTCCCCGTGATTGCAAATTAACACTGACTCATGTCACTAACTCTCTCTCTCTCTCTCTCTATCTCTATCTATATATATAATCTTATAACAAGGTATACACTTTTATCCTCCTGCTCTCCTCCCGTTACCCTGGGGCCCTCCTCTGTGGGGATAACCCTTTATTTGTATTATAGGAACTATGCCAATTTGTTTTAAAGTTGTAGAAAAAGTGTAGGTTTGAATTTCCTTTATAGTTAATGTTGATAATTTTTACAAAAGTGCTTCACTGACTTTTTGAAAACATTTTTTTTTTGAGGCAGGATTTCACTCTAGCCCAGGCTAACTTGGAACCCAAACTGGCTTAGAATCTAATACAATCTTCCTACACCAGCCTCCTTTGTGTTGGGATTATAGGTGTGAACTATTTTTTAGTTTTTCAGATATAAGGATATGTTAACTGAGTAAAATTTGGCCTAGTTTCCACAAAATGACCAATTTTCACATATCAACTGATGAATATTCTTCCTTATGCTATTTTTTAAATTTCTTTTACTTTTTAAAACATCTTATTGATAATTTGCATAAATAAGACAATATACCTACCATAATCCCCTCCCATCACCCTCTTTTATTATCGTGCCCAAACCCTCTTCCTCTAAATCTCTTCTTTGCAACTAGTCACTCTTTTATTTTGATATCATCATTTTTTCCTCCTATTGTACAGGAGTTGCATAGATGGAATCAGCCACTATGAGACCATGAATACCATAGCTATTTTATATCTGGAAGACAGTATTGAAAAACACTCTTCCCCCTTCCTTTGGCTCTTACATTCTTTCCAACACCTCTTGCACATTGATCTCTGAACCTTGGAGGATGTGATAGAGATGTATCGCTCCACTTTCACTTCTCAGCATATTAGAGAGTTTTCAGTGACTCCAGTGGTCACTCCCATGTGAAAAGAGAAGCTTCTCCAACCAAAAATTATAGTAGAACTAATATATGTTCATAAACATAAGTATTTAGAGGGGAGTTTGGTATAGGCATAATATATCTATTTAGCCAGACAACAATAGTAATTTTCCCTCTAGGGCTTATGATCTCCCCAGCCATAGGCTTTTGAGTAGGTTTTCAGTACCAGACAGGCATTCTCTCCCATAAAGTGGACCTCAAGCCAATCAGAGAACAATTGGTTTCCTCCATAACAGACATGTCACCATTGCACCAATTGGTACATTTGGCATGGCTACTGCTGGTTAAGATCATTGATGATTTTTCTCTTACAAGAGGCTACATATCTCTTTCCAGTATCCTGACAGCAGAGAGACTTTCAGGCCAATTCCAGCTTGATTTCTCAGTGTCCTGCAGCCCAGGCATGTAAAGCCATCACCAATAGGGTCTAATTATCTAGTCTTGATGGGCAACCACAAGCTTTGGCAATAGTCTGTGGTGATTTGGGATCCTCAGGGGTTTGCCTGGCAAACTACTCACTGTAAGGTATTTTAC
Organism: Dipus sagitta; assembly: GCA_036346955.1. NCBI lineage: Eukaryota > Metazoa > Chordata > Mammalia > Rodentia > Dipodidae > Dipus > Dipus sagitta. The sequence continues at coordinate 110,031,344 of CM070779.1, read as the reverse complement.
CCCTGGCACTAAAATTTTCTACCAACAATTAGTCAATTGTATTCATTTTCTTTATTTACTTATTTGGAGAGAGAGAAAAAAAGGGGAGAGAGAGAGAGAGAGAGAGAGAGAGAGAGAGAGAGAGAAGACAGACAGGGAGTGCCAGGGCCTCCAGCTGCTGCAAATGAACTCTAGATACATGATGCATGTGCCAGTCTCTGCATCTGGCTTCATGTGGATACTGGGGAATTGAACCTAAGTCCTTAGGCTTTACAGGCAAGTACCAGCCATTACTACAGCCCTGTATTTCTTCTTTGGGGAACTCTCTGTTTAGTTCTATAACCCATTTTTGATTGGGTCAGGTAATTTCTTATTACTTCATTTTTAAAAAATTCTTTGTATATCCTGGATATTAACCCTCTGTCAGATTTTTTGCTAGCAAAGATTTTCTCCCATTCTGTAGGCTTCCATTTTTCTGTATGCACAGTGGCCTTTGCTATACCAAACCTTTTTAATTTCATGAGATTACAATGATGTGGTGGTCTTATTTCTTGAGCAAATGAGAGTCTATTAAGAAAGCCCTTGCCTATGCCTATATGTTGAAGTGCTTCCCCGTCTCTTTTCTCTAGCAGTTTTAGAATTTCAGGCCTGATGTTATTAAGATCTTTAATACATCTAGACTAGATTCTTGTACATAGAGATAAACATCTATTTTCATCTTTCTACATATAGATATCCAGTTTTCCCAGCACCATTTATTAATCTTTATTATTACTATCTTTATTATCTCTTCTCCTTTGAGTAATTTTGGCTATTTTTGTCAAAACTCAGATGGCTGTAGCTGCCTGGGTTTTCTATTTGGTTTCATTAATATACATATCTGTTTTGTGCCAGTTTGATGTTTTTTGTTTTTTTTTTTTTTTTTTTTTTTACTATGACTCTGTAATATAGCTTAAAATCAGGTATGGTGATACCATAAGCCTAAGCCTTATTTATTTATTTTTTTTTGCTCAGAATTGCTTTGCCTATTCAGAGCTTTTGATTGTGAATCCCTCCTGAAGCTGCATGCTAGGTTGAAGAGGACAACCTTCTCCAAATAGAGGAGGCCTGGTCTTTGGTCAAGGACATACAAGTAGCTATGCTCCCTGCTAGAACCTTCAAACAAGCTCTTAAACCTTTTTGTGCTTCCAAATGAATTTTAGGATTTTTTTAAAATTTCCATAAAGAATATTATTGGAATATTGTTGGAGATTGTATCAAATTTATAGATTGCTTTTGGTAAGATAGACATTTTCACAATATTGATGTTATAATCCATGAACATGGGATGTCTATTTCCTAGTGTCTTCTTCAATTTCTCTCTTATGTGCTTTGAAGGTTATTATTATTATTATTAGATATGGACATATTTTGTTTGTAAACATCACATGTTGATACCATCCTTTCCCTCCTCCCTGCCCCTTTTCTGAAGAAGCCTTCCTCACTGGGGATGCAGGTCAACCCTATGGGGATTGTGGGTTGTGCATTATGTGGGCAGCAGTCAGTTATGGGGGAGAGGCAATGTCTCTGTGTAAAATGTCCCAACTTGTGGCTCTAACAATCTTTCTGCCCTCTCTTCCACAAAATTCCTTGAGCCATGCTGGGGGCATTTTAAGTCTACTTCAGTGATGGGCACTTAGGAGCATCTGGATTTCTGGTTTGGTAGGTGTGGAGTGTCCTCAGTATCTTTCTCCATCACTCTTGTGCTGATATCAGCTTAACTAAGAGAACAGCACTCTTGCTCATTTCCCCAATTCCTCTGTGGTTTCAGCTTGGGTCAGGGTGGAGTGCACTGGGTCATTTACTTCCTCAAGTCCAGTTCCCATCTACAAAAGAGAAGCAGATTCTCCAACAGAGAGTGAAGTCAGCACCATTTATATGGGATAACCACTATTAAGTTAGACTTAAAAGGGTTTAGACACTTTTATAGTCTAAGGTTAGTGGGAGCTTGACAATGGAAAGCAGAATCATTATCTGGATATGATTCTGACTTATTTCCCAGTTCCAGATATGGTTTCCTTTCCACTGAGTGGATCTCTTAGCCAATCCAAGAGCAGTTGGTTATCCACCATGGCTGTGTACCACTATTGCACTTGTGTAAGCTTCACATCAGGTTGTTTGCTTCTGAGTTGCTTAGACTTTGCGTTTCTTGGACAGATGTTGGCCACTTTCCCCTGGTAGCTCATGTAGCACCTTTCAGCACTAGATGGGCTAATTATCTGGGGACTGACTCTCCTTTGGATTCCAACTAGGTCTCCCATAGTCCGTGCCAACAGCATTTGGTGTCTTCAGCAGTACGGTCTTACCATTAACCTCTGGTGGGTAATCAAGTGCTCTGACAGAAGTCTGTCTTGTTTGTTTTGGGAGATCTAATAGGTCTCTTTGATCAACAGCTCATTGTGGATGTAGACCACATCCTGGTACAGGAATTATAGGCCAGCACAAAGGGAAAATAAATAGCAAAATCCAAAGAAGAAATAAAAGCAGGAGAAATTTGAGGTTAAGTTTCATCTCACTCTCTCCAGGGCCCTTCAATTCAGGTGCTCCCTCTAAGGTCCACTTGAGGGTTCTGCCTTTTAGTCCAAAATTTTTATTATAGAGATCCTTCACTTCCTTGGTTAGGTTTATTCAAATGTATGTTATGTATTTTTGAGGCAATTGTCAATAGGAGCATTTCCCTGATTTTATCTTCAGCATGTTTGTTATTGGTATATAGGAATTCTGCTGACTTCTGTGCTAATTTTGTATTCTGCTACTTTTGTGAAAGCATTTATCAGCTCCAACAGTTTTCTGGTAGAATATTTAATGACCCTTATGTATAAAATCATATCATCTGTAAATAATGATAATATGACTCTTCCTTTCCAATTTGTATCCTTTATTTATATCTCTTGTCTTATTGCTGTAGCTAGGACTTCCAGAACTAAATTAAATAAAAGAGTGAAAAGTGGACATACTTGTCTTATTCCTGATTTTATTGGAAATGCTTCAAGCTTTTCCCATTTAATATAATGTTGGCTCCATGCTTGTCATAAGTAGCCTTTATTATATTGAGATATATTTGATAGATGTGTGGATTTGTTTCTGAATCTGCTATTCTATTCTATTGGTCTATATGCCTGTTTTGTGCCAGCACCATGTTATCTTTATCACTGTAGCTCTGTCATGTAACTTTGGAATAGGAAATGTGATACCTGTTAGCACGTTTCTGAATAAGATTGCTTTGGCTATGTATTGCCTTTTGTATTTCTATGTGGATTATTGGATTATGGTTTTTTCTATTTCTGAGAAGAATGTCATTGGAATTATATATAGACAACTTCTATTCTTATAGACAATAAACCATGATATTTTCCTCCCCTCCCCACTTTCCCCTTCATGACTCTGCTCTTCATCATATCTCCTCCCTCTCTCCATTAGTCTCTCTTTTAATTTGATATGATCATATTTTTCTCCCATTATAAGGGTCTTGTATAAGTACTGCTGGGCACTGCAAGGTCATAGATATCGAGGCCAATTTCTGTCTGGACAGTAGTATTGTAAGAGTCCTACCCTTCCTTTGGCTTTTACATTCTTTCCACCACCTCTTCTGCAATGGACCCTGAGCCTTGGAGGGTGTGATAGAGATGTTTCAGTGCTGTACACTCCTCTATCTATTCTCCTCATCACTATGTTGGCTTTTGTGTCATCCCAGTGGTCATCACCACCTGAAAAGAGAAGCTTCTCTAACCAGAAGTGAGAATCTCATTAATATAGGAATATGAACATTAAGTGTAGTACTTTCATGGCAATTTAGTGAAAGTGGTGAAAGAGCAGGCTTTATACCCCTAAGGCTGATGATTTCCCTGCCATAGGCTTTTGATTAGGTTTCCAGTACCAGGCATGTATTCCCACCCATAAAGTGGGCCTTCAGCCCAATTAGAGACCAATTGGTTTTCCCTAGAACAGACATGCCACTGTTGCACTCATTCAGTCATTTGGTCTGTCTGGCCAAACATGAGGCTTGTAGTGTCCACTGTCTTCACTGCTGATGACTTCTGTCTCTCATAGGGCTGCATACAGTGCAGCTTTTCCAAACTTTCAGTTGGCTGTTCTACAGAGAGAAGGTTTCCTGCTCAGCCCCAGCTTGATTTCTCAGTGACTTTGCTGCTCAGGCATGTGAAGTCTTTAGCAATAGGGTCTTACCATCTATTCCTCTAGGGAAACCAAGGGCCATGGCAATAGCTTGTAATGTTTTGGAGGCAACATGGAGTTTCCTGGCCAAAAGTCACTGGAAGGCATCCCATCCCTGGTACTAAAATTTTCTAGTAACAATCTGTGGCCTCTGGATGTGCCATTATCCAAAAAAGTAGGTTTTCATATGTCTTATTCAGAATACCTTGAATTTTGATTGACCCTCTCCCCTACCCTTCTTATACACAAACTCTTCCCTGGGCCTCGCTTAGGCCTTTCTCCTCCCTGTAATCTGTTTTTCTTCTTACATATATACAATACCATCCCCTTAAGTCCTTTCCTCTCCTCCCTCCCTTATAGCTTTTTTCTAGCTTATGGACCTCTGCTACTGATTTTTGGTTCCAGTTCACACACAAGTCTATACATTTGTAGCTAGGATCCAAATATGAGAGAGAACATGTGATGTTTGGCTTTCTGGGCATGGATCACCTCACTTAGTATAATCCTTTCCAGATCCATCCATTTCCCTGCAAATTTCATAATTTCATTTTTTCTTTACTGCTGAATAGAACTCCATTGTGTAAATGTACCACATCTTTGTTATCTATTTATATGTTGAGGGACATCTAGGCTGGTTACATTTCCTAGCTATAGTGAATAGAGCAGCAATAAGCATGGTTGTTCAGGTATCTCTAATGTAGTGAAAAGAGTCATTAAGATATATACCTAGGAATGCTCTAGTTGGATCATATGGTAAATCTATTTTTAGCTGTCTGAAGAACCTCCACATTGATTTCCACAGTGGCTGTACCAGATTACATTCCCACCAACAATATACAAGGGTTCCCCTTTTACCACATCCTCACCATCATTTATTGTCACTTGTTTTCTTGATGGTAGCCATTCTGACAGGAGTGAGATAGAATCTCAAAGTAGTTTTAATTTGCATTTCCCTGATGGCTAAGGGTGCAGAATACTTTTTAAAAAAATGCTTATATGCCATTTGTATTTCTTCTGATGAGAACTCTCTATTTAGTTCCATAGCCCATTTTTTTTAACTGGGTTGTTTGATTTCTCATTGTTCTGTTTTTTGAGTTTTTTTTTAATATATATATTCTGGATACTAATCCTCTGTCAGATGTATAACTGGCAGAGATTTTCTCCTGTTCTGTAGGTTGTCTCTTTGCTCTTTTCACAGTGTCCTTTGGTGTTCAAAAGCTTTGTAATTTCATGAGATCCCAGTGGTTGATTAGTGGTTTTATTTCTTGAGGAATTGGGGTTTTATTCAGAAAGTCATTGCCTATGCCACTGTGTTGAAGAGTTTCCCCTACCTTTTCCTCTAGAAATATCAGAGTTTCAGGTCTGCTATTAAGGTCCCTGATCCACTTGGATTTGATTCTTGTGCATGGAGAAAGTCAATGATCTGTTTTCATCCTTCTACATATAGATATCCAGTTTCCCCTGCCTACTTGTTGAGGAGGCTGTCTTTTCTCCAATGAATATTTTTGACATTTTTGTCAAAAATCAGATGGCTGTAGTTTCCTGGATTAACATCTGGGTCCTCTATTCTATTCCACTGATCTACATGTCTGTCTTTGTGCCAATACCATGCTGTGTTTGTTACTATGGCTTTGTAATATAGCTTAAAATCAGGCATAGTGATATCACTAGTCTTATTTTTTTAGCTCAAAATTTTTTTTGGCTATTTGAGTTTTTTTTTTTTTTTTTTTTGCTTCCAAATGAATTTTCGGATTTTTTAAAATTTCTGTGAAGAATGCCATTGGAATTTTAATGGGGACTGCATTCAATATATAGATTGCTTTTGGTAAGATTGACATTTTCACAATATTAATTCTTCCAATCCAAGAACATGGGATGTCTTTCCATTTCCTTGTATCTTCTGTAATTTTTCATTTGAAGTTTAAAGTTTTCATTGTAGAGCTCCTTCATTTCCTTGGTTAAGTTTATTCCAAGGTACTTTATTTTTTATGATGCAATTTGAATGGGACAGATTCCCTGTTTTCATCCTTTGCATGTTTGTTGTTAGCATATAGGAAAGCTACTGATTTCTGTGTGTTTATTTTGTATCCTGCTATGTTGCTAAAAGTGTTTATGGTCCTTTATGTATAGAATTATATTATCTGCAAATAATGATAATTTTGATCTCTTCCTTTCCAATTTGTATCCCTTTTATGAGTGTCTCTTGCCTTATTGCTATAGCTGAGACTTCCAGCACTATGTCAAATAAAAGTGGGGGCAGTGAACACCCTTGTCTTATTCCTGAATTTAGTGGAAAAGCTTAAAGTTTTTTTTCCCAATTTAGTATTATGGTGGCTTTAGGTTTGTCATAAATAGCTTTTATTATGCTGAGGTATGTTACTTCTTTTCCCAGTTTCTGTAATACTTTTTCCATGAAGGGATGTTGGATTTTGTTGAATGCCCTTTCTGCATCTATTGAGATAATCATGTGATTTTTTTGTCCTTCATACCATTTATATGGTGTATTACATTTATCAATTTGCATATGTTGAAATATCCCTGCATCCCTGGGATAAAGCTAACTTGGTTGAGGTGAATAATCTTTCTGATATATTCTTATATTTTGTTTACCAATATTTTGTTGAGAATTTTTGCATCTATGTTCATGAGGGAGATCAGTCTGTAATTTTCTTTTTTTGTTGTTATCTTTCAGAACTTGGGATACATCATTCCAAGTTTAAAAGCCCTTTTGGCTTTTAAAGTTTGAGTTGAGTAATCTGGTGTGATCCTGATGGGCTTGCCTTTATAGGTGACTACCTCTAGCTACTTTCAATATATTTTCTTTGGTTTCTGTGTTGAGTAGTTCAATTATAACATGGCAAGGAGAGGTTGTTTCCAGGTTTTGTCTGTTTGGTGTTCTAAAACATTCTTGTATCTGCATTGGCATTTTTTTTTTTTACAGTTTGGGGAAATTTTTCTTCTGTGATTTTGTTGAAAACACCTACTAAGCCTCTGGATTGAAATTCTTCTTCGGGCTGGGGAGATGGCTTAGCGGTTAGGTGCTTGCCTGTGAAGCCTAAGGACCCCGGTTCAAGGCTCAATTCCCCGGGACCCACGTTAGCCAGATGCACAAGGGGGCGCACGCATCTGGAGTTCGTTTACAGAGGCTGGAAGCTCTGGCGTGCCCTCTCTCTCTCCCTCTCTCTCTCTCTCTCTCTCTCTCTCTCTCTCTCCTTCTCTCTGTTCTCTCAAATAAATAAATAAACCAAAAAAATAATTAAAAAAAAAAAAAAGAAATTCTTCTTCTAGAGCTGGGCGTGGTGGTGCACGCCTTTAATCCCAGAACTCGTGAGGCAGAGGTAGGAGGATCACCGTGAGTTCGAGGCCACCCTGAGACTCCATAGTGAATTCCAGTTCAGCCTGGGCTAGAGTGAGACCCTACCTCGAAAAAACCAAAAAAAAAAAAAAGAAATTCTTCTTCTACTATACCCTGAATTCTTATGTTTGATCTTTTCATAGTGTCCCGAATATCTTGAAATTCCCATTAATACCTGGCTATTAGTTTGTCTTTCCCTTTGAGGGACTGTATTAGGTCTGTCACCTGGTCTTCTAGTTTAGATATTCTGTTCTCTCCTTATCCATTCTACTGGTTAGACTTTCCACAGAGTTTTTTATTTGACTGACTTGCTTTTCAGAGCTAGAATTTCAGCCTCATTTTTCTTCAGTATTTCTATTTCCTTATTCATGTCTTGTAATGATCTCCTTATTTCATTAAGTTGTTTTCCTGTGTTTTCTTTCAGGAGTTTGTTTCCTTCTTAATCCCTTTGTTTTCTTCTTTGATTCCTTTCATTTCTTCTTTGATTTCTTTGAGTATAGGTACAATCATTTTTTTTTGAAATCTTTGTAAGGTCTTTCATCTAAAACAGTCTCATCAATGATCATTTCTGATGGATTTATAGTTTTTGGTGGGATTGTGTTTTCTTCATTCTTTGTGTTTCTTGTGTTATAATGTAGCAACTTTTGCATCCTGAATTGATTTCATGCTTGGGTTTTCTACTTATCTGCTGTATTCCTAGATGTGGTGATCCACCTTTATATACTCTCAAGATAGGAGTTTAAGGTGCCAGGTGTAGTTCTTGTACCCCAATCCAACTGCAGAAGTAATCCTAGGTGTTGAGTTTGCTTGCTAAGCAAGTATTCTAGTGGATTGGGTAGAACAATTTACTGGCAAATTCTAAACTTCAACTGAGCAATATACACATTCAGTAAAAAGCAGCACAGAGTATGCAATTGTGGGGATTAAAACAAACAGATAGTTTTATAAAGCCAAAAATCCCTAAGGGTGTGTGGTGCTCTATACCCTTAATCTTGTCAGTTGGGAGGTAGAGATTTATGTTCTGAATTGGGTTCCAGGCCAGCCTGGAACTGAATAAGACCCTGCCCCCAATAATGACAGAAGCAAAATACAAAGGCCCTATAAATCTCAAAGCATCAAAAGCAACAGTATTCAACTCAAATTCAGCTTATTTGAAAATGGTAAAGCCAACCAAAAATATGCAACCCATAACCTGTCCTGACATGGAAACAGAGATTAGCTTTTCCAATGCAGGCCTATGTACGTCGGCCCCATTACCTTTTGGGGTGTTTTCCAATCTCACCAATGCTGAGCGCCCACCTCCATCCCTGCTTGTTGTGCTGTGGAGCTGGAGGTCTGACCAGCTGTGCTGGAAGTGCTGCCCCTGGTGGCTGAATTCTGGAGGTTCGAGGTTCTGATGGCTGAGGGATGGGAAAATGCAGAAAGCCTGTAGTTGCCCACCCAATCCTGCCTGTATCCCTTTCAGTAGCTCCTTAGTTGACCTCAGCTGTCTTTCCTTCACATTTCTTCACTTTGTAGGGAGGCTGATGAGGGTGGAAAATCCCCTTGTTTGGTCTCTGCTGCTGCGGCTGCTTGGTGCGCCTGGCAGGGCAGTGCCAGGCAGGTGAGCAGATCATCAGGCTGCCAGTGCCTCAGTGGGTTTCTGGAAAGTGTCCTCCTTTCTGGTATGTCTTGGTCTGTCCTGCTTCTCTGCTGTGTCTAAGAATAACCTATACTCCTTCAGTATATTTTGCTGTGGTTTTGCCTAAATCCCTCCCTAGGCTGGATTGGTGTGGTTCCTACGCAGCCATCTTATCTGGAAGTTACCATCAATGGAATTTTGATGGGAATTGCAGTGAATCACTAGATTGCTTTTTGTTTCAATGCCATTTCTCAATACTGACTATGCCAAACCTGGAACATAGAAGGTTGCTCAATCATCTGGTATCTTCTTTTATTTATTAAATCAGTAAATACACATATTTTTTCATAATTGAAGTGACTTTTCTCTCAAGAAACAACTAGGAAAATATCTGAAATACCTGAAATAATATATGTATTTTATGCTTTAAGAGTAAAAGCAGGGCATGAATAAATGGTCATGAAATCTGAAGCAATCATAGATGTATTAATCATGGTGCTGTCACATTTCATCATGACTTTTAATTAAAAATGTAGTTGTACTTGGTAATGTCTAAGTAGGAAAGAGATGGTTGCTTAGATACAGCTAATTTGGAGTGGTTATTTCATTGGTTAAGAAAAAAAGTAGCTAATAATAATGGGCACTTTAATTTTCTGAATGTAATAAAAATGGTTTCTTAAGAAATGATGACCTTTTCAGCAAGTGTTTCTGCTATTTTTTTCTCATCAGCTTTACTAGTTGTTACTTTAAAGATTCTAAATTTTTATACTCACCCATGTTAAGTTTCATTTTCCTATTGGCTACTAGCTTTGGAAACATTTTTTGGCTTTGTGTGAGAGAAACCTTATTAAAAAATTGAAACAATTTGTTCCTATTGCATAATTTTATAGAAATGGAAGTAATATAATTTTAATGTTCATTAGGGTACTAAAGGTTTGTTTGCAGAACTATAACAAATTATGTAAGAATGATGTTACTATTTGTCACAAAAATTACTGTGATGTTATTCTCATATTACTTGGATACTTTTGCCAAAGTTTACTTTGACTTCATTCAACTCACTGTTGGCAGTCGAAGTTGTCACACTAAGATTGTTTTAAAAGCAGAAGCAATGATGCTGTTTTCCCACTGAGGCAAAACACTGAGGCTGAAGGCAGAAGGCAGAGTTCTTAGATATAAAAAGCATTTCCAGAGCCTTTGTGTGTGGACATCCTACAGAGATAACTAACCCCAGGCAAAATAATTAAATACTAATGCATTTCTGAGGACAGCATCTTGCTAGGAACAACAACAAACCCCACACAAATCTGTACTAATGCAATCTGGAGTCTCTGGAATGAGTATCAACACATGCTAGAGATCTTGTAGCTACTGAAAAGAAAGTGCTCTCCAGTGAAAAAGAGGCCAAGCATGAGGCCTTGGAGTTCAATGGAACAGGACACTATGGAGCCCATACATGACTGGGATCTATTCTTCCTCCTGTCCAGCAGGACCAAGGATAACTCTGATCTTTTCTATTTGGGAAGTTTTTATTTGTTTGTTTGTCCATTATACGTGAGTGCTGGGTGTGCAAAGCATGTCTTTGTTCTATGGCTGACAGATACAACGTAATTCTCTAAGATGCATTGAGAGTGATTTCATGATGTCCAGATGTCTCTTACATTGAGACAGATGCTGAAACTGCATGCAATGTTGGGATTGTCAAGGGAACAGAAAATATGTCCTTTTTATAAGTTCAAGAGGGCACTGATGTTTGGACAGAAGAAGAAATACCTAAATGTTGTGTTCTTAATGACTAACATTGGAAAATTTTCAGTACCCATGAATATAAAAGTGACCAAATAGATTTGTTTTGGTATATGATATTTAGAAAATTTTTACTGGGAAAGTAAACTAGAAGGCTTGATATGCAGTAGCCTATTGGGTCAATATTGACCTTGTGAATGGAACCCCACAGCAAGCCTTTGAGATTAAAAAGAGAAGGCTGGAGACTATGGAAATATTTCAAAACTGCCTTAAGATCTCTATGTCTCTTATTCCCAGATTTCTTTTACACCAAGGATAAACATCTAACTTAATTTTGTTATCTATTATTAACAGTGAGACATAATTGCAAACTGATGTCTTTTATCTTTAACTGTTTTCCTATTTGGCACTTTGATTAGCCTTAGAAACTTACATATAAAAGATAATACTTGGGGTTGGGGCTCAGACTTAGAGGTGCTAGCTTGCAAGGTAGCTGACCCGAGTCTGATCCTTTCCAGTGCTCACGTAAAGCCAGTCACAAAGTGGTGCACATGTCTTTAATCCCAACATGCCTACCATAATAGAACGCAGAGCCAGAAGAATGTGTAGGCTGGCAAGCAGCAATGGCAAAATAAGAGATACCATCTCAAAAGAAGGTGGAAGGTGAGGAGAAACACCCTAAGGTTGTCCTCTGATGTCCACATATGCTGTGGCATGCATGATGTCCCCATCACAGACACACACACATCAATAATAAATAAATAGATATAACAGATAAATAGATACTAAATACTAATACATTTTTGTTAAATATGTTGGAAAATGTTTTGTACTTTTTTCATCTTCTATTTTTTTTATAGTACTTCTGACACACAATAACAGATCTGAGTTGCCAAATCTCTATAGATTCTGCCTTAGGCTGATAGTCACCATGTCTTTTCCCATGGGAAGGTTGTAAATCTGCTACCTATCTTATTAGTTAACATAGACTATACCATGCTACAGCAACAGATTGACCTCAGTTGTCCAGGTAAAAGGTTATATTGTTTTTAGACAAGGTCTGAAGCTATGGGGACTTTTAAAGTTGGATGAATGTACTGCATTTTACAACACATATGGTTATCAGTTTATGGGGGCCAGGGGCAGAATGTGGTGGTTTGGTTCAGATGTCCTCCATTACCTTAGGTATTCTGGATGCTAGGTTCCCCAGCTGATAGCAATTGGAAATTAAAGCCTCCTGGAGGAGGTGTATTTTGGGGGGCGGGCTTGTGGGTATAATAGATGTCCCCATGCCAGTATTTGGCACACTCTCCTCTTCCTGTTGTCCACCTGATGTTGGCCAGGGGCTGATGTCCACTCTCTGCTCATGCCATCATTTTCCCTGCCATCATGGAGCTTCCCCCTCAAGCCTGTAAGCCAAAATAAACCTCTTTTGTTTTTTTCCCTCACAAGCTGCTCTTGATTGGATGATTTCTGCCAGCAATGCGAACCTGACTGCAACAGCAGTTTTTCTAAATCTTGTAGTTGAGCCACCCAGAACAGGGCTTCCAAGTCACTGCACTAAAGAAAGAGAAAGAGAGAAATACAACTGACTCCTCATTGGATGGTCATGTGACTATACTGGGCTGGATGGGAATTTCCACAATACAGCAAATCATGAGGGTGTTTTATACCTATGAATACACAACATTTGATTCCTTTTCTTTATACATATAGCTCTTATCCATGAATATTTTAACATGGTTCATCAATTCAGGATCTGTTTGGTTCAGTTAATGAATACTTGATTTAATTTACACCCACTTTTCAGATTGTCTTTTCTCTTTTTATTTTTATTTTGTTGATTTGTGAGAGAAAGAGAGAGAGAGAGAGAGAGAGAGAGGGTGAGAGAGGGAGACAGAGGAAATGGGTGCACCAGGGCCTCTAGCCACTGCAAAAGAACATTAGACTCATGCGCCACCATGTGCATCTGGCTTACATGGGTTCTGGGGAATTCAACCTGGGTAGGCTTTGCAGGCAAGTGCCTTAACCATGCACCCATCTCTCCAGCCCATCAGACCATCTTTTCTTCCACTGCTTGTTGTACGTAAAGTAGCACTTGCTCAGAAAGACCTTGACTTTCTAGAGTTACATGGTAAACCTAGACACCTGCCTGCATAGCACTCATGAAGACGGTGTTCTCTAGATCTGAGGTAAGGCTAAGCTGTCCAGCTGACAGAGATGCTATAGGATTCCCCCCTATAAATCAGCCCTCCCAAATACCTTCTGTCTCTTTTTTTCCATTTGGGAAAGATACTGACAGGAGAACTGTTCATCGGCCCTTCTTCCTGTGTGTGAGCTCACAGTGTTTAGTAGCCTCATGCCTTCATTCCTGACACTCACTGTGATCATGGCTTAGTGTCAGTCTGCTCACGGACAGGGAGAAGCTGCCATCAGTCCACCAATTGTCTTGATGAATTGCAGCTTAGGATGTATATAAACTAAATTTGGAAGCAGTCCCCTTTTGGTTTGCCATGTTTACCGCTGAAAGTCAAAAACCTCAATAAATTTTGGTAAGCAACTTTTCCACAGGCTCAACATGATAGAATTTTCTCCTGTGTTTTTTTTATGATAAAGAGGAAATATTTAGTGGTAGCTAATATAGTAGTTTGTGCATAGAAGAGCTATGCACCATTCTACACAATTCCTCCATTAAACTTTATTAACCACACCATTTTAATACCCATTTGTGGGCTGGAGAGATGGCTTAGTGGTTAAGACACTTACCTGCAAATCCAAAGGACCCAAGTTCGATTCACCAGGACTCACGTAAGGCAGATGCACAAGGTGGCACATGCGTCTGAAATTTGTTTGCAGCAGCTGAAGGCTCTGGTGCCCCTGTTCTCTATCTACTTCTTTCTCTCTCAAATAAATAAAAATAATAATTAAAAATTAAATAATTAAAAATAAAAATATACTCATTTGTTTTTCAGCAGACTTCCATTCCCGGATATGGCTGTAGTCTAATAAAACTAGTTTTAATCTATAATTAACAGATTAATTTGTACAAATTAGTGGCACTCACTGTGATAGTTCCATACATGCATTCATTATGAGTTGCATGTGTCTACCAACCCATGTTGTGCTTTTACCTTACCTTCTCTCTCCTTCCCTGGTATCCTTCCCACCTCTAATTAATGCTGCTTGCACTTTCTAGTTTGATTTTCCTTTTTTTTTTTGGAGGTAGGGGATATATAGTGATGTAGTGAGATAGGAAATATATAGTGAATTCCAGGGTTCAGCTGACCTGGAATTTGTAATGAATTCCAGGGTTCAGCTGACCTGGAATTCACTATGTAGTCTCAAGTTGGCCTCCAACTCACAGCAATCCTCTTACCTCTGTCTCCTGAGTGCTGGGATTAAAGTCATGTGCCACCACACCTGCCCCAGAGCTTTTTAATTTAACGTAATTCAGTTTGTTAGTTCTTGCTTTAGCTTCCTGTGCTTTTGGAGTCTAATCATTATCTATACCAATATTTTGGTTTCTCCCATATAATTTCTTAGAATAGTTCCATAGTTTCAGGTCTTAAAATATTTTATTTATTTATTAGAGAGGGAGGGAGGGAGGGAGGGATGGAGGGGATTATGGTGTGCCAGGGCTTCCTACTACTGCAAAGGAACTCCAGATGTATGCTCCACCTTGTGCATCTGGATTGAAGTGTATACTGAGGAAAGAATAAACCCAGGCTGTTAATCTTTGCAAGAAAGTGCCTTTAACCACTGAGCCATGTCTGCAGCCCCAGTTTCAGATCTTATGCTAATATCTTTGACCCATTTGATTTGTTTTCCAGGTGGAGAAATTAGGGGTTTCAATTTTTTATTTGTGTGTGTATCTAGTTTTCTTTCCATTACCATTTGTTGAAGAGGTCGTCCTTTCTTTGGTGTATGTTTTTGCATATTTGTCTAGAATTAATTGGCTGGAGATGTGCAAGTTTATTTTTGTGTTCTCTGTTCTGCTCCACTGGTCTATGTGTCTGTCTTTATGCAAACACCATGCTGTTTGCTAATGCATGCAGCCACATAGGAACGATGGCTGCTGGACTGGAACTATGACTTTTGAATAAAACCTGGAATGTCAGGGAGAAAGCCACAGAGATAGTTTTTTTTTTTTTTTTTTTTAATCTTTTCCTCCTGCCTTCCAGTTGGTTCTTTGTCTTTCTCTTGTCATATCCAGACAGAAGCCAGGATGCTCACTGAAGCACATCATAGCTCAGCCTCCTGAGGCCAAGTGGATACTGCGATGTTTGGTACAAATGGAAAACATCTAGCTCATACATTAAACTTTTTAATATTAGTTCCCCAAAAAGTTTGATAAAAAGACAGAGAAAATAATTTATTCTTTGCTTTCAGATAAAGGAAAAGAAGCACTATAAAACAGAGTGTGCAATGAAAACTGGTGTTCAGGAAGGAGCCAGTCTGGCTCACTAGATATACTATGTATCCTTTTTTCTCTTTGCCTGAACTTAAATTGTGTGTAAGTGGGGAGCCTGGGGTGCAAGCAAGGAAGCACTCCGGATAACTAGAGATAGAGTATGCTCTTTCCTTAGCCATGGAACAATCAATTTACAGGGATTTTAAATTCATGCTTCAATGTAAAAAATCTCTCTCCCAGACTCTCTCTCTCTCTCTCTCCTTCTCTTTTTTTGCATACTTACAAGGAGTATGATAATTATAATCACAAAGTCTTTATTGATTCCTTTCTGTGGACTGAATATTTTGTTAAGCCTTTGTATTATTTTTCTGTATATTCCTGTATAATGTGAATTGTAACATTGAAACTTTAATTTGTTTTTTTAAGAGTTTGCATCTCTTTTTTTAAATTAATTTGTTTATTTGAGAGAGATAGAGAAAGAGTGAGGGAGAGAGAGAGAGAGAAAGAGAGAGAGAATGGGCATACCAGGGCCTCCAGCCAAAGCAAATAAACTCCAGATACATGTGCCACCTTGTGCATCTGGATCATGTGGGTACTGGGGAATCAAGCCTCGATCTGGGGTCCGTAGGTTTCACAGGCAAGTGCTTAACTGCTAAGCCATCTTGCCAGCTCAATTTGTTCCTTTTTTTTTTTTTTTATAAGACACCGAGATGACATTCATACCTGGGAATTGATGAAATCAGTCTAAAGGATTTTCTAGTAGAGATGCATCTACTCTCTACCCATATATAATATAATATAAGGTAAGGATCTGATATTTCTTTTTTATAACTTTATTTAATTGAGAGGGAGAGAAAGAAGCAGGGAGAGAGAGAGAGAGAGGAAATGAATGGACACCAGGGTCTCTAGGCACTGCAAATGAATTTCAGATGCAGGTGCCTCCTGAGCATCTGGTTTTACATACTTACTAGGAAATCAAACCTGGGTTCTTTGGCTCTGCAGACATGCACCTTAACCACCTAGCCATCTCTCCTGCCCCACAATCAATATTTCTCATTCTCATATTGTTGCAGAAATTCTCTGGAAAAAAAAATCACTCCAATGCCAGTATGAGGGAAAGTAGAGTTTATTTACCCAGGGGCCAAAGAGCTTGAGATAGCTCTCCAAAGAAGTTCTGACCTTGAGCTAAGGTTTGTTTTATATTTTTCAAGGACAAGGGGAAGGGTAAGTGAACAAACAAGACGTTGCGGTTTGCATATGATCATTTCTGTAGTCAGCCACCCTAACAATGAACTCCATTTTACTTTGTTTTAGCCTAAACTGTCTTTCTTTCTCATCATCCCTCTGGGTCCTTCCTGGGCAGTTCTGTCTTTGGGATTTTTCCGTCTGCTGACAAAGATAAGTTCATTCCTTAGCAATTAACTCTTACAGTAACTTGGTGAATCAGTTCAACTTTTAGCTTCTTCTCTACCACAATTTTTGTGTGTGTGTGTTTGTGAGACTTTTCCCTTTTGTCTCAAAAATCTGAGCAGTAGGCATGCCACAAGGAAGGCTGACAAGGTTTTATCAAAAGCCACATCTCATAAGACTAACTTACCTGAGGTGAGCAATTAGGTGCTTCACTGGTCAGTAGCATTGGGACTCAAATTGTAAAGGCTCTGCATGCTAATTGGCTACATCTCTTCCCAGTGCCATGTTTAGCTACATTACATTATCATCATCTCTGGGAAAACTAAGATAATTGTTGAAATTATGTAATATTTTCAATTAAAATTTAATTTTTATTTCATCTAAGAGTGTGTGTGTATGAGAGAGGGAGAGAGAGAGAGAGAGAGAGAGAGAGAGAGAGAGAGAGCGCGAGAGGAAGACCATAAGTAAAGGTAAGCATAGGTGGCTTAAGTGAAATTTTAGAAGTGTTTAGGAGATAAAAATTAATAGCATATGACATAATGTCTGCATCTGGCTTTATGTGGACACTGGGGGATTGAATGCAGGTGGTCAGGCTATGCAAGTGAGCACTTTTTAATTTTATTTTTATTTATTTATGTAATTTGTACTATTACATTTTTCGACAGATATAATTGTATTTTAGAAGAATAAATTTATATCTGCAATCACATGACCATAGGTGTGATGGTTAAGTTTGTGTCAACTTGATCTTTTTAGGAATCCACAGACGTTTCTCATAAGTGGGTCTCTAAGGGTGCTTTTAGGAACTAAAGGAGGCATCCTTCCCCCAGGGTGAGCCCTTGCCCCAGAGTGGGCAGCCCATCTCAGAGGGGAGGCTTTATCAAAAGAAGCTCTGGGAAGAAAGGTATTCTCTCCCCCCCCCCCCCCACCTGGCTGCTGGTGATACTTGCGGTTTGCTGTTTTGCTGCATTCCAGTGTGGACAGAAGACCAGCTGGGCTGAAGAGCCGCGTCTCTCCAGGACACCTCCAGGCGTTCAGTGCTGGATTGGGACTGCTGAGGCATCCAGCCTCATGGACTGAGCAGTTACCAGGTTCCTTGACTCTCAGGCTTGTAATCTGCTGTTGTTGGACTGTCATAAACTAATCCAATAAATTCCCTTTCAATACAATTCATTCTATGGGTTCTGTTTCTCTAGAGAACTCTGACTAATATAACAGGGTAGGAATTCAAATCTTTATCTGCCTAATT
Source organism: Dipus sagitta (assembly GCA_036346955.1). Lineage (NCBI taxonomy): Eukaryota > Metazoa > Chordata > Mammalia > Rodentia > Dipodidae > Dipus > Dipus sagitta. The sequence goes on along the minus strand of CM070779.1, from coordinate 110,013,361 downwards.
TCAAGCCAGGTGATTTTTTTTTTTTTGTCATCTATCTGATGACTCATATAAAGCTTCATTTTTTATTTATTTGGATCTTTTTATTTAGATAGATGTTAAACACTAAAAATGGCTAGTTATTAAATCAAAGGGATGGTATCTAAGTGTTCAGAAGTAGACATTCTAGAGTTATCGATCTGTATGTACTTAAAGTCAATATAACCCAAGTATTTAATACTATACCCTCAAAGAAATGAGAATCTGATCTAGACAGCATTTATATTTTTGGTGATAGGCTGTATTGACAACTTGATGAATGCTGTAAAGTACAAACATGTAGTTAATATTTTTGATAATTTTCTACTACTTATCATTGAATTTAGAATTACAAACAATATTATACCATTGACATACATAGTGTCATTTATATCTTTCATGCTCTGGAGGACAATAGTTACCTATCCAGATTACTGTGTCAAGTAAAACTCTCTGTCACAAATGGAGGAGAAAGAAAAACTTTTCATGATAAACCCAAGCTAAAGGAGTTCATAACAAGTAAGCCAGTTCTGTAGAAGGTTCAGGAAATCACTAGGATATGACCCCACCATTAATATTCCAATGCATATGAAAATCTTAAAGAAATGGATGAGTTTCTGGATGGATGCAACATACCCAAATTAAACCAAGAAGAGATAAACAAATAGATCCAGTATAGCTAATGAACTTGTGGTAGTAAATGTCTCCCAGGTAAAAACTGTCCCAGCTGAATTCTAGAAGACCTTCAGAGAAGAACCGATCCCAATGAGTCCCAAACACTTTTATGAGAGGGGGAAATTTACTAGCACTTTTCATGAAGCCAGTATTACTCTGATATAAAATCACATAATGATAGAGAAAAAAGGAAAACTATAGGCCAATCTTCTTGAAAATTTTGTTGATAATTTTTGTAAATTGAATCCAAGGACATATAGGAAAGATCATTTGCCAAGATCAAGTTGTCCTCATTCCATCAATGTGGCATACACAAATAAATAATACAGTGTACCACATAAATAGAATCAATGACCTAAATTACATGATCATCTCAATAGATGTAGAAAATATTTTTGTCACAACCCAAGATCCCTTTTGAGTAAAAGTCTTGAAGAAACTAGGAGTAGAAAGAACATAGACCAACATAATAAAGGCTGAGTATGACAAACCTATTGCTAACATTATAGTAAATGGAGAAAACTTCAAAGCATTTCCACTACATTCAAGAACAAAATAAAACATGCCTACCTTTCCCACTTATGTTCAGTATAGTACTTGAAGTCTTATAAAAGCAAGGAGGGAAAGGGATACAAATAGGAAAAAGGGTTGTCAAAATATCCTCATTTGCAGATGACATGATTCTATACATGAGATCCAAGAGACTCAACCAGAAAAGTACTTAATAACAGTTTCAGCAAAGTGGCAGGATACAAAATTTGCCTTCCTATATCGATAGTGATATGCTGAGAAAAATATAGGAAGCCAATTCCATTCCAACAGCCTTGAAAAGTACCTTAGACTAAAGAACTAAAGAAATAAAGAATGTCTGTATTAATTTAAAACACCAAAGAGGGGCTGGAGAGATGGCTTACTGGTTAAGGGATTTGCCTGCAAAGCCTAATTTTTTAATTCCCCAGTACCCACCTAACCCAGATGCACAAAGCGACACATGCATCTGCAGTTTGTTTGCAGTGGCTAGAGGACCTGCTGTGCCCATTCTCTCTCTCCTAAATAAATAATAAATAATAAATAAATATTTTTCAAAAACACTATAGAAAGAAATTTAAGAGGACACCAGAAGGTGAAAAGCCTTTCTATGCTTATGCAAAGGCAGAATCAATACTATAAAAAGCTCTAATACCAAAGCAATCCATCGTTTTTATGTAATTCTCACACAAATCTCAATATCATTCTTCATAGAAATAGAAAAAAAAGCAACCTCAAAATTCATATGGAAGCATGCATGCATGTGCGATACACACACACTCCTCCCTCAGATACTCAAAAGAATCCTTAGCAAGAAGAATGATGCTGAACTTATCACCATAACTGATTTCAAGCATATGTACTATAGAGCTACAGTAATAATAATATCATGGTGCTAAAACCAAAACAGACATATAGATCCACAGAGTGAAGTAGAGGATCCACAATATATCTATGTAGGTACAACTGTCTGATTTTTAAAAATGATACCAAAAGCACAATTTTGTTTATCTATATGCCCTTTCAACAAATGCTGCAGTGAAAATTGGATAGCTAAATGCAGAAGAATGAAACTAGGTCCTTATCTCTCTTTCTGTGCCAAAATCAATTCAAAATGGATCAAGGCCTTAATATAACACCTGAAATTTGGAAACTCTTAGAGAAAAGTAGAGAAAACATTTCACGATATAGGCGTAGGCAATGACTTTCTAAAAAGGACTTGCTTAGGAAATAATGCTGACAATTGACACATGGAATTTCATGAAATTAAAGCAGTCTCTGTACAGCAAGTGAGACAAGCAAATGAAGAGACACTCTACAGAAGACCATCTTATTAATTACACATCTGGTAGAAGACTGATATCTGCAATATACAGCAAACGCAAAAGACTAACAAGAAATCAAACAATTAATAAATACAGGTTAACAAAATGAACAGACAGTTTTCAAAAGATAAATTACAAGGGACCAATAAACATATGAAAAATATGTTCAACATTATATCCATCAGGCAAATGCAAATGAAATGCTGGCTAGGATATGCATAAGAGGAAACTCTTATACTTCATTGGTGGGAATGTAAAATATTCTAGCCACTATGGAAATAAGTGTGATGGTTCCTTAAAAGGCTAGAAATAGATTCTCTTATGGTCCAGCTATACCTCTCTTGAGTGTTTATTTAAAGTACTCTAAGCTGACATACTACAGAGACACTTACACAACACTGTTTATTGCAGTATCACAATAGCAAACTTATAGAACCAATTTCTGTGTCCATCATCAAAGGAAAGAATAAGAAACTCTGCTGCATATTATAATACAATTATATTTAGCTGTAAAGAAGAATGAAATTTTGTTGCTTACTTAAAAATGGATGCAGCTAGAAATTATCACATTAAGACACTTAAATCAGTCTTGGATAGACAAATAGCACCTTTTCATCACTCATATATTCTAGATTGCAGATAGACACACAAATCATGTATGTGTATTAGGATGTGAATGCTGAAGTAAAACTGTCTAGAGGAGCAAGGGGACTAGAGAGAGGAGGGATGGAGATGGTGGAGGGCATGGGAATTTGAATATCTGTATGAAAACATCCTTATGAAAAAAGCCAGCATCATGTACCATGCAGATATGTCAAAACTTGCACCAAAATGTTTCAAAAATGAAAATACATAAATAACAGACAATGCAGTATAGGGTGATACGATATGATAAAATATTTACCTTTTCTGATAGGGATGAAGTAATGAAGATAGATAATTTAACCATATTAAATAGCAGCTTAGAATTTGAAGGGATCATAGCGATTATCTAGCCTAAGCCACTCCAGACACATTTGCCACCTTGTGCATCTGGCTTACACGGGTTCTGAGGAATTGAACCTGGGTTCTTTGGCTTTGCAGCCACGTGCCTTAACTACTAAGACATCTCTCCAGACCAAGTATATTTTTTTCTACTATAGGCATACATCACTATGCTGGGCTGCTAAAATATTTATGTATCTTGTTCTCTATTTGAGGAATAAAACATGCAAACTTATAAAATTTCTATAAAAGACGAGAGGGTATCTTTGAGAGCCTTTTATGAAAATTCAGACAAGGTAATTATTGTTACTTATTGAGGTGACACATGTAGTCAGTGAGCAGGAGAGACTGGGTCAGCCCACACTGCCATATGGAACCCAGAGTACATTTTTCCCAACTGTACATTCATTGGCATAATGTTGGTAGCTTGAAATTGTTATGTGAGAATGCACACCATAGAAATAGCGAATTGCTCCAAATGATCCCTCTTCTACCTCTTCTACCTTCCACAGAAATAGGGCTGGAAAACACTGATGGCCCTGCTTGGTAATGAGTAAATTCCAAATGTTTGGAAAGCCTGCACATTAAAAAAAAATTATTTATTCATTCGAGGGAGAGAAAGAGGCAGAGGCAGATAGAGAATGGATGCACTACGGCTTCCAGCCACTGCAAATGAACTGCAGATACATGTGCCACCATGTGCATCTGGCTTACATAGGACCTGGGGAATTGAACCTCGGCCCTTTGGCTTTCCAGGCAAGTGCCTTAATCACTAAGCCATCGCTCCAGCCATTGGGCAACTTTTAAACTACCCACGTCATTTTAAACCCTGCTGTGGTGGTTTAATTCAGGTGTCCCCCATAAACTTAGGTGTTCTGAATGCCAGGTTCCCAGCTGATGGAGATTTTGGAATTAACACATCCTGGAAGGAGTGTGTTGTGGGGAGGCTTATGGGTGTTATAGCCGGTTTCCCCATGCCAGTGTTTGGTACACTCTCCTGTTGCTAGTGTCTACCTGATGTTGGCCAGGGGTTGATGTCCACCCTCTTCTCATGCCATCATTTCCCCCTGCCATTGTGGAGCTTCCCCTCGAGCCTGTAAACCAAAATACACCTCATTTTTCCACAAGCTACTCTTGGTTGGGTGATTTCTACCAGCAATGCAAACCTGACTGCAACAGTAAAGTGGTACTGAGGAGTGGGATTGCTGCTAGACACTTGACTGTGTGGCTTTGGCCTTTTGGAGCTGATGTTCAAGGGGAATGTGGAAGGATTTGAAAACTTGGCCTAAGAGATGCCTTGCATTGCTATAAGTACAGCTTGGTGGACTATTCTGGTCAGAGTTGCAAGACCTGAATGTAGTAAGAACTATGAACTGTGAGGTTTGGCTTGTGAAGGTGAGGAAGAGTTTTGCTTGGACTGGGCTAGCAGCTTGTGTGCAAAGCTTGTTATTCCCATGTCCTGAGAAGTTGTGCAGGGTTGCTTTGCATAGAAATGAAGTGGTGTGAGCAGAGGGATATGGCACAAAGAAAAAAAAAAAAAGAAATCTTTGGGCCTAAACTGCTGCCTGTTCACCTGAAAATTGTCTGGGGGATTCAAACCATTCAGATTGGGCCAGCTGACCTGCACTGGGGCAACAGGAAGAATGTAGACTCTTTTGAAGTGGGCTGAGTGCTCAAGGAGTGTCCTGTTCTGCAAAGTCTGCTTTATTCCCCCACCCCTGGATTAACAAATTGGCACCCTACCTTGTGTTGTGGAGTATAAGAAATGGAGGAAGGAGAGGGTCACTGAGTTTGCAACATGGTCTTATGTTTTGGAAATGGCCATGAGCAGTGTGAAGCAGGTTTGCTGGATGCCTGCATGGAGGCCCAATGGGGCCATGAGGATGAACCGTGGCTTGCAGTGGAGATCCAGTGGAGATGCCGGGACCACAAGATGGCTGCTAAGGAAAGCTGCCGACCCTGGATGAAGTTTTCCAGGATTGTGAGTAGCCTAGCTTAATTGGAAGTCCGGAGACTTGTTGTTGGTTAGAGTTATCAGACTGGGAGATTTGTCACTAACTAGTGTTGTTGGACTTGGAGCTACAGAGTTTGGTATTTGCCCTGTTTAAATCATGTATTGCTTGAGTATTTCTTTGCTATGCCCAATGACATCTTTTGCAGTGTGAATGTTTATTCTGTGCCATTATGGGTTTTTGGGAGATTTTTTGGTATTATGGCTCAGTCAAAAGACCTTGGACTATGGGGATGAATGTACATCACTGGAATTGATAAAAACTATGGGGACTTTTAAAGTTGGACTGAATGCATTGTATTTTACATCATGTATGGATATCAGTTTATGGGGGCTAGGGGCGGAATGTGGTGGTTTGATTCAGGTGTCTCCCATAAACTTAGGTGTTCTGAATGCTAGGTCCCCAGCTAATGGAGATTTGGGAATTAATGCCTCCTGGAGGGAGTATATTGTTGGGGGAGGGCTTATGGGTGCTATGGCCAATTTCCCCATGCCAGTGTTTGGTACACTCTCCTGTTATTATTGTCCACCTGATGTTGGCCAGGGAGTGATGCCCACCCTCTGCTCATGCCATTATGTTCCCCTGCCATTGTGGAGCTTCCCTTCAAGCCTGTAAGCCAAAATAAACCTCTTTTTCTCACAAGCTGCTCTCAGTTGGGTGATTTCTGCTAGCAATGAGAACCTGACTGCAACATTTGCAAATAAATATACGACACTTATGTATATTTCTGATACACATTCAAATTTATATGCTGATATATTTGAATTTATGTAAATGATTCTTTGTTTTATTTTAATTTATTTATTTGAGAGGGAGAGAGTCAGATATATAGAGAGAATGGTCATACCAGAGCCTTTAGCCACTGAAAATGAACTCCAGATGCATGTACCACCTTGTGTATCTAGCTTATGTGGATCCTGGGGAATTGAACCTGGGTCCTTAAGCTTTGCAGGGAAGTACCTTAAGTGCTGAGCCATCTCTCCAGCCTAATTCTTTGTTAACATTATTTTATTGTTCTATTAATTTCACTATAACAAGGGTATTTTTATAATTTGTAAAAATACAATTTAGAGGTCCCAACATATATAAATTTCAGATGCTGAATGTTAAAAATAGAAGCATTTGGAATGGTTTTATATTTTATATACTTATTAATAATAATTTTAATGTACTAAAATTTACTGTTGCTACATTTAATCTCCATATAATGCATCCTCTTAGATAGCAGACAAGTGTTTAAAAATGTTTATATGAACCATGTATGGTGGTGCATGCCTTTAATTCCAAACTCACGAGACAGAGGTAGGAGGATTGCCATAAATTCAAAGCCATGCTGAGACTACGTAGTGAATTCCATGTCAGCCTCAGCTAGAGTAAGACCCTAACCTTGAAAACAAAACAAATAAAATGTTTATATGGATATTTTCATTGGACCAACATTATCTCACCTAGTGATTATATTCGGAAATCAATATAAAATGTCTCATAAAATATATGGATTTATACTTCTAATACAAGTCCTAAAAATAAAGGAATGCATGTTCTATACTCCCTTAGCAATGTGTGTTGACAGATCTATTACATCATCCTTGTATGCAGGCACACTGAAGCATTCTGGGTCACTGACCTCTTTTCCATTCTCCTAACAGAAATGCACATTGTGCATGGATTCCCCATTTTATAGCAAAAAGCTTATTTTTTTTTCTTAGGAGTAGGTTAAGATTCAGTGGGAACTGTTATAAATAACATCATTTTGTCTGGAAAGATAATTCACATTCATAGAACCTGTTGGTTTGCAGGCCAGTGCCTCATCTATAGTTTACAAGGTGAATGTATGATATACATATATTATGTTCATTTTAGTAATTACAAAGAGGCAATTTGTGGTTTTTTAAATTTTTAAATTTTTTTCAAATTATAGTGTGTTGTAGGATTACTGATAAGTGTTTTATAATATCAATTGTATTTATTTCAACATGATTTGCCTATATTATATAGACTAATGAGTGATTTATGTTTTCATATATACAAACCAAATGAAAGGATCATTTTTAAAAATAAAATGTCGGGCTGGAGAGATGGCTTAGTGGTTAAGCGCTTGCCTGTGAAGCCTAAGGACCCCGGTTCGAGGCTCAACTCCCCAGGACCCACGTTAGCCAGATACACAAGGGCCGCACGCGTCTGGAGTTTGTTTGCAGTGGCTGGAGGCCCTGGCACGCCCATTCTCTCTCTCTCTGCCTCTTTCTCGCTCTGTCTGTTGGTCTCAAATAAATAAATAAATAAATAAATAAATAAAAAACAAAAAATTTAAAAATAAAATATCACTGTGTCTAATTATACTCTGCCCTTACCACAATGTATCTAAAAATGAAAATGACTCTTAAGTAAGATCATTTATTGTCCTATTACTTTCTCTGATAATAAAAGTGTTTTTAAATATAAAATACTTGTTGACATATGCTAATTCTATATGCTGATGCATTTCATGTAGACATTTTCATACAATGTATTTTGTAGTTTGACCATATTAAGTAATCCTCTACTTTCTACTTATTCCCTCACTGCCACTATCCCCATTCATTTGTCAGGCAGTTTCTCTTCTGCATCCACGTCTCATATACAGATTTATGTATATATAAAACTTAGCATCCAGAAATGAGAAAAGCAGGTGATATTTGTTTCTCTGAGTCAGACCTATTTTACTTAATATGATGATCTTCAGTTGTATCAATTTCATGCAAATTGATGAACAAAACTCATATAAAGAAAATGGTTATACATATATACATATATATATATATATAATCTATAAAGAAAATGTTTTATAAACAATATATTATATATATATATATAGATAGGTATAGATATAGATATATATTTTCACATCTGCTAATGGACATCTAAGCTGATTTGATAATTTGACTATTGTGAATAGTGCTGTAGTAAGCATAGATATACAAAATTCTCTTTGCCACATTGGTTTAGCCACCTTTAGGAATATACCCAGGAATGGTATAGCTTGATCATATAGGAGTTCCACTTTTAGCTCTTAAACTGATTTCCACAATGAATGAACTAATAATTTCCATTCCTTCAGCAGTGTATAAGGCTTCCCTTTTCCCCAGTATTTATTGTTACTTGTTTTCTTGATGATAGTAGGCATCCTGACTGGGGTGAGGAGGGCTTTTAAAGTAGTTTTAATTGTATTCCCCTGTAGCTAATGGTGTGGAACATTTTTCATAGTTCTATTGGCTATTTGTACTCCTTCTTTTGTGACTTATATGCTCATTTCATCAGCCCATTGCCATTTATTAACTAGATTATCTTATTTTTCCTTTCTGGCACATAGCGTGTTTATGTTAGTTTTTTTTTTAATGTATTCTGGCTATGAAGCCTCTGCCAGATGTTCGCTAGCAGAGATTTCCACTCGTTGCAGGCGATGCCTTCACTCAAGTGAGTGTGCCCTTTGGTGAGCAGAAACTTTGTAATTTTGTGAAATCTGATTTGTCAATTCTTGGTATTAGTCCCTGAGCTTTGGAATCTTTTAGAAAGTCCTTCCATTTTCCTGTATTTTGACATGTTTCTCCTATTTTCATATGATAGCTTAGAGTTTTAAATACTGTATTAGACCATGGTTCATTTTGAATTGATTTTTGTCCTGGCTGAGGGCTGATAGTTTCATTTTCCTATTCCAGCAACATTGGTCGAAGTGGCTGTCTTTTCTCCCGACATATACTTTTGGCATATTTTCAAACCTTCAGTGGTTCTGGCTGCATGGGTTTACTTCTTGGTTCTCTAGTCTATTCCACTGTAAACATGTCTATTCTGTGCCCATGTGTGCTGTCATTGTTACTACAGCCCTGTAGACTGTCTTGTGATTAGTTACAGAGACATGTCTAGCTTTATTCTTTTTGCTCAGCTTTATTTTGGCTATCTAGTATTTTTTTGGGGGGGGTGCTTTGATATATACTTTCTGATTGCCTCTTCTATTTCTGTGAAGCATGCTAATAGAAATTGGGTGAGAATTGCACAGACTATTATTTTGTAGCTATTCCCACAGTATTAATTCTGCCTATTCATGTGTATGGGAGGACTTTCCATCTTTCAGGGTCTTCTTCAGTATCTTGAATTTTTCATTGCAGAGGTCTTTCATTTCCTTGGTTAGGTTCATTTGACAGTATTTTATGCTATTATAAATAGGACCGTTTTCTTGTGCATATTTACTATTGATATACAGGAAGGATGCTGGCTTATCATTTTCATATTCTCTGCCCAGAACTTCAAGTACTATTTCATAAGATTAGAGAAAGTGTCCCTGTCCAAATGGTTTGAGCTTTTCCCCTGTTAAGATATGTTTCTGATGTTTATAGATTCTTCAGAGTCCTTGTCATAAAGGATGTTGGACTTTATGTGTCTTCTGTTTTGAGTCTATTTATGTGCAGTATTGCATTTATATGTTGATCCATTCTTGAATCCTTGGAATGCAGCTATGGTCATTTTGGTGAGTGATCTTTTCATGTGTCATTAAATTCATCTTACAAGTATCTTCCTGATATATGTGACTCTATGTTCATCAGGACAATTGCCCTAAAGTTTTTATGTCTTTGCATGCTTTTATGTGGCTTTAATATTAGGGCAATGCTGGCTTTGTAAAATGAGTTGGTACTTTTTCCATTTTTATTTCATAGAATAGTTTGAGGAGCTTTGGTAGTGATACTTCTTGCACATCTGGTAGAATTTAGCAGTAAATCCAGCTGTGCCTGGATTTTATTAGTTGGGAGAACTTTTTTAAATTACTTGTTCAATATTATTGCTTGTTGTAGATCTTTTTGAGCTATTCACATCCTCTTAATTTAATTTCAGAATGATATATGTGTCAAGGAATTTGTGCATCTCTTCCAGTTTATTGGAAAGTAAGTTTTTAAGGTATGCCTAACTGATCTTCTGAATTTCTTTGGTATCTATTGTAATGTCTCCTTTTTCACTTCTAAATTCATTGATTTGTATCTTTTTGCTCTGTTTTGGATTATGTAACTAAGGATTGGCTAATCTTGGTTATGATGTTTAAGAACCACCCCCTTTGTGCTTCTTTGATACAGGTATCATTCCTTTCATATATATTTTATTAATTTCTACTGTGATTCCATTTTTGTTTGATTTTAGAATAAGCTAAATCTTGTACTTCTAAGACCCTGAAGTTAATCATTAAGTTGTTTATTTGAGATCACTCTGTTTTTTGAATGTAGGCAAACTTCACCCTTAGCTTGATTTTCATTGTATCCCACATTTCTGGTCCACCTATCTGGGCTGCACTACTCAGTTCAAAGAATTCTAAAGTTTCTCTCCTGGATTCTTTGATGACTCCTTCACTCTTCAATAGTGTGTTGTTTAGTCTCTACGAGTTTGCAGATTTTCTGTCATTTATCTTTTTTAATATATATATATTATTTATTAGAGAGAGAGAGAGAGAGAGAGAGGGAGAGGGCATGCCAAGGCATTCAGCCACTGCAAATGAACTCCAGACACATGCACCCCCTTGTGCATCTTGCTTATGTGAGTCCTGGAGAATCAAACTGGGATCTTTTGGCTTCACAGGCAAGGGCCTTAACTGCTAAGCCATCTCTTTAGCCCTGTCTGTCATTTATCTTATTGGTTTCTAATTTTACTGCATTGTGAACAAATAGAATTCAAGAACTTATTCTGACTTTCTTTTATAAAGATTTATTTATTTATTAAAGACAGAGAGATGGAGAGAGAGAGGGAGAATGAGTACACCAGGGCCTCTAGCCACTGCAAACAAACTCCAGATGCATGTGCCACCTTGTGCATCAGGCTTACATGGGACCTGGAAAGGTGAACCTGGGTCTTTAGGCTTCACAGGCAAGCACTTAACCAGTAATCCATCTCTCTAGCCCCTTTTTTGGTTTTCTTACATTTATTAAGACTTGGTTTACTATATGTTTACATTAGAGAATGTCCATGACCTTGTGACAAAAATGAGTATTTTGGTGAAGTCTTTGAGTGACGTATTCTATAGATGTATATTAGGTATTTTGGAATTACAATATTAATAAGCTGTGATGTTTATTATATCCTTGGGCAAGAATGGGTTATTAAAATCATCCATTATGACTGTACTGAGTTAGGCTGTGCTTTTACATATAGTAGTGTTTGTTTTATAAAATTATAAGTATTGATGCTTGTTGGGTATATATCTTTAGCATTATAATACCCATTTGATAGATTATTCCCTTACTCTGTGTGATGTGACCATCTTTATCTCTTCTGACAAATTCTACTATGTTTACACCTGCTTTTATTCAAGTTTCACTTACTTGGAGTACCTTTTCCATCTTTCACCCCAAGATATTTGTCTTCACCCATGAGGTGTGGCACATCTTGCCTACCTGGCCACTTGTGTAGCTCACAGGATCCACTACTGGTTATGACTACTTATAATTCTTCTTTCCCAGAAATCTGCATGGCATTTCCCAGCACAATGACAGCTTGTCAACAGAGAAGAGACTTCCAGCTAAGTTCCAGCTTGATTTCTCTGTCCTGCAACCAAAGCAAGTATTGTCTTCAGCAACAGGGTCTTGCGATCTAGTTCTGGTGGAAAACCAAGAGCCTTGGCAATGGCCTGTGTTGTTTTGGAGGCCTCAGGAGCCTGTGACCAATGACTCATTGGGGGGGACTTCTAGCCCTGACGCTAAGAATTTTCTGTAACAATCCATGGCTTCTCCATTATCCATTCACACAGTGTACTTCTTTTCCAAACTCTGTTTTAACTCATATAATCTTTTATTTTACTAAAAAAGAAGTTAGTTTCCATATGAATTATTCATAACATCTTTAATTTGATTAACCCTCCTCCTATCCAATCCTTTCAGATACACCCCTCCCCTTACCATGTTAGACCATATAATCCTTAGCATTTTACCTCTCTCCTTACATATATATTATATCCTCCCCTTAATCCTTCCCTCATGATCCCTTTCTAGTTTTTTTGCAGCCTCTACTACTGACTCTGACTTACATATAAATCAAAACATTTGAAGCTAGGTTCTGTATCATATGAGTGGAATCTAAAGTTTGACTTTCTGAGCCTGGGTTACCTCACTTTATTTTTCCCAAATCCATTTTTATGCAAATTTCATAATTTCCTTTACAGCTGGATAAAACTCCATTGTGTGTATGTATCACATCTTCATTATCCATTCATCAGTTGATGGGCATCTAGGTTTATTCTTTTCCTAGTTATTGTGAATAGAGCAGTGGTAAACATTGATGAAAAAGTATCTCTATAGTAAAGTATAGTGCCTTTAAGGTATATGTCCAGGGGTATCATAGCCAGGCCATATGGCAGGGACTATTTTTAAATGACTCAGAAACCCCCACACTGACTTCCATATTAGCTGCTGGCCAATAATGGATAAGGATTCCTATACACTCACCAGAATTTAATGTCATTAGATTTCATAATGATAGCCATTGTGAGAAGAGTATGATGAAATCTCAGCATAGTTTTAATTTGCATTTCGAGATGCACATGATTACTGGGGAATCAAATCCAGGTTGGCAAGCTTTGTAAGCACTGCCTTTAACTGCTGAGCCATCTTCCCAATCCAGAGAGATGGTTAAAACTGACAGTGATAGTCATAAATAAAACAATGGGAGCAAAATTATTTTGCCTAAATTTTCCATTTTGACTCCCTGTATGATTCTAATTTACATGACAACAAACAGCCCAGATCTTTAACATTTCTTCTTCACTTAGTTCAATATTGAGTAGTAAAAATAAATGAGTAATGACTTGCTAAACTGATTTTTACTTGCTTAATGAGGTCAAAATGTGTGTATCAATATCATTTCACACAGAAAGCCACCTATCAGTAGTTACTGTCCAAGTCAAAATTATTGATGTGTTTGTCTGAGTTCTTCCTCTGACCAGGATACTTCTATGTATGTTTTTATAAGTATATGATTATCATCATTTTTGTATATTTAGAGAGTTTTTTTTTAAATGAATGTATCTCTAAATGTAGTATCTCAGTTGTTTATATTGTTTAAAAGAGAAGTATATATTTAGAAATTTATTTAGAACATATAAATCAGCAGACACTGGCGAAGTTGACAAATGAGAACAACTCCACTGGCATGAAGCTAATCCTGAATTATTGTATTTATAGCTCCATAATCTGGAGAATCAGTACAAAACTCACCACTATAGCCACTGTTGTGATGTATGGCGTGCTGAGTATAAAAGAAAAAGATGTCCTATTTCATGCTCACATTTGAATGTGACCATTTTCTCAAGGCATTGATTATGAATGAAAAAGTCAATTAATTAATTTTCAACAATGCAAGATGAACAATATTTAGAACACTCTACCTCCTTTGTCAGCACTACTAACATGATATTCACTCACAAAAATATTAATGATACTGTTAGAGGATAACCAACTCATGGAAAAGTTTATCAGTAGAAACATGGCTGAGACCATCAAAATAAATGAAATGTGATGGGAGAGATGGCTCAGTGGCTAAAGGCATTTGTTTATAAAGCCTGTTGGCCCTGGGTTTGATTCCCTAGTACCTACTTAAAACCAGATGCACAAAGTGGCACATTTGTACAGAGTTCATTACAGTCGCAAGTGGCCCTGGAATGCCCATACTCTATTTCTCACAAACAAATTAATAAATTATTTTTTGTATTTTTTATGGGAGAGAGAGAGAGAATATTGGTGCACCAGGGCCTCCAGCCACTACAACCAAACTCCAGACATGTGTGCCATCTTGTATGTATGTGCAACCTTGCACTTTTGCATCACTTTGTGCGTCTGGCTTGCATGTGATCTAGAGAGTTGAACGTGGGTCCTTAGGCTTCACAGACAAGTGCCTTAACCACTATGCCATCTCTCCAGCCCAAATTAATAAACATATTTTTTAAATGATTGAGGTGATATAATGGTTCATTTGAACAATTAAATCCTAATACAAATTTGAAAAATGAGCAGTGGTAATAATCAACTGGAAACAGTTTCCAGAAGCAAGATCTGAAGCATAGTGTGATGACTAATCTCAATTATCTACTAGCTTGGGATCAGCAAGCAGGTAACATGCGTACCCCTGGGTGGGTTTGTGAGGATCATTCCAGCAAGGATTAAATGAAGGGGAACCCCCCCCCCCAAAGAATAAGCAGCCCTTTCAGCGGTGAGCCAGACACAAAGAGCCTGAGGAGAACACAATGTTTTGGCCTGCCTGATTTACCTGCTTGCCAGTGAGCACACCTACCCTTTATTCTTTGCTGATACTTGAACTCAGTTTCTTAGGCCTTCCTATGTGAACTGAAGACCAGAGGCTCTCCAGGAATCCTTCAGGCCTTCTGCACTATATTGGGACTACTGAGACATCCAGTCCCAGGAAATGAGTGGCTCCTGGGATCTCAGCCTCTCCAGCATGCAAAGAGTCATTGTGGGATTGCCCAGCCCATATTGTATAAGCCAATCGAATAAATACTTTTTGTAATGTAGATCCTTTCTATCTTTTCTGTTCCTCTAGAAAGCCCTGACTAATACAGATGGTGGTACTAGGAGTGCTTCTAGAACCATAAGAATCAATTTTTTCTAGTGGACTTGATGGTATCTGGAGCTGTATCTCTACTTTGACCACACTGATAATCTGCAGTGTGAATTCTTTAAAGAACTATGGAAAAATAAATCCATTTCATATTCCTGATTAACTTCTTAAGAGGAGAAAATAATTTAGTGACTCTAAATATAAAACTTTTGCACATTTGTGGAAAAGTAAGTAATATAATTATGCTGACTGGTTTCTCCTAGCATCTCTGGATAAAATAACAAGGGAAAAATAATGAGTTCAGAGATGAAATATCCCAGCCCCAGCTGTGCATAAACACTGGAAAGGTTCTTAAATATGCCCTGGAAGAACATCTCGCCAGCAGCCATACTGCTAAAGTTGCAGAAAACCAGACTCAAGTCCTCATCACACAATTGGCTAATTTACAATGCAAGTTTAAGATCCAGCCTTAAAGCCTGTTGGCAGTTAAAGGTGAAAGTATTTACTAGTTGTAAATAGAGCAGTAATGAACATGAATATTCACAATAGCTAGGAAATGGCATCAACTTAGATGTCCAGCATTGGTGACTTGGTAACAAAAATGTGGTACATATAAACAGTAGAATTTTGTTCAGCTGTAAAGAAAAACGAAATTATAAAATTTCAGGAAAATGGAACCAGAAAAGCTTTAAACTAAATGATGTAATTTAGGCCCAGAAATACAAAAATCATATATCCTCTCTCATATGCAGATCCCAATTTATAAAGTTTAGAGTGGGCATAAGTTATGGAAATACACAAAGGCCATAAGAGGGGAACAAGAGGTGATGAGATATGGGTGTGTGTGTATGGGGTACAAAAAGAGAGAGCAAGAAAACAAAAAGGAGGCTGTGCAGTGTGGGAGAACACCAGTGAGGAGGGATTGAATATAGTGTGGGAGAACAGCAGAGAGGAGAGACTGAATACAGTGTGGGAGAACACCAGTGAGGAGGGAATGAATACAGTGTGGGAGAACAGCAGAGAGGAGAGATTGAATACAGTGTGGGAGAACACCAGTGAGGAGGGAATGAATACAGTGTGGGAGAACAGCAGAGAGGAGAGATTGAATACAGTGTGGGAGAACAGCAGAGAGGAGGGAATGAATACAGTGTGGGAGAATGCAGAGAGGAGGGACTGAATACAGTGTGGGAGAACAGCAGAGAGGAGGGAATGAATACAGTGTGGGAGAACAGCAGAAAAGAAGGGATTGAATACAGTGTGGGAGAACAGCAGTGAGGAGGGAATGAATACAGTGTGGGAGAACAGCAGAGAGGAGAGATTGAATACAGTGTGGGAGAACAGCAGAGAAGAGGGAATGAATACAGTGCGGGAAAACAGCAGAGAGGAGGGATTGAATACAGTGTGGGAGAACAGCAGAGAGGAGGGAATGAATACAGTGTGGGAGAACAGCAGAGAGGAGAGATTGAATACAGTGTGGAGAACAGCAGAGAGGAGGGAATGAATACAGTGTGGGAGAACAGCAGAGAGGAGAGATTGAATACAGTGTGGGAGAACACCAGTGAGGAGGGAATGAATACAGTGTGGGAGAGGAGCAGAGAGGAGAGATTGAATACAGTGTGGGAGAACAGCAGAGAGGAGGGATTGAATACAGTGTGGGAGAACACCAGTGAGGAGGAAATGAATAGAGTGTGGGAGAACAGCAGAGAAGAGGGATTGAATACAGTGTGGGAGAACAGCAGAGAGGAATGAATGAATACAGTGTGGGAGAACAGCAGAGAGGAGGGATTGAATACAGTGTGAGAGAGGAGCAGAGAGGAGGGAATGAATACAGTGTGGGAGAACAGCAGACAGGAGGGATTGAATACAGTGTGGGAGAACAGCAGAGAGGAGGGATTGAATACAGTGTGGGAGAACAGCAGAGAGGCGGGACTGAATACAGTGTGGGAGAACAGCAGAGAGGAGGGTTGAATACAGTGTGGGAGAACAGCAGAGAGGAGGGAATGAATACAGTGTGGGAGAACAGCAGAGAGGAGGGAATGAATACAGTGTGGGAGAACAGCAGAGAGGAGGGAATGAATACAGTGTGGGAGAACAGCAGAGAAGAGGGATTGAATACAGTGTGGGAGAACAGCAGAGAGGAGAGATTGAATACAGTGTGGGAGAACACCAGTGAGGAGGGAATGAATACAGTGTGGGAGAACAGCAGAGAGGAGGAACTGAATACAGTGTGGGAGAACAGCAGAGAGGAGGGAATGAATACAGTGTGGGAGAACACCAGTGAGGAGGGAATGAATACAGTGTGGGAGAACAGCAGAGAGGAGGGATTGAATACAGTGTGGGAGAACAGCAGAGAGGAGGGAATGAATACAGTGTGGGAGAGGAGCAGAGAGGAGAGATTGAATACAGTGTGGGAGAACAGCAGAGAGGAGGGAATGAATACAGTGTGGGAGAACAACAGAGAGGAGAGATTGAATACAATGTGGGAGAACAGCAGTGAGGAGGGATTGAATACAGTGTGGGAGAACAGCAGAGAGGAGAGATTGAATACAGTGTGGGAGAACAGCAGAGAGGAGGGAATGAATACAGTGTGGGAGAACAGCAGAGAGGAGAGATTGAATACAGTGTGGGAGAACACCAGTGAGGAGGGAATGAATACAGTGTGGGAGAACAGCAGAGAAGAGGGATTGAATACAGTGTGGGAGAACAGCAGAGAGGAGGGAATGAATACAGTGTGGGAGAACAGCAGAGAGGAGGGAATGAATACAGTGTGGGAGAACAGCAGTGAGGAGGGAATGAATACAGTGTGGGAGAACAGCAGAGAGGAGAGATTGAATACAGTGTGGGAGAACAGCAGAGAGGAGGGAATGAATACAGTGTGGGAGAACAGCAGAGAAGAGGGATTGAATACAGTGTGGGAGAACAGCAGAGAGGAGGGAATGAATACAGTGTGGGAGAACAGCAGAGAGGAGAGATTGAATACAGTGTGGGAGAACACCAGTGAGGAGGGAATGAATACAGTGTGGGAGAACAGCAGAGAAGAGGGAATGAATACAGTGTGGGAGAACAGCAGAGAGGAGGGAATGAATACAGTGTGGGAGAACAGCAGAGAGGAGGGATTGAATACAGTGTGGGAGAACAGCAGAGAGAAGAGATTGAATACAGTGTGGGAGAACACCAGTGAGGAGGGAATGAATACAGTGTGGGAGAACAGCAGAGAGGAGAGATTGAATACAGTGTGGGAGAACAGCAGAGAGGAGGGAATGAATACAGTGTGGGAGAACAGCAGAGAGGAGAGATTGAATACAGTGTGGGAGAACAGCAGAGAGGAGGGAATGAATACAGTGTGGGAGAACAGCAGAGAGGAGAGATTGAATACAGTGTGGGAGAACAGCAGAGAGGAGAGATTGAATACAGTGTGGGAGAACAGCAGAGAGGAGGGAATGAATACAGTGTGGGAGAACAGCAGAGAGGAGAGATTGAATACAGTGTGGGAGAACAGCAGAAATACAGTGTGGGAGGGTAAACATGGTAACCTGGAGAGGTGTTGTAGGTGTCAGCAAGGATTAAATAAGGGGAGAACAGCAAGAAAGCAGATTTCACAGTGGAGGGGACAAGAAGAGGCTAAAATGGGAGAACAGCAAGAGGACTGC
Source organism: Dipus sagitta (assembly GCA_036346955.1). Taxonomy (NCBI): domain Eukaryota; kingdom Metazoa; phylum Chordata; class Mammalia; order Rodentia; family Dipodidae; genus Dipus; species Dipus sagitta. Next base: position 109,994,593 of record CM070779.1, on the reverse strand, counting down.
CTGATTACGTGGTTGCAGTGAGCACACCTAGCATTGATTCATGTGGACTGAGATATTGAATCAGTGTTGAGGCTTCAAGGTGGAATGAAACCAGTGGGCTAGACCAGGAGATCGCAGGACTTGCATATATTGGGAAAGCATGGAGGAATCACAGTGTGCAGGAACAGCAGGAGGCCGGGATGTCAGTTGGAGACAAGAGAGAGGATTGAATACGTGTGGGATAAACCATTAATACATGTTTTTGTAACGTAGACTGCATCTAATTCTGTTTGAGGCACTGATGAGGAAGGGATTGGTACAGGTGGTAGAACCAGAGAGAATCAGATTTATCTAGTGGACAGATGGTATCTGGATGGATCTTACTGAACACAGAGAAATTGCATGTGTGGAACTAAGAAGAGGAATGAATACAGGGAAATCCAATTAAATCATTCCGATGAAGTCAGAGAGGAGGAAAATAATTTAGAAAGACATTGAATACATGTAAACAGCACGGATGTTGTGGAAACAGCAGTAGAGTAGATATAATTATGCGGGATGGTCCAGGGAGATCTGGATAAATTAAAACAAGGGAAATAATACATGGTAGTCAGAGAAGAGGATGAATATCCAGCCCAGATGGTTGCATGAAACAGAGAAAGGTTTAAACATGTGGAAGAACATCTGAGCAGATATGAATACAGTTGCGGAAACCAAGACTCATTGATCATGAACAGCAATGGCAATTACAATGCAAATTTAGAACCAGCTTAAAATGCCTGTGGGACAGCAGAGGTGAAGTATTATGATTACAATGTGAGCAGCAAGAACGATGAATATTACAAAGCAGGAGAGGAATAATCATTGGGAGTCATCATTGAGGGACTTGGAAACAAAAATGTGGTACATATAAACAGTAGAATTTTATTCAGCTGTAAAGAAAAATGAAATTATAAAATTTCAGGAAAATGGAACCAGAAAAGCTTTAAACTAAATGATGTAATTTAGGCCCAGAAATAAAATAATCACATATCCTCTCTCATATGCAGATCCTAATTTATAAAGTTCAGAGTGGGCATAAGTTATGTAAATACACAAGAGGCCATAAGAGGGGAACAAGAGGTGATGAAACATGGGTGTGTGTGTGTATGGGGTACAAAAAGAGAGAGCAAGAAAACAAAAAGGAGGCTGTGCAGTGTGGGAGAACACCAGTGAGGAGGGATTGAATACAGTGTGGGAGAACACCAGTGAGGAGGGATTGAATACAGTGTGGGAGAACAGCAGTGAGGAGGGAATGAATACAGTGTGGGAGAACAGCAGAGAAGAGGGATTAAATACAGTGTGGGAGAACAGCAGAGAAGAGGGAATGAATACAGTGTGGGAGAACACCAGTGAGGAGGGAATGAATACAGTGTGGGAGAACAGCAGAGAGGCGGGAATGAATACAGTGTGGGAGAACACCAGTGAGGAGGGAATGAATACAGTGTGGGAGAACAGCAGAGAGGAGGGAATGAATACAGTGTGGGAGAACAGCAGAGAGGCGGGACTGAATACAGTGTGGGAGAACACCAGTGAGGAGGGAATGAATACAGTGTGGGAGAACACCAGTGAGGAGGGATTGAATACAGTGTGGGAGAACAGCAGAGAAGAGGGATTGAATACAGTGTGGGAGAGGAGCAGAGGGGAGGGAATGAATACACTGTGGGGAGAGCACAAAAGAGGAAGGGACTGAGAGAATCAGGAGGGGGCAGGGAACAATGAAACAAATCCAAAATTTGTTCAAAAAGGCACATAATGAAATGCAATTCATTTCATGTTAATGAAAAATGAAAATTTTGCAAGACAAAAGGAAAGGATAGGCACTGATTAGGAGAGAGTGGAATTCTGTGACTGGGGTTGGAGATGTGTGGGAAGACCCTGATGACGATGAGGGTATTGAATGCTCAGGTTCTGCCTGCTTTGTTTTCCGTGAGGAAGTAGCCTCCTGTTTTAGCAGCTGATACATTGTCACCCCCACTCTCCACAGTATGCCCTCTCCATCTTTGCCTCTGGGAATTAATCCTGCATTGTCTATGGAAAGGGCAATGATTCTCCCTGAAGTAGATGCCAAGCAAGACAATGCTGATACCCCCCAGTACCCACCCAAATTATCCTTTAACCCATTGCATTTTAAGTACTTAGGCTTATTTGACTGTTACAAAATCAACAGGATGCTGAGTTAAAACCCTGCAAGTATACAGCCAAGAGTATAGATGAATCTTATATTGTCTTTTCACTATTCTCACCAGCAATGCATAAGGGTTCCTCTTTCTCTACAACCTTGCCAGAATTTGTTATTATTATTTTTTTGAGGTAGGGTCTTGCTCTAACCCAGGCTGACCTGGAAATCACTCACTATGTAGTCTCATGCCAGCCTTGGCCTCACACTGATCACCTTCCTGAATTCTGGAATTAAAGGTGTGTGTCACCACACTAGGCTATTTTCTTAAGTCATTAATTTTTTTTGCTTTTTTTCTCAATTTTTATTAACATTCCATGATTATAAAAAATATCCCATGATAATACCCTCCCTCCCCCCACTTTCCCCTTTGAAATTCCATTCTCCATCATATCCCCTCCCCATCTCAATCAGTTTCTCTTTTATTTTGGTGTCATGATCTTTTCTTCCTCTTATGATGGTCTTGTTTAGGTAGTATCAGGCACTATGAGGTCATGGATATCCAGGCCATTTTATCTTTGGAGGGAGCACGTTGTAAGGAGACCTACCCTTCCCTTGGCTCTTATATTCTTTCTGCCACCTCTTCCACATTGGACCCTGAGCCTTGGAAGGTGTGATTGAGATGTTACTCACTACTCCAGTCACTTCTTTCCAGCACTATGATACCTTCTGAGTCGTCCCAAGGTCACTGCCATCTGACAAGAGAAGATTCTCTATCCAAAGTGAGAGTAGCATTAATATAAGGGTATAAATATTAAGAGAAGTGCTTCCTGGGCAGTTGGAGAAGCATAGTATATACATTTATCCAGAGATCAGCAGATGTTACACCCCTAGGGCTCATGACTACCTCTATTTTAAGTTTTCAATATCAGGGATGTATTCCCTCCCATGGAGCGGGTCCCCAGTCCAATTGGAGGGCAGTTGGTTTCCACCATGACAGATGTGCCACTATTGCACCCATTGGCTCATTTGGCCTGGCTGGCCAATTATAAAGCTTACAGTGTCCACTGTTGAGTATCTTCACTGGTGGTATCTCTTTCTCCCATTGAACTACATGTAGAATGGCTTCTTCTAGCTTTCTGTCAGCTGATCTACATGGAGGAGGTTATCAGCTCCGTTCCAGCAGGATTTCTCAGTGGCCTTGCAGCCCCAGTATGTGGAGTCTTCAGCAATAGGATCTTACCATCGGTTCCTGGTGGGAAACCAAGGGCCTTGGCAATGGCCTATAATGTTTTGGGGGCATCAATATTTATTGGCAAAGAAAAGTGAGTGAGCAAGCAAGAGAATAAGAATGAGAGTGAGTGAGTGAGCGAGAGAGAGATCAAATGGGCACACACCGGGGCCTTAAACTGCTCCAAACAAGTTGCAGATGTATGCACCACTTTGTGCATCTGGATTTGTGAGGGTACTGGGGAATAGAACCTGGGTTGTTGGGCTTTGCAGGCAAGAACCTTAACTGCTGAGCCATCCCTCCAGCCCTCTACTACATATTTTTATTAGTATGGTTCTTTTTCTTAAATTTTTATTTGTTTGTTTGTTTATTTATTTATTTGAGAGTGACAGAGAGAAGGAGGGAGAGAGAGAGAGAGAGGGAGAGAGAGAGCACTAGAATGGGCTCACCAGAGCTTCCAGCCTCTGTAAACAAACTCCAGATGCGTGCGCTCCCTTGTGCATCTGGCTAACGTGGGTCCTGGGGAATTGAGCCTCGAACCAGGGCCCTTAGGCTTCACAGGCAAACACTTAACAGCTAAGCCATCTCTCCAGCCCTTACTATGGTTCTGTGGTATAGTGTGAGGTCAGGCATTGTGAAGCCTCCAGCATTGTTATTTTTACACAAGTTTGCATTGACATTAGGATCTTTTATAATTCCATAAAACTTTATGGTTATTTTTTTTCTAGTTCTGTGAAGAAAGACATTGGAATTTTGATGAAGATTGCATTAAATTTATCAGTAACAACCATTTTTACAATATTAGTTCTGTGGATCCAGGAACATGGGAGATGTCCAGTGTCTTCATCAATTGTTTTCTTCAGTGTCTTAGTTTTCATTGTAGAACCTCCTCAGGATTATTCCTAAGTACTTTACTTTAAAATTTTATTAATTTATGTACTATGAGTACACATATGTATGTAGTATACATGCATATTTATATGTATGTATGTGAGAGCCCATACATGTTGAGGGCAGAGGTCAACATCAGGACTCTTTCTTAATTGCTTTTCGGCTTATTTATTAAGATCTCTCTCAGCCAAGTACTAATCAGACCTGACCTTACTTTGCTTCTGAGATCAGATGAGATTGGTCATGTTCAGGGTGTTATAAGCAGAGAAGACAGGGTCTGTCCCTGAACCCAGAACTCATCATTTTGGCTAGTCTACACAGCATGTTGCCATGGGCATGCATCTGTCTTATTTTCTGAGCTGGGATGACAGGCATATACCACAACACTCGGCATTTCCATAGAGACAGAAAATCTGAACTCAGGTTCTCATGCTTGCTTGGCAAATATTTTATCCACTGAGCCCTCTACTCACCCAATCTCTGTGATCAGTGCCATATATTACTGATTGTTACATTGTCTTTATTATTTCTTGCCATCCACTTAGTTAGGGCTTGGTTTGTTCTTGGTTTTCTAATATCTCAAGGTATATCATTGGGTTACTTGTTTAGATTGTTCTGGTTTTTTAAAGTAAGCCCTCATAGCTATGGTTTTAGATCCTAGAAATGTTCTGGTTGTGTCCCAAATATTTGGACAAGTTGAACTTTCATTTTCTTTTAAATCTAGGAACTTTTAAATATCTTTGCTGTTTTCTTTAGCAACCCACTGGTCATTCAAATGTTCATGACTTATTCACCATGTATTGATGTAGTTTCCGTCATTTTTCTTGCTATTGACTTTCAGTTTCATTGTATCATGCTCTGATGGAATACAAGAGATTCAGTCCATTAAATTCCAAAGGTATTTGGCAAACTTTCTCTGTATCTAGAATGTGGTGTGTTTTCAAGAAGCTCCATGCACTGCTGAGAAGGCTTATTCTGTGTCTGCTGAATGGAATAGTCTGTAGATAAGTGTTAAGTCAATTTAATCTATGGTGTAGCTTTACTTTCTTAGATATCAGAATAGCTTTGCCAGCTTGTTTTTGGTTTCTGTTCAATTTATGGATTTTTTTCAGCTCTTTTGCTTTTCAGCTGGAGAGTTTCTTCTATCTCTGTGTATAGTAGTTATTGAAGTATCTTGTGTAAGTGCTGCTTTGATGGTATGAACTGTCTTGAAATGTCCTCATGTCTCCATCAATCTGAAAAGAAAACTTTTCTGGATAGAATACTCTTGGTGGCAGTTATTTACTTTGAGGGCTTTAAATACATTGTTTCATGCTTTCCTGGCTTTAAGTAATGCTCAGGAAATACTGACGTTTATCTTTTGCTTCTACCTTTGTAGATTAGTTTGATTTTTTCCCCCATAGCACATGTGTGCTCTCTCTCTCTCTCTCTGTATACATATATGGTTATATATATATGGTTTGTTTGTTTGTTTGTTGAGGTAGGATTTCACTCTAGCCCTTGATTTGGGGACTTTGAAAGTCTTCCTGATCAACAGCTCAATGTGCTTTCCATTTTTGACATCATTGGAGAAATTCTTTTCTTGTCATGTCTATTTATGTGTCTCTTGTATTGGGATGTACATTTCTTTCCCTAGATTTTGGAAAATTTTCTGCTATAATTTCCTTTCCTAGATTGTCTTGCTTTTAATGTTTATCTCAAGTACTTCTTGTATCTTGTGGATTCTTTTGTTTAATCTCTTGATAGTATCCCAAATTTCTTGGGTGTGTAGTCATTATCATTTCTATTTTTTTCTTACGGATATTTGAATGCAGATTTCATGAACCATGTCTTCCACTCCCGATATTATTTATTGTTATCATTTATCATTTATTCCTTTTGGATGATTGCATTGGTTTGCAATAGCAGATATGAATTCCCTCCCACTAAGTGGCCCTCATATGCAATCAGAGAGCACTTGATTGTCCCCACAGCCTGTGTGCTACTATTGCTCTTGTGTGTACACCTTGCCTGGCTGGTCGATTTTGCAGTGTGCAGGATTGACTGCTTGTTCACTCTGTTGGTGAACATTATCCCCTAACAGTTCACATAGAACATTCCATCACTGTGAGAGCTGGCCATCTGGGAGCTGGCTCCCTTCACAGTTCCAGCATAGTCTCTCTATTTCCCATGAATACTTGGATTTCCAGTACCAACCTTATGGTTTGGAGGTAAAGATTCTTCACCCCTACAGAGTGCTTCTGACCAAACTCTTCCTCTTCTGTCTTCAGGGCTATTAATAATGAAAGTTATATCTTTTAAGTAGCGAACCAAAAGGAAGCTTTCTATGGTACTGATTCATGCTGTCTTTAGATTTGTGTATCTCTTTCCTCCCACCCTCTCTTACCCCTGCACTTCAGAGCCTTCTACCTCCTGTATTCTGTCCCTCCACTTGCCAGTCAAGTATTCCCTCCTTGTCCCTCCCTACTTCCTCTCTTTCCAAGCTTCAATCTAGTTTTCTTACAAATACTACTGATTCTTACAACTTATAAATACATCAAACTATTCCATGCTAGAGTCTGCACATGATAGAGAACATCCAGAGTTTGACTTTATGAGCCTTGCTTGGTATGAATTTTTTCCAAGTACATCCGTTTTTCTGCAAATTTTGTTATTTCATTGTTCCTTACTGCTGAGGAGTGTTTCATTATGTATACATGCCACATCTTCCTATCCATTCATAATTTGATGGGCTGATCCCACTTCCTAGTTGTTGTGAATAGAATAGCAACAAAAATTGCTGAGCAAGTATACTAAGGAATAGAATCTTTAGGGTATATGTCCAAAAGTGGTGTAGCTGGATCTAATGGGAATTTATTTTCAGCTTTCTGAGGAATCTCCATATTGGTTTCCATAGTGGCTGTACAAGTTTGCAAACTCACCAACAATAGATGAGGGTTCCTCTTTCCCCACAGCCTCATTGGCATTTGTTGTCATTTGACTTTTTGATGATAGCCATTTTCACCAGAGTGAAATAAATTTCAATGTAGTTTTAATTTGCATTTCCTTTTAATTTTGGTATTGGCTAAAGATGTTGAACATGTTTTTGAATGTTTATTGGCCATTGGCATTTTTCCCTTTGAAAGTTCTTTTCTGTTCTGTACCACATTGCTGAGTGGATAGATTGTGTCATTGCTCACTTTGTTGAGTTCTTTGTATATTCTAATATTAAACTTCTCTCAGATATATAGTTGCAGATTTTCACACCTTCTGTATTTGTTTGTTGACTTTGTTGCTGGTTGGTTTATCTGTATAATCACTTTTTAGCTTCATGAAATTTAATGTTCTAGTGTTTGTCTATTTCCTTGGGCTACTGTGGTCTTATTCAGAAAGTCTTTCCCTATGCCTATATCTTGGAGTATTCTTCTTACTTTTTCTTCTAGTCACTTTAGAATTACCGGTCTTATATTAAGGTACTTGATCCATTTGGCGTTTATTTTTATATAGGGTGAGAAAAGATGGTGTAATTTCATTCTTCCACATGTGGTTATCCAATTTCTACAGCACCATTTGTTGAAGATGCTTTCTTTTCTCCAATGTGCATTTTTTTTTTTGCTTCTTTATCAAAGGTCAGGTAGCTGTAGTTATTAGAACTTATATCTGGATATTCTATTCTATACCTTTGATCTGTTGTCTGTTCTTATGCCAGTACCATGCAGTTTTATTACTATGGCTTTGTAGTATATTTTGAAATCAGGTATGGTAATAGTATTCATTTTCCTGAGGAAATTTTTGGCTATCAGAGACCTTTTGTACTTCCATATGAATTTTAATGTTCTTTTTCTTTTAAATACTTTTTTATTTATTTGACAGAGAAAGAGGGAGAGAGAGAGAGAGAGAGAAGGAGAGGGAGAGAGAGAGAGAGAGAGAGAGAGAGAGAGAGAGAAATGGGCATGCCGGGGCCTCCAGTCATTGCAAACAAACTCCAGGCACATGTGCCCCCTTGTGCATCTGACTAACATGAGTCCTCAGGAATTGAACCTGAGTCCTTTGACTTTGCAGGCAAATGCCTTTTATCTGCTAAGCCATCCATCCAGCCCAAGATGGCTTTTTTAAAAAAAATTATATTTATTTATTTGACAGAGAAAGAAGGAGAGGGAGGAAGGAAGGGAGGGAGGGAGGAGGGAGATAGAGAGAGAGAGAGAGGAGAGAGAGAGGGAGAGAGAGAGAGAGAGAGAGAGAGAGAGAGAGAGAGAGAGAGAGGAGAATGAGCGTGACAGGGACTCCAGTCACTGCAAATGAACTTCAGATGTGTGTGCCCCCTTGGGTCCTGGGAATCAAACCTGGGTCCTTTGGCTTTGCAGGCAAGCACCTTAATCACTAAGCCATCCCTCCAGCCCCCAAGATGCTGTAATCATATGTCTCCCTTTTATCTTTTCTCATGTAGTGCTGTCTACCATTGACCTCATCCTAAATACAACTGACAGTTTTAAGAAATCCATATAGAATGCATCATGTTGTATCAGCCTTCTTTACCCCAATATGTTTCCTTGAAATTTTCCCCAAACAGTATTTTCAAAACATAACAAGCAATTAATTCTTGTCAAGACACATTTGCTTCTGGAATGATGGGTGACAGACTTGTGACCAAGCCCATTCTGCACGTGGCACTCTTAGACTATGTGTGCCAGTGGTCAGGATATGATTACACCATTTTGTGTAGTTTTGAGGTTATGACTAAAGCATAACATTAAAAACTTCAACAATCATTACTGGCATGTTAAAATCTGTGGGCCCAAATTTGAAAGAAAAAGGAATTCTAATACTTAACTACATAAGCATGACAGATACCTGGGTAAAACTTTGTCTCAAGGGTGTTTTCACTGAGAAATGCCAAAGAGGAAAAGTCAGACATCTTTTGCCACTTCACAACTTGCTGTTCTGGAGGACATTTGTTTTACAGATAACAGGTTGCTTTCTTTTCAGCTTATTTAGACAAGTAATGTGTTTATCCCAGTAATTCTGATACTACTTGCAGGTTCTTCAGAAATCACCTCTCTTCAACACATTTCAGGAAATGTTACAATAGGGACACTGCAAATAAGTAGAGCAAAACCAATAATGTCAGAGTAATGATCTTCTGTGACTGAGTGGATTGATAAAAGGGATGGAGACCATCCTAGCTTCATTCTCAGGTGGACTATTATGAAGGTATGCGATGAAATTGGGAACAATAAAAGGACCTTGTCATGCCATTTGTGAAATTCTTTATAGCAGCACTTGAAATTAAATATATTCTTCATAGCTATGATTATATTGTGGTTTTATTCAAGTACTTATTTGGAGATCTTTGGGACAGAGTGCTCTTATAGGAAAGTGAAAGTTAGACATTTGAGGTGAAAGTCCACATAAATAAATGGTAGTGCTGATATGTATTTCTAGCTTACAGTGCTCCAATAAAGACTGGATAAGCAAATAATAATTTTTCAATTGGGAAATTGCTATTTCCTTTATTCATATTTAGAATCAAATTCTTTTTCATCTCAGAAGGGAAACAAATATAAGCATGCTCACATTTAGATGACAGGAGGAATTACCTGCATATAAAATATATTTTAGTGACTTTCAACTATGAGTATGGCTATTGTAATATTATTGAAAAATTGTGACACAGTAGGAACCATAAAAGGATTCGGTAGATTTTATTATTTTAATCTCAAATGGGCATGTAATAAAATCACAATTGTATATCTATCCTACTTTGACTTAACTATCCTTTAGTTTTATATTACACATGGATTCTTGTAAAGGTATCAGTTAATTTGTCAGGTTAAGGGTTGACAATAGGGGATAGAGACAGTTTCTTGGGCCGACAAGCTTAGTGAACGTCAGGAAAGAGCAGCAGGACCAAAGCTTCGGAGTGCCACCAGAGATTGGTGGGACCTGAAGCAAAAGAAAGTTTAGCATTGGCACCTGGAGTAAGGGAAGGAAGGATAATTTAAAGACTTTCTGGAAGGGGAGTGCTGAGAACTGCATTGTGAGGAAAGGGGATCATGCATTATGACTCAGGTTGCCTCAAGACAGTAGGGATAAGGTGGGAATTTCCTTTTCTGGAACCAGATTTTTATGAGCACTTGTTAGGGTTCTCTGGAGTGCCTGCACAACTCCCTTGGAACAGTACACTTTGGATTGCCAAATCTCCACTGAAGGCCACAGGCAGTGATTGAGAAGTCTCCTCCAGGCACCAGTAGTGAGGATTAGTCAATTTCCTTAGCAATAGCTAGGGATTATTCCGGTCTTGGTCATACCTTCTGGGAGGGGGTAGGCAGGAGAAGCAGCTTTCTTGAAATTTAGCCCTTTCTCATTCCTGTGCTCAAGTAAGAAGGGTTTATGCTGATTTATAGTTTTTGTGCCTTCAGGATAGGAAGGCATGGCAGCAGGACCAGATGGACAGCTGGTCACATTTTATCTATGGTCAGGAAGGAGAGGGTGAACAGGAAGTGAGGTCACACTATAAAATTTTAAGACCTGCCTCCAGTGACCCAGTTCTTCTAGCAAGGCTCCATGCCTAAAAGTTCAACAATCTTCTCAAACAGCCACCTGAACACCTGAAGTGTTCGAACACATGAGCCTATAGATGGTGTTTTACATTCAAACCGTGTTAGTCCCCTGACTCCTATGGGCTATATGTCCATATCATTATGTATAGTATACTCAGTACAACTTTAAAAGTTTTACATTCAAACTGTGTTTGTCCCCATGGTCTTAGTCTCCACATTGTTCCGAAGTCTCTTCTGAGATTCAAGGCAATCTTAACTGTGACTCCCCTATGAAAATCTAGAAACAAATCATATGCTCCCAACACAGTGTTACAAAGTCCATAGTCTCTTGGAGATTCAAGGCAATCTTAACTGTGACTCCCCTATGAAAATCTAGAAACAAATCACATGCTCCCAACACAGTGTTACAAAGTCCATAGTCTCTTGGAGATTCAAGGAAATCTTAGCCTTGATGCCTCTGTGGAAATTTACAAAACAAATCCCATGCTTCCTGCTTCCAACAACAATGGAACAGAGGCTTTCCACTGAGCTTTTAGTTTCCAAAATACCAAAAATGATTAGTTTTCAGTGTTTCTCTCTCTTTACTGAGTTCCTCCTTCATTTCCTGTGTTGGTTTTTGTATTTTATTCAGCCTTTATTTCACACTCTCTTTGAATTCATTCAGGAGTTTGTTTGTGCCCTTTTTGATTTTGTTGGGCATTCTTATAATATTCCTTTTGAATTCTTTGATATTTTATAAAAAATACTGCCATTGGAGTCCATTTGTAGAATAAGCAATTTTTAGAAGAGTCATGTTGCCTTGATTTATAATGCTTCTTGTGTTTCTGTCTTGGGATCAGCACATCTGATATTATAGGTTATTCATTTATTTATTTATTTATTTTGCTTTAACAACTTATGCTCTTCCAGTTGAAGTCTTTAATGTTTAACAAGGTTAGGTTGTAGTAGAGTTGGGGTGCTCTTCCTTGCACTGGACTTATGGTATATTTAGCTCAGTAGGAGAATCCTCAACCTGTGTACTTATGGTACTAGATTCAATCTCCTGTACCACCCAAAGAGTAGAACACTAACTTCAGAAGTAGCCACTTCTGCGGCTAGAGAGATGGCTTAGTGATTAAGGCACTTTCCTGTGAAGCCAAAGGACCCAGGTCTGATACCCCAGCACCCATATACCCACATAAGCCAGCTGCAGATGGTGGTGCATGCATCTGCAGTTTGTTTACAGTGGCTAGAAGCCCTGGCATGCCTATTCTCTACACACACCCCTCTCTCCCCCCTCTCTCTGATGTATAAGTCAACTATGAAAATACAACCAATTAAAAAAAAACAAACAACCACCTGGTCAACTCTAATAACTATTGGGGAATAAAGGATTAAGGATAGCATAGCACATACTAAACTGCTAGGTGCTACATGTAGGAATGGAAAAAAAATATCCAGAGTAAGGCTAGCAATTAGTATTATATCAGCAGTGAGAAACAAAGGAGAGAGTTAATAGAAGATGAGAACAATAAAAAAGTCAAGGAAAGATCTGGCAGGGATAAGTAAAGGTAGAATGGCAAGAGAAGGAAAAGAACCTGAAACACCCTAGGACTTGGAAACCTGATGGAAGGAGTCTCCTAGATCCAGTCCAACCTGTGGCCTTTGGAAGAGCCTCGCTGAGACAGAGAACTAGAAGACAGAGGAGAGAGAAGAACAATGCAGGTTAAAGCACTACAAAATTATGATGAGATATGAAATTGCGCCTCTGTGAGCACAGGTGCCTACTGTATCTCTCTGTTAGGTCACTCACCTGAGCATAGCTGCAGACATCTTTATGCCACTGCTGGCCTGAATGCAGGTACAGCTGCAGAGTCCCTATCTATGCCATCTCACTTTTCCTTAATTGGCCACTTGGGTAGGTCTCTTCTGAGTTCCACTTCTTGTGTTGGTCCTTAGATTGTTTGTGTGCACCCAGACTATGTGGTTCATGTGCTGGGCAGTGGGCATCATAAGTGAAGGTTTCTTTCAGTGTCTAGGTCCTGGGAAGAATGGTCAGCAAACTTTCCACCACTGTGCCACAAACCCTGGCCCCTTTAAGCACTTGCCAGGGATCATCCTTATTCTGCTGTGTAAGAACGTCTCACACTGTCTATGGCTCAGGTCACCTTTCCACACAGTTTTGATTTTCCTTCTACAGAGAGGTACTCTGTAGGCCAGGACTCATAGGGTAGTTTTGTGACATTTGCTCTGGGTTTCCAGAGTGGGTGCTGTAGGCAGGGAGGGGCCTTTGCCCCTCAAGCTACCTCCCTACAGAGTCAGCAGAGGTCTTTTAAAGTGGCCACTGTTCTTTTGACAGCTGAAGACAGAGGGTTTTCTCAGCATCCATGTGGTATGTAGACCCCAGAATCCCATCTTATTGGGCTAAAAATCTACTTAGTGATGTGTCCAATGTTGATTGTACTTTTTGAGTCTCTGTTTTTATTTTTGTTTTCCCTTTGGTCTCAAGGTTTCTGTCCCTCTCTTTTTCCAGGGTGGAGGCCAAAGGTTTTGTTCTCTCTCTCTCTCTCTTCCTTCCTCTCTCCTCTGTAAATTATCTGGTACTGACAATAGGGAATGTTTTTTCTGAGGCTCTCGGCTCTTTGTCTCATAGAATAGTTTCACCCATCTGCAGTTGGAGCAGAGCACTTCGCAATTGGGGCTGACTGCACTAGGATGAACTCTGATCTCCCTTTTCTGTTCCACTTTCTAGTTTCCTTTCTTCCTTTGGGACCAAAACTTATATTTTACTCCTGTCACCCATTTCATAACTTCATAGGATAGGTGCACTTTAACTATACCCAGTTTGCTAAAACCTCAGGCATTCCAGCAGGGAATTCCATAATACAGGGATTTTTTTTTTTTTAATATCTTCTGACCTCCCAAATTACAGTTTCATGACAGGAGAGGAAGATGAAAAATTTATAAGTGGAAAGAAAAACTGAAAGTACATTTTGATTCTTTTAAATTAAAACAACTCTTCTATAAGGAGTTAATTTTCCTTCAATGTAATTTAGAAAAGAACTTGGAAGAGAAATTACAAAACCTTATTGTAAGTAATTCCCATGTCCTTTATTTTACACATATGTAGGATGACTAAAAATTAATATCCTATTAAGTCTCACGTCTTCATGTAAAATGACTGGCTGTGATTTTCATAGCTCATGTGGGAAATTCAGAGAACTGATTGTGACAGTTGGGCAAATTTAGCCAATGAAAACGGATTTGAAACAAACATCTGTTTGAATGATGATAGCTCCTACATATGCTAAAAAGTGGTTCGTTTAGATACTTGAACATTTCGTCTGAGTATCATTCATCAGTCAGTTCCATGGACTCGGTATTTATTTTGCCTTTGAGACATTGCAGAGAAGAAAAAAAAACATTCTATTTCTAAATAACACAATTTGTCTGTTACTGAAATTACCCATTCACTACCAACAGGAAAGATTATATGCATTAACTCTGCTGCACACATAACAAAAAATCAAAACAAAAAGACAGATGCACTCGCCTGCTTTCATTAGGTTGTAAACTATTTCAGTACCAGAATGATTCAGTATTTGCCACATGCTTTGTTTTTGTTTGGGAACTATGATGTAATGTTGACAACATCCAACAATGAAAACAACAGTGAGCTCTCTCAGGATGTTTACTAATTGCTGAAGCCTGTTCTAGGTTCTTCCTGACAAAAGGTTAATTAATCCTGTCCATCATCCTCCTGGGTTGGTGTGACAATAATCATATTTTACAGGCATGGAAAACTGGTCAAGATGAGGTTAAGATACTTGCTTACTGTGGCGTGGCTAGTAAGCAAGGTAGCTAATAATCAAGCCAGCAATGGGGCCCAGTGATCCACCTGCTCTGCTCAGTGTTCTTGCAAAGAGGACAGCAAACTGCACATGGAGTCTCTGACTTTGAGTAGGGGTGATGACCTCTTATTTTGCACTTGAAGTTGTAAAACAATATGATACTTGCAAAAATACTTTTTTTTAAGAAAGAGAAACCGTCTTTTCTCATTTTCTTCGTGTATTTTCATTTGTCCACTTATTAAAATGCATACAGAATTGCGGAATGAAGAAGGTATATAGTTTTATATTCTGTGTACCCTATTTTACCATATTTTTGTCTGTTTTGATATCATGGTAATGTCGGCCATGTAGAACAAACATGGAGGGTGCTTTGGAGTAGTTTGAGGAGTGGTGACGTGAATTATTCTTCACCTTCTCAGAGGGCTGCAGCAGACAAGTCATCTGGTCCTGGGCTATTCTTTCTTAGGAAATTGTAAGTGGTTCAATCTCTATAACATTAATATTGCCGCTAGGTATCATTATTAGTAGTAGTAGCACTTGTCATCATTGTAGTATGTCCAGGTTTTCTGTATCTTTGTGGTTGAATCTTGATAGCTTGTGTATTTGTCCATTTCTTCCAGGTTTCCAATTTGTCAATGCATTCTTCTTCATAGACCTCAGTACTTCTACCCCTTGCTCTTCTCTACTTGTTTCCATGATACCTACTATCTTATAAAATTACTGTGCGATTTTTTAAAATATTTATGAGAGAGAGAGAGAGACAGACAGACAGACAGAAATAAAGAGAGTGAGTATGGGCATGCCATACTTGTCACAGGCTTGTCACTGTAAATGAAATCCAGACACATGCATCCGTTTGTGCATCTGCCTTTATGTGGGTACTGGGGAATTGAACCCAGGCCATCAGAATGTGCAAGTAAGCACTTTTAATCACTGAGTCATCTCTCAAGCTCCTAATTTCTTTATGTTAATTGTGGTTTTTCTCCTCCACAGCCTTACTAAAATATAAGGCCTGGGATACTAGAGAATTTATCTTGTTTTGCACTAGTTGTTCATGTCTATGGTAGTGGATAAATAAATTCTGAATGAATAAACAAGAGTATGTCAGCCTTTCTAGAAATAATAGTGAAAAAATTTTATACAAGAGCATAAAATTAGATCACATCATTGTTTATTCCTTTACAGTTTACAGTGAGAACACAGAGACAATGAATTAAAGTGATTTCTCTAATCTTTCAATCTTAGGGATAGGAGAATAATTTCTAAAGCTTATAAATTCTTGTTCCATTTATTTAGTTTTCATATATATATAAAATTTGGCAGCTGATCTTTAATTTTTAGTTTAGTGACTCAATAGATTCTAAATTTTTCTGAGGTATAAGATAAAAATTTCAAAGCATAGGGAAGTCAGTCTGTGTGTATACAGGTGTGCATACAGATTGTGTATGTGTGTGTGTGTGTGTAGGTGTGTGTGTGTGTGTAGACCAGGGGACATCTTGAGGAAGGTGTGCTTCCTTAGAAAGTCCATCTACATTTTTTGAGACAAGGTCTCTCACTGGCCTGAAACATCAAATTAGGCTAGACTTCCTGGCCAGTGAGTCCCAAGAATCTGTCTGTCTCCATGTCTCTGAACTAGGATTACAAGCATATGCTCCCAGACTTAGCTTTTTTTAATGTGAGTTCTGGGGATCGAACTGAGGTCTTCATGTTTGCATGGCAAGCACTTTAATGTCATCTCCTGAGCCAGTTCCTCTGCTAAAACTGCTTCATGGCTAATGGCACTGCTGGTCTCACTCTCAGAAGTAGTTCCCTGTCCCTATTCTTGCCATGCTCTGAGGCATAAGGAAGAAATATAATCACAAATTCTGGTTCATCTAATGTTAGTTTACTTATCAATTGTGTTCTTTTTAATTACAAAATCTTCTTCAAAGTCCTCCCAGTTCTGTCATGATTAAATGATAAGTCTTTTTGCTAAATTTTCATGAGTCACTTTTGCTGAGCCAGAGTTCAACTTCCAGTGGAGCCTCAAAAAGGCTGTCATGCACAATGTTCCTAAACTCAGCGTGCAAAACTGTTCCTGCCTTATGTACAAGATAGTGTACGGTACTCTTTTCTGAATATTCTGAATGCTACTCTGCTTTCTGTCATTGTGAAGAAGCCTAATATCAAACTGATTTTCTTTAGTGACTTAAAGTCTTTGGGTACCTGAGAGGCACATTATTCCTTTATATTTAATTTCATTATACTTATAGGATGTTTTGCAGTGGACTTTGTATTTATTTTTTCTCCACAGACGATGGGGAATTGTAGTACAAAAATCAAGCTTCCTTTTATATCCTGAACTAGGTGAAAATTGAAAAAAAACAACTATGATAAGTTTAGACACACATGCAGGTGATACAGATGTAGAACATGCATGCAGACACACATGTAGGTGTGGGGCATGCATGCACAACAGCTGACTCTCCATCACAGGTCTCGGGGCTCTGAGAGAGAAGGAAGCCACCAAACCACAGCATTCTGCACAGGGCAGGATGGAGAGTGATGGGGATTCAGTGGTCCTGCCTCTGCTTGGATCCACAGGGTGACTATAGCTGCTTTCCTCTTCCCAGAGGTCAGATCACTATTCCCATACTGATGTGCCGCCCACCCCTCTGCAGCACAGTCATACTTCCCACCACATAGACCTGTGCTGTCCATGTCTAACCAGTGTCCTTGGCCCAAAATGACTCTTTTGGTCATTTCTGATGAAGAGGACATTGGGACTTGGAGATATAAAAATGCAAGGGTTTCTCATCTAGTTATACAGTTTTATGGCAACACCTCCTGTTAAGATGGCTTCCCATCATGGTACCAGTGAGCAGGTAGGAAGTATAGGAGGTCTCTTTGTAGCTCCATTTTGCTTTGAGTGAAATAGAAATAGGGGCCCTTATGGGGACAAGAGGCTATAGGTCTTCATACCCCAATTCCATAAGGTCTGCTACCCACCAAGGTTTCTTTCCTCCTTTGTGATAACGCAGAAACTGTGGCCATCCCTTAGCCCCTTACACTATTATCAGGTACAGGATGTCTCCAAGGATTAACTACTAACAGATCTGTATTTAATATTGGGAATGGCCCTTAATTCATGAGCAAGGGATTTCTACAAAATAGTAAGGATTAAAAGAAGGAAGGGAGAAAGAATGAAAGAAAGAAAGAGAGAAAAGAAGGAAGGAAGGAAGGAAGGAAGGAAGGAAGGAAGGGAGGGAGGAAAGAAAGAAAGAAAGAAAGAAAGAAAGAAAGAAAGAAAGAAAGAAAGAAAGGCCATCCTCACATCTAACAAACCCAAGACCACTCGTAACAACCTGCCCGTTCTTTTCTTTGTTGGTGAATAGCCCAAATTTCCTTCATTCTGTGCTCCCTTCCCTCAATCCCTTTTCCTTCCAATTAAAACTTTTACTTGAGCTTTCATGCCTATAGCCAGTGGGACAGGTTTCCACAATTCAGTACCATGAGGACTGAAGGTCTCCTGTCTTAAACTGTATGTTGATTACTTGTATCAGTGACCCTCTTGGTGTTGAGACAAAATACCTAGCAAAATTCAATTTGAGGGAAGGAAGGGCTTACCTCAGCTCATAGCTCCAGATCACAGCCCATCGTGGCAGGGAAGGTGTGGCAGCAGGAGACCGAGGCAGACGGTCACATTCAGTGCACAGCAAGCACGCAGAGCAGAGTGGTGACTGCTGCTGCTTAGGAGGTTCTCCGTTAAGTACGGTCCAGGAGCCCGGCCCATGGGATGGTGCTGCCCACAGTTAAGGTGGGTCTGACCACTGCAACAAACTAATAATCAAAACCCTCCCTCACAGGCATGCCCAGAGACTAACCTAATCTAAGTAATCCCTCACAGGTGATTCCAGGTCCTGTCAAGTTGACGATCAACATAAACCATCATGATTGACTTCAAGTCTGCTTTTACAGAGTGTAGATTCTGCATCTGTGGAGCTCTGTGAGGCCTTCCTTCTGGCTTTTGCTAGAAGCTCCACTAAGGGCACCCCCTCTCCTCTGTATTGCTGACCACCAGTTAGCATTCCTTGCCTCTTTCACAAGTCTGACGTCCAACACTTCAGGATTTCACCTGCTCCTCCGACTGTCCACTGCCGGCTGTACCCCAGGCCTCGCCATGCCTCCTCTCCCTGCAGCCACCTGTATGCTTTGTTTCAATCTTGTGGAGATGCAGACAGTCCTAGGTTTCTCTAATCCACCATCTTGCCACTGCCCTTGAACTTCAGGTTTCACCCTTTTTTTTAAAAATATTTTTTGTTTATTTTTATTTATTTAAGAGTGACAGAGAGAGAAAGAGGCAGAGAGAGAGAGAGAGAGAGAGAGAGAGAGAGAGAGAGAGAGAGAGAGAGAGAGAATGGGCACGCCAGGGCCTCCAGCCACTGCAAACGAACTCCAGACACGTGCGCCCCCTTGTGCATCTGGCTAACGTGGGTCCTGGAGAATCGAGCCTGGAACCGGGGTCCTTAGGTTTCATAGGCAAGCGCTTAACCGCTAAGCCATCTCTCCAGCCCACCTTTTTTTTTTTTTTGGTGAATTTTCTAGTAGAACAGTTCAAAGTCAATGTGCTAACATGTTCCTAGAAGATGAAAGTATCTCTTCCCTAACTTTTGTATTTCTACTTCATAACATTTCCTGATATTGCCTATATTTTACTAGTATATAATGATCATCAGTATTTTATGGTGGTATATTTGTAATAGTTTACATCTACTTGACCTCTGAGAGAATGTTTTTCATATGTTCCTTCCCAAATTTCCCCACATTTTACTGGCAATGTTCTGTCTCCTGTTTATTTTTCAGAGAATAATTTGGTTTTCTTGAAAATTCACTTTAAGGAGATATATGTATTTTGCTGGGGGTAGTCTCCAGACACTGGAATTATAAATTCGATCTTCTTTTGTTACAGACACAACACTCTTCTCAGTTAGGCTTCCTGTTTCCGGTCCTCTGGGACAGCCAGCGTCCTGTACTTCTTCAAAGCAAACTACAGTCAGAAAAGCTCTCCGCTGCCAGCATGTTCTCCCTGTTCCCTCTCTTGCTCTTGCCATGGAGAACATAGTCTGTTCCAAAAAAGACTCCTTGCTTGAAGCAAGCAAGTAGTTTACCCTGTATTCTAAGATGTGGCACCACCTTCCCCCCATCTCAGCCCCGCATCTCTGCCTGCCGCGTTTCAGTTCTGTGTGCTCAGAGCAGATCCCACTGCAGCTGTGGTGAGCGCAGACTACAAAACTGCAGTACCCCTGCAGGATGAGTCTGCCACTGCTAAGAACCTTGTCACTTTCAACAGTATTTGATGCATGACTTTGTTCAGGGTTTGGACCTTTCTGTGAGCCTTGTGCATGTTTTGGATCTAGCAGATTTCCTCTTCACTGAAAGTGGTGTGTGTGTGTGTGTCTGTGGGTGTTTTTCAGATTGCTTTGCATGTGTTCCAGATAAAGGGGAACTTTCTGTTTTCAAATTATAAAAAATATTTCTTAGGAGAGAGAGAGGGGGAGAAAGAGAGAGAGAAAGAAAGAAACTGGGTGCACCAGGGCCTATTGCCACTGTAAATGAATTCCAGACACATGTAACCGCTTTCTGCACCTGGCTGTATATGGGTACTGGGAAATTGAACTCAGGACATCAGGCTTTGCAAGCAAGACGCTTTAACCGCTGAGATATCTCTCCATCACCTGTTAAACTTTTTATTAACAACATACATAAATATCAACAATATAACACGATCATAATGTTCTGCCACTGTCCTCCATTTTCCTCTTCTTGAATTCTCTCTCCACTGAATCCTTCTTTTCAACTTGTCTCTTATTTTGATATTACTTTTCCCTCCCTTTATGTAGGTCTTGGGTAGGTAGCTTGAGCCACTGTGAGGTCATGAATATCAAAGCCACTTTGTGTCTGGAAGACAGCATTGTAAGCACTCCTCCCCTTCCTTGGCTCTTACATTCTTTCCACCACCTCTTCTGAACTGGTCCCTAAGCCTTGGAGGGACTGATAGAGGTGTCTCACTTAGTACTGGACACTCCACTGTCACTTCTCAGCGCTATGATGAGTTTTAAATTACCACCATCATCTGAAAAGAGAAGCTTTTCTAACAGAAAGTGAGAGTAGCATTGATATATGGGTGTGAACACAAGAATTTAGAGGCCGGTTTGGTGGACATAATAAATCCATTTAGCCAGACAAAAGTAGTAGATTCCTCTCTAGTGCTTATGATCTCCCCAACGATAGGATTTCGATGAGGATTTGAGTACTAACCAGGAATTCCCTCTTATGCAGCAGGCCTCCTGTCCAATCAGAGAGTAGTGTTTTCTCCCCATAACAGACAGGACACCATTGCACCAGTTGGCACATGTGGCCTGGCTGGCCAGCTAAAAAGTCACAGGGGTCACTGCTGATTAAGACTATTGATGACTTTCTTCCCCAACAGGTTGCATCCTGACAGCTAGTCAAGATGAGGGAGGAGGCTTCCAGCTCAGCTCCAGCTTGAGAGAAAGGGACAATTCTGATCCAGTGGACAACATGACCATTTAAAATGATCTTAGGTTTGATTTGCTCAGAACATGTACGAGAATTAACATGTCTTCCTAGCTATCTTGGTAGTCTTTGAATCTGTTTCATTTAAATACTGTGTTAATTTTTTTCTGTTAATATAATTTATTCTAGTCTAAAAAGAAATATTCTTGGTTAACTTTACTTGCTTTCTAGCAAAGCTAACTAACTTAATATTTATTCTTTCTTTACAGAAGAAATCAATGGCACTCCTGCTGATATTCTGTTGGTTAATGAAATGTTACATCTGTGAAGTGTTGTGTTTCTAAACTCAATTAATAGAGACAAAGATTTTTTCAGAAAGTATAATTATGCCATTCCTCAGAAGTTTATGTTGTAAGAGAGTTAACTCTGAAAAGATCCAAAAGGAGGGCAGTGGCAGAAAATTATAATCGTGTTATGTTGTTGATATTTACGTATGTTGTTAATAAAAAGTTTAACAGGTGGTGGAGAGATATCTCAGTGGTTAAAGCTCATATTTTTACTTTTTCAAAAAATATATTTTATTTTATTTATTTATTTGAGAGAGAGAGGAAGAGGCAGATAGAGAGAAAGAGAAAATGGGCATGCCAGGGCCTCCAGCCACTGATAATGAACTCTAGACATATGCGCCCCCTTGTGCATCTGGCTTATGTGTGTCCTTGGGAATCGAAATGGGGTCTTTAGGCTTCACAGGCAAATGCCTTAACCACTAAGACATTTCCTCAGCTCCTGATTTTACTTTTTAATTGTAAAACATTAAGAAATTAGACTGAATCATGTGTCTTGCATTATCATCTGGTTCTATATTACAGGAAAAGCCATTATAAGTCAGGGCAGGAAATTAAAAGCAGACCTTTTGGAATCTCAGCAGTCCTACTTTCAGCAGCACAAGAGAAACGTAAGTGTCTCCCACTGCCGAAACTCCAGGAGCTTGGCAGGCATAATGGGCTGGGGAAATACTGCCAGTTGTCTGATTGGGCAGAAGTTATTTAATGTCTCTGATTTTCATTATCCTTTTCTGTATTCTGAATTAAGAAAAGTAACAGCATTTGCAGTTATTTCAGAGATTAAAAAGAACAATTCGTGTTTGCTGTAAAATATATAGTAGATTTTTTAGGAATGGTTTGTGGAAAGTGGTTAAGAAAACTCTTATGTTCCTTCTTTTTTTTTTTTTTTTTTTTTTCGAGGCAAGCCTAACAGACTGGCCTTTCATTGATGTGAGAGACCAAAAGTGGGTGAGCAAGAGAGCAAAAGAGAGAGAATTGGCATGCCATGGCATCCAGCCACTATAATTGAACTCCAGATGCATGTTCCACCTTGTGCACATGTGTGACCTTCCATGCATGTGTCAACTTGTGTGTCTGGCTTTTGTGTGAACATGGGTCCTTAGGCTTGGCAGGCAAGTGCCTTAACCAACAAAGTCATCTCTCCAGCCTGAAACTTATTCCTACCAATGAGGATAGTGGCCAAATGCAGTGGGTGCTGTGTGGTGACATTGGATTACCCACCTTGTGATTGGGATCTTCATTTCCCCACCTGCCAAGATGTTTGTTCATGTCTCTCCAGGGAAAGTTAGCTGCTGACAGACCTAAGTAAGCTCAGTGCCTGACTAAGGGGCTGTCTAAAGCTCTGGCCCCTTGCATCAGGGTGGCTGTCCCGAAGGGCTGTCCTGGCTCCAGAGCTCACTGTGCAGTCAGCCAACTACACTTCTGCAAGCTCATGGCTATTTTCCCCTCCGCCCCATCCTGCTGCTTCTGGGAGAATTCCCTCACAACTCTTCCATGAGCACACTGACCTCTCTGACGATACTCAGGGCATCCAACCTGGGAAAGTGTGATTTGAGAAGTATTTCTTCCCCCAGCACACCAGAGATGCCAATTACTAATGCCAACCACTCATTAACTCAACACTACTCTGGTTTCAGTGCTCCAAGAATTCATTCATTAGGATGCAATTTAGAAGCAGGATATTTCAGAGAAGATGGAACCATGGATCCTTTGTCTTCATGAATAAATCTAATGAATAACTTCATTGTTTAAGGAAAGGCTTGGTTACATGTCTCATCATGGGATGATCTCATCCATGTTCAGATGCAGCAATAGGGCCTCCACTTGATGCTGAGGCAGGAGCACTATGCTCGACGTTGCAGGCTTTAGGACTATGGGAAACAAATTACTCTCAAGTGTTCCATCATGGTAACAGAAAACAGAGGAAAACAGACACCCATTTATTTAGTCTGAGGCCCTGGTACAGGCACTAATGTAGGACCCTGCCCTGGTGACACACACACACACACACACACACTGCCTCTTGACATCAAAGCAGATGTGATTACCCACAGAAGATTCTCACAGGATTGGGCCCATAAACATTCCCTCATGGAAGGAGGTGTGGAGTGGGCTCATGAGTCCCCTTCTGTGAGGATACGTAAGTGTTTCACAATTGCTAAATGGAGGGGACTTTTATTCAGGGGCCATAGCTGCCTGTAAATCACAGGTGCTCCAGAGGCCACCCCCTCACATATGTTCCTACCAATAACCCCAATTCAACTCACTGGTTTCCCAAACTAGACTTGGGTGGACTTGTTTCTTTGCTGTGTCATTGACATCTGTTCACATATCTGCAGTAAAAGTCATGCCACAAACAATATGTCTGTTTCAATTCCTTAAATTTAAGGCTTTTTTTTTTTTTAACAGTGATGAGGCATGGTTTTTTAGAAGGGCCAAGGCATTCTAACACGTTGACAGCAGTAAGATTTTTCTGATTGTCTACCAATCAGTGTCAGGTAGTAAGAAACTTTCTATCAAGTTTGCTAGAAAACATTCACTGGGTAAAATAAATATGCAGTTGATGTATGTTGAGAAAAATAATGTAACAGCATGAATAAATTATGAAAATATGCTATTATAACACAGGCAGTACATTAGAATAACAGATGCAAACTTGTTTTGTGAATTATGAGGTTATTCTCAAGTTTATGTATGATTTTATTTTCAAGCTGTTCATTGCATCTTTGCTCCTATTTCATTTGATTTGAAAGTATGTTATTCTCAATGGAGACTGGTTTATGCTCTGAAATTAGAGGCAGCATGGTGAAATGAGAAACATCATAGGTTTTTGCATAAAAAGATTTGAGCTGAATTATTTTGCCAGTTTATAATTGTGACCTTGGGAAAATTACCATATTATTTTCATACTTGGATTTCTTATAAATTGAATAAACATACTACAGGATCCCAAGGATAATTAAATGAGATAAGTGTAAAAATCACAATGCTATTTTTAATACTACAAATAATGACAAATATAACATCTTGTTCATATATGATGTTCACTATTTAACCTTCCTTATACAATTGATGGCATTACTAACAAATTGAATTTCAGGATTTCGTGAGGGGAGTTTCCAATGGGGATTTTTGTTGCTCTTGTTTTGAGATAGGATCTCATGTAGCCCAAGCTTGCCTCAAAGACATTATAGTGTTGAGGATGAACTTGAACTCATGATCCTCCTGTCCCCAATTCCCAAGTGCTTGAATTGTAGGTATGTGCCATCATGCTCAGCTCTGAGCCATCATACTCACTTATAATTTGAGTTTTTAAATAATACTGTGTTGTCATTTCAGCTATGTGGCATAACTAAAAACTCACATCTTGAACAATTGCTTCAAGTTTGTGAGGGAACAAATAAATGGATATGAGTATGACTAGGTAAAACAAGACAGGTTTACATAGTGACCACATTTTAAAAATTTTCTTCATTCAGCATGTAAATACTAGCATGGTATACTTTATTTTAAAATTACCCATTTTTTCAAGTGACAATGGTATAGGACTTTCAATTTTTATTCATTAAAAGGTAAAGAAAGTGTTCTTAAAACATGCTCTAACCTGGTTACAGATATATGAAGCTATGACTGTATCTATACAGTGAGTAGTTAAGTCTAATGAAACTAAAATAGAAAAATTATTGAGCATATCTTCTAACAGGATAAAGATTTAGGACAAAAGTAGTTCATATATTTTTTTTCTCACATCTGCAGCAACTAACAGTTCTGTTGAGTTTTTTCTTGTACAGAAAAGCTATTGTGAATGGGTGTAAGTTTTCTCTAACACAGGAAAAGCTATCTGAATGTGTGTGTGTGTGTGTGTGTGTGTGTGTGTTTTCTCTTATACATAAAAGCTATCTTGAATACAGAAAATGCATCCTGAATATATGTGAGTTGTCTGTCGAATTTCTCTGATGTAGAAAAGCTATCCTGAATATATGTAAGACGTCCATCACGTTTTTCTAATATAGTAAAGCTATCCTGAATGTATGCTGTCCATCACACTTCTCTAATATAGTAAAGCTATTCTGAATATAAGTTGGACCACACAAAGTTCTTTGGCATCAGTAACTAAGAACAGGGCTCTTTGAGTGGCTTGCCTACCTGGGAGTTTTAACATTGTTCTTAAAACGTTGTTTCTAGCAAATACAATAAGACAAGAATTTGGCACAATTTACTGTAGCCAATGCAATTACAGAGCTGAGCTAAAGACATAGACGTGGCACCATGCCAAAAGGGCCATCTTGGAATATGTAAGTGCACTAGCTTGAAACAACAGCAGCTCCTACATCTTTATGCTCCAATTCCTCAACATCTTGCTGTGGGTGAGTAATGTGAAAAGTGAATGATTTGGTGGTTATTGTCCACAAGAATTTCTTATAGTATATGGACCCCATTTGAAATGTCTCAAAAAGAATGGCCATCCAAGTGTTTTGCTTTCCGACCCATGACTGTTGAGCGCAGTGCAGATGAGGGTCGGCAAGGCAGCATGCGATTCAGTGTAGAGCATGACCTGTTCCACACCCAGTCTCAAGGAAGGAGGGGCCTGAATATCCCAGGTGTCTGGTCACGGTTCACCCAAGCTGCGCAATGACAGTGTGTCCCACAGCAGGAATTCCATGCAGTCACAGCTGGTCACAGCATCTGTGTGCTTGTGACTAAATTTTCCTTCAGAGAAGTAAGGTCAATGCCCATCTTGCAGCTCATTATGAGGGACTCATGACAATTATCCATGCTCTCTTGGTCCCTTCAAGTACTGGTACTTGCTCTACCAAGAAGGAAGTTCAAAGACACATACTACACAAACATGTTCTGTTTCTATCATTTACTTAGCTTCTAAATACCTGAGCTATGTCAATAGCTATTTTTTTTCTACAGTGACAGCACTGAAAATATCCTTCCCAATATGCAGGCAACAGTGTTCTCTTTTTCTTTTGTAATCCCTTTTGCACGAATATCTTATAAAGATTTTATGAAGATATCTAAGGGGTTATATGAATGCTTCAAAAGCTGTTCAACAGAATTTTTCTAAAGAGACACTGTTGGTAGTTGGAGAATGACCAAAGTTCTGCTCTTTAGAAAAAATGCTGCACTCTAGCAAGAGAAGCTGAAAACAGAGAGATTTCTGAATACATGGGAGGAATGTGATGATTAATCTCTGTGGACAACTTGACAGGATTTAGAACTACTATGGAATCAATCTTTGGGCATGTCTGTGAGAGATTTTCTAGATTAGGGATTTTCTAGATTATGGTGGGAGAGAATCATTCTAAATGTGGCAGGGCCATCCTATGAGTTGGGGGTCCTGGATTCCATAAAAAAGGAGTAAGTTAGCTGCTGAGAACCAGCATTCATCATTATCTGCTTCTGACTGTGGGTGTATTGTGACCACCTGCTTCCTGCTCCTCATACCTTGCTTTTCTGCTTCCTTCCTGGTTGCTTTTGCCAGGTATTTGTTGTAGTGATGAGACAAATCACTAACAGAGGAAAATGTTTTTCTCTTTTTTACAATGGCCCGTTGATGCTACATTCACTTTTGCAGCCCATGTGTCTCCTTGCTGGGAGGTGAGAAAATTAAGGTTCATGGTACATTTAGGATGTATATACAGAAAGGCAAGAATGTCTCTGAGCTGGGTGTGATGGTACACACGTTTAATCCCAGCTCTTGGGAGGCAGAGGTATTAGGATTACAGTATATAAAGCCAGCCTGAGACTACATGCTGAATCACAGGTCAGCCCCGTGTTATAGCAAGACCCTGCCTCAAAAAGACAAAACCAACAACCACAATAAAAACAAAGATTCTGTATCTTGTTGGACTGGAGAGATGGCTCAGTGGTTAAGAAACTTGTCTGAAAGCCTAATGACCCAGGATTTGATTCCCCAGTATCCACATAAAGCCATATGTACAAAAGTGCATGCATCTGGCTTTTGCAGTGCCTAGAGGGCCTGGTGTGTGTAAGGTTCAGGAGTGACCAAGACCACACAAACCACTCTGAGGCAAAGATGAAACCTTTTATTTGGGAAAAAACACGAGCTGCAAGGGCTGGCTCTCAAGAGTGGAGCACAGCCAACCTGAGATTCCATATAGTGCACTTTATAGGGCTTCTTCATTTGGGGGAAGGTGAGGAAGGGAAAAGAATTCCTTTGTTCTTTACATTAGCCATTTCAAATAGCTAGGATGTTAGACCAGAACAGTGAGCAAGTGACTTGTGAGATAAGGGGCAGGAAATCATGACCTGGGGCATTGTTAGGCAAGGAAGGGATAATGGCTGGACAGTTTCTTGAGGAATATGAATAACTTACTTCCTTATATCTCTGTCACCCTATTGGTGCCCTTAGTGGCTCCATTTTGGGAGCCCATCATGACCTAACATTCCAGCCTTTTGTTAATGAAAAGAGACGAAGGTTAATTTTTTTCATGCTGATCGTAGGGGTGGTGAGTTCTTATGGGAGAGGCTGGATAATGCATTCAATAGGTCTCCCTTCAGGACAGGAGGAGATGATGAGGAGGCAGTTTCATGGTGGCTAGGGTGGTAGAGTGATGAGATTGGTAGCGCCAGTGTAGCATGTTGTTTCGACTTGGTTGAATGAAACAGAGTCTTCTCCTGTACCATCCCTGTATTGAGCTGGCTTAGGGAAGTTGCTGACAATACCTATTATAGAAAAGATGAGGGAGATGGGCTCTGTGTACCCTGTGAGAAGACAGAAGGGAGAATTAAGGAGCTTGTTACTCTTGTCAACAGCCATGACATCAAAACACCAGGTCTAAGGGGAGAATGAGCATGCAGAGGCTAGGGATAGAGGGCTTGGGGCAAGAGAGAGGATGCAAGGGGCATATTCAAGAGGAGCATTTGGGGATCAGGGTAAAAGTAGGAAATGAGAGAGTTTAAGTTTGAGAGTATCTATTGGGGTAGCTGTGTACTTATCCCTGGATGAGATACATTAAGGACTAAGGAAGGAGGGAACCTGAGGAATAGCTCTGATTCTGGCTAACACAAGTGGAAGGGGCTGCTCTCAGAGTAGATGAAGTTAATTGGGGACAGGCAGAGTCAGAAGGCATGAGTTAATGTTAGAGTTTAGTATTGTAAGTCAGCATCAGACAGGGGAGCCTATTAGTCTGAATCATTGGTTATATTTTAGTTGTATTTTGTAGTTATAGTTTTCTTACTGGGTGATTAAGACCATGTAAGTTGCCAGAGTTAATTATATATTTCGGAGGTCAATAATGGCACTGTAGGGGAGACTTTTAAGGACCTGTGAGGAGTTCTATAACTTTCAGCATTGTCACCTGCTAGGATAAGTCAAGGCCATGCTGACCAAGTGGTCCTCCCTCTTTTGGGAAGCCTGTAGGACTGATTTCCTCTGATGTGATGCTCCTGTTGCAGATATACTGACTCAGAATTTATTTTTTGGTCTCCATATCCTCTCTGATCAAGAAGACAGGTAACTTACCAGAAGCTAGAAGTTAGTACTGTCCCATCATCTCCTGGGGCCTTCTGATCTGGGAGCAGGGAACCAAAATATTGGTTATCTTTTTAACTCCAATGTTTCCAATTGATTTTGGCTTCTACATGTGGTTATTAATCACTCAGAAAGACTGTACATATCTGATTAGCAAAACAGATTAGTTAAAAAGGGTAGTGAACATATATCTCAAGACTGTAATCTGATGAAGTACTTTGTCTTTAACCTTCTGTTTAAGCTTACTCATACCTTCATCTACATACTCTATTCATATCTTTATCTGCATACTTTTTACTACCAACAAAAACTTTTATTGTCCTTACCATAAGACTTTTAATATAACCATTTAAGATGTTTTTCCTCAAAAGGCCTTTTGAAATAATAACATTTTTAATGAAAGAGTAGACCAGACTTGACTTATACTATTTATCCAGAATAAACATATAGATTTGATCACTTACTAATTTTGGAATTTTGTTTATTATAACTTTCCTGAAACACATATTTTTAGAAAGCATGAAAGTAGATTTGAACATTATTAGATATTTTCTTATAAAGTTAGTATTGAGCACTTCTAAATTTAAACATAAAACTTAAGGCTGTTTTTCTATTAGTAGTCCTGCAGAAGCATGCAAAGATAAAGTAAATGTAAAAACAGTTACAAATTTCTTATAAGAAGTCCCCATCTGTTCACAGCAACTTGGCATCCACCCATCATCATGTTGGGGCCAGGATCCTGAGATTCTCTGTGCTTGCAGCCCTCTGGCTCTGCAAGGCAGGTGAGCTAAGAAAGAGTACTTATTTTTTTCTTCCTAAGTTCCAGGGAGAGTTTTGGACTTCCCTCAGGACTACAAGGCAGCTTTCAGATCCTGCCATTTTACTACTCTTTAAGAGTAGGAGAATTTTGCTTTTTTTTTTTTTTTGCTTATGATCTTAATTAATTTTAGTGTTCCTTCTAGAGGACACTCAACACTAAAAATTGGCTATGCCATCTAATACAGTGGGCTTGGTGGAGAACATCCCCCACAATGAAATGGCACTGCTCAGAACAGAAATCATTCTGCAGCCTTAGGGCTGTGAGCCACATACATACTCATACACACATATATTCATTTTAAGTGCGCTTTTCATATAGACTACAGACAACCATTTCCCCTTCACATATTCATTCATTCATTCATTCATTCAGAAGCTACACATTCCCATTTAAAATTTTTATTCTATTTACAACTCTGGAGATTAAAGCCCAACCTTGTTACCAGACAGAGGGTCAGGAGAGGGCTGAGGGAGCTGGAGGAGCTGGAGCAGCTGTTGGGGCCAGGTCCTCTATGGCGTCTGGGTCAAAAGCAGAGGGTGAGTATGAGTATGGGGATGGGTTGAATTAGAGTGCATTCGTGAGACCTTGACTAGGAGGATCTGGTGAGAAGAGCAGGTAGAGCAGAGAGAAGGCTGTGCATGCAAAGTGAAAAATACTTCAGTATAGGGTATCTCGGACCTCTTATCTCAGACCACTTGCCTCTACATTAGCAGGGTTTTTTTGTTTTTTTTTTTTTAAATCAGTGAGAATTTGGAAATTAAAAGTATTGTTTCCAGGCCATTTGGACCCATTGTCCAGCTTATATTGTGGCCAGGCAGAATTATAGAGAAAGATAAGATGTTGTCCAAGAGTTGTAGAGGCTTTAAGTACTTAAGGAGACAGGGAAAGAGCAAAACAAGGGTGAGAGAAAAATAAACCAGAGAGAAAGGAACTAGGGCTTAAGTTGGGTTTACACAGAACACCAATATGACCCCTGGCCCATCAGGATGAATGGAGCCAGCACCTCCCATGGGCAGAGGCCGTACAGGTCACAACTGTAGACTTTTTAGCCTGTTAGTTGGCAAGGTGGGCAACTGTGCTCTCTGATGGTGAAAGCAGTTGGCAGTGGAAAATGAGACTTCAGGAGGGAGAGGGTGAGGCTGGAGAGAGAGAGGAGGGAGGTAGAAGGAGTATCCTGAGATGGTGAAACCAAACCAAAAGGTGCCACTAAGGGTATAGTAGACTAGACAGCGAGAGACCCAAGGTGTTGTGAGTGCATCTTTCTTGAGATTTGGGGTTGGGGCCCAAAAGGGGCTGAGGAGTGTAGCCTGGAATGCTGGCACAGCTTCCTTAAGGAGGAATTAAACCTGAGAGCAGGTCAACCTGAGAGGGACATTTACCAAGAAGGAGGGAGGAGATGAAGAAGGGAAGAAGAGCAAGGCCCAATTGTGGGTGTGAAAGCCAGTACCAGGCAGAGATGGTCTGAAGCTGTTATAGGGTCAATGGAAGCTCAGTGGTCTGGTCAGGGGAAAGGCATTATGGCCAACCAAGATGGCAACCAGATGTAAGGCTCAGGAGTGACCAAGACCACGCATACCACTCTGAAGCAAAGATGAAAGCTTTTATTTGGGAAAAAAAACATGAGCTGACAGGGTTGGCTCTCAAGAGTGGAGCACAGCCAACATGAGATTCCAGCTAGTGTGCTTTATAGGGCTTCTTTAGTTGGGGGAAGGTTAGGAAGGGAAAAGAACTCCTTTGTTCATTACATTAGCCATTTCAAATAGCTAGGGTGTTAGACCAGAACAGTGATCAAGTGACTTATAAGATAAACTGGCAGGAAATCATGACCTGGGGTAAGGAAGGGATAATGGCTGGGAAGTTTCTTGAGGAATGTGGATAACCTACTTCCTTATGTCTCTGTCACCCTTCTACTTCCCTTGGTGACTTCATTTGGGAGCCAGTCCCTACATAAACTTGTGCTCATACGCTTTCTCTGTCTATCTATCTGTGCTTGAAATATAATATAATAATATAATATAATAATATAATATAATATAATATAATATAATATATACATGTATATACATTGCAACTATGTGTGTGTGTGTATATACTTTTCTTTAACATAGCATACCACGTGTAAATTCATTGAAGTACACATTACTTCCAATAAACTTTAAAAATAATTTACTCCTAACTATTTCCAAGTGACAAAAGACCACCTTATATTTGAAGGAAGTATCTTAATATCCTGTTATTACAGGAACAAAACAAGAAAGTAATCATAGAACACAGGTTGAATTTAAGCACTAGAAGAAAAGGACAAAGACCACATATAATTAATGTGTTTTGA
Organism: Dipus sagitta; assembly: GCA_036346955.1. NCBI lineage: Eukaryota > Metazoa > Chordata > Mammalia > Rodentia > Dipodidae > Dipus > Dipus sagitta. The sequence continues at coordinate 109,962,449 of CM070779.1, read as the reverse complement.
ACAAAATATATATATATTATGTACAGGGCATGAGAACAGGATATTATCAAAATGGATAGTCAGTGGTAGACATTTCCTTTTATAAGCACAATGCTTAGAAAGTACATATCAAAGGAGAAGGCTCACTGGAGAAAAAGTTCCCAGAAAGTAGAAAGAAAGAAGAAATGGCACATGGCATAAAAATTAGTGGACAATTGTAGGATTAATATGCCAAACTCAAAATCTAAATGGCATGATTTTCAGAAAGATGAATGGAAGAAAATGGTCAAAGAAAAAATTCAAATATTTGTAAGCATCTCTGTAATAGAGTGTGGAGTCCTTGCGGCATATCCCCATGAGTGGTATAGCTGGGTCATATGGTGGATCTATTTATACTTTTTGAGAAGCCTCCATACTGATTTCCTTAATGGCTCTACTAGATTGCACTCCCTCCAGCAGTGGATAAGAGTTCCTCTTTCCTGGCATCCTCACCAACATTTGTTGTTTGCTTTCCTTCCAACTGGGGTGATTTTAATTTGCATTTCTCTCATGGTTAGGATGTTGAACACTTTAAAGTACTTATTGCCATTTGTGTTTTTTTCTTTTGTGTTCATTTCTTTAGCCCATTTGGTGATTGACAGTTTTATTTTCTTTGGTGTTTAATTTTTTCAGTTATTTGTAAATTCTGGTTATTAGCCCCTGTCTGAGTTTAATGTTGCTCTATTTACAATAGCCAAGAAATGGCATCGGCCTAGATGCCCATTGACAGATGACTGGATAATGAAAATCTGATACACATTATACAATGAAATTTTATTCAGCAGTTCACAAAAATGAAATTCCCAGTTAAATGGGGGGATTTGGAAAGATTTATATTAAGTAAAGTGTCCCAAACTCAAAAAGACTTAAACCAAATGTTCTTTCTGAAATGTGGATCCCAGCTTGTAATGTATGTATGTATGTATGTATGTATGTATGTATGTATGTATGTATGTTATGGGGGAATGTGGCTATACATGGAAAGTTCAAATTACAACCAAGAGCAGATTTAAAAGAGGTTGAGAAGGGGCTGTAAGGGGAAAGGGCATATAAGGCCAAGTAAATAGAAGGGGAGGTTATGAGGAAAGAGGAGGAAGACTGGGAAGAGGAGGAAAGTTGACTAAAACAACTTGTATTTGAAAATGCCACCATGAATGATACCTGTATACCAAAAAAAAAAAAAAAAAAAAAAAAAAAAAAAAAAAAAAAAAAAGGAAAGAAAGAAGAAAGAACGAAAGAAAAAAATAAAGTTCAAAAAGGCAAGTACATTTCTAAGAATAGTAGGAGAGGAAGTTTTGAACTAGCGCCAGTGAGCATATAGTTTAGTGTGCACATAGAGTGGCAGTTTGACCTCTCATGAAGGTGTCCTGTGCTGAGTCAGATCATCCAAGGCAGAGCAGCCCTGGGCCACCAGCTAGTAAGCAAAGTTACTGCCTCCAAGTGTAAATGGTGTTAACTGTGAAAATGAGAACACAATACTGTTTACCTTTTTATTACTCCCACTCTTTGGAGAGGTAATACTTCGCTTATCAGGTAAATAACAATGCATTAAAAAAAATCCCTGCACGACATATTCCATGCATGTGAATTAGTCTCGGCTCAGTAAAGTTTTTACTGAGTTGTATGCACCACATTTCGCTTATTCATTCTTCTGTTGATGTACGTCTAGGCTAGTTCCATTCCTTGAACGTTGTGAGTAGAGCCATAACTAATATGGGTGTGCAAATATCTCTATGGCAGGACTTACAGTGCTTTCAATATGCACTCAGAGTGGAAGAGCTGAGTCATATGGTCGTTCTATTTCTAGTTCATTTGTAAAATCTACACACTGATTTCCATAGTGGCTGCACAAGTTTGCATTCCTTGCAGCGGCGGATGTGTTCTTCTTCCCCCACATCTTGCCAGCATTTGTTGCCATTTGTATTGACTGGGGTGAGATTGAATCTAAAAATAGTTTTGATTTGCATTTCTCTCATGGCTAAGATTGTTAAACATATTTCACATGCTTATTGATTACTGCTTTTATTTTTTTGTAATCGTCTCTTCATTTAATTTTACTCATTTATTTCCTGGATTTTTTCTGGTGTTTAATTTTTGCAGTACTGTAATGTATAAAATCTAGATATTAACCTCTTATCTGAAGTATAGCTAACACAGATTTTTCTCATTCAGTCTGCTGTACCTTCACTCTAATCATTTCTTTTGCTGTGCACAAGCTTTTATGTAATCTGAATTCTGTGCTATTGACATCCATTTCAGAAAGTTCTGTCCTATGTCTATTGCTGTAAATTGAAACCAACCTGAAATTACATAGTGAATTCCAGGTCAGCCTGGGCTAAAGGGAGACCCCACTTCAAAAAACAAACAAGCAAAAGTTAGAGCTTGATCCACACCCATTAAGAAAACTCATGGGTCCTGACACTTGCCAGTCAGAACATGTACCATATCTACTGAAGGTTTATGAATTTTATCCCTACCCTCACCTCCCCACTCCACCCCCCACCCCGATGCACAATTTAGATTCCCGACAGTTTTCCCATAATATGTATTCACCATAATTGGGACAGATTTTATCACAATGCCTTAAAAATTGAAAAGTTAACTTGGCTGTATACAACGTCACCAGCCAGCTTAAGTTAGATGTTAGTCATAATGACTGTTCACTAGCAATTTAAGCTTTTATGCCATCTGTCAGCTAGATCTGTTTGTGAAAGCTTTAACAGGTGATCAGATATACCTGTGTTCATGCTTTCCCTCAAGTCTGGTGCATCTGGCTAACATGGGTTCAGGGGAATCCAACCTGGGTCCTTTGGCTTTGCAGGAAAACGCCTTAAATGCTAAGCCATCCCTCCAGCCCACAATTTTTTAACCAAGTTTAAATCAATCAATTCGATAAATATTTAAGGCTTATTATAACAGACACCAATTATTTGTTTTTTTAAAAATTTTTTTAAACATTCACTTTTCATTTGGGCTCCTAAAATAATCAAAGCAGTATAAAATTCTGACGTCTCATTTTTTTGGTTAATATGTGTACTTCTTTACATATGCATATTAGTTCCTGAAGAAAAATTGAAATCAGCATTTTCTCAATCTTTGGATTTAAGAAATACTAGAGTCTTGCCGGGCGTGGTGGCGCACACCTTTAATCCCAGCATTTGGGAGGCAGAAGTAGGAGGATCGCTGTGGGTTCGAGGCCACCCTGAGACTACATAGTGAATTCCAGGTCAGCCTGGGCCAGAGTGAGACCTTACCTCAAAAAACAAAAAAAAAAAAACAAAAAAAAAAAAAAAAAGAAAGAAAAAAAAGAAATAGTAGAGTCTAGAGACCCACCCTCGCCCAAGATGAGGGTAATTGTTTGTGTGAGTGAGGCTGTACCTTGAATCCAGGAACATTATGTCCTGAGAACCAATCTATTTTGTTAGGCAATAAGGGCTTCTTAGACAGACCATCCTGTGAAATCAAGAGTAGACAATGACTTACCAAATAAACTCTTGACTAAAATTGCTTACATATATCTAAAAACAGGACTTCCAATAGAGGAAGCAGAAAAATTAGATCTCAAGGACACAGAGTCTAACCTGGTAATTGTTCAACTTTTAGACAGGCTGAACAGTCAGAAACCAAACAGCTTGGTTTTTAAATGACCATTTTCTAGTTTAAATTGGATGAGAAATGAACCTTGATAAATCTGTCATCAAAGAGGAGAGTATAGCTAGACAGATGGCATTTCTTATAACTTAATGTCACAGCTCAGGTTCAAAATTACCTCTAGGGCTGGAGAGATGGTTTAGTGGTTAAGCGCTTGCCTGTGAAGCTTAAGGACCCCAGTTCGAAGCTCAGTTCCCCAGGACCCATGTTAGCCAGATGCACAAGGGGGTTCACACATCTGGAGTTCGTTCGCAGTGGCTGGAAGCCCTGGCGCACCCATTCTCTCTCTCTCTCTCTCTCTCTCTCTGCCTTTTTCTCTCTCTGTTACTCTCAAATACATAAATAAATAAATGAACAAAAAATTTTTAAAAATTACCTTTAAAGTGTAAGATGTTAGTTTGACTTACTAATATAGAAATTTTATTACATGTTGTATAATTTTACCTAGATTCTGGGTATTGCTGTTTCTTGGGATTGTATCATCTGCAATTTTTAGTATAAAAATAAACAACGTAAAGATCTTTGACAAACATATAAATATATAGATATATATTTACATATCAATTTCTTTTTCATTTCACATGTACCATAGCCTTAATAAAACCTATGTCTAACATTTGTATACTAAGACTATTCCTAAAACATAAATCCCTAGCAATTACATTAATAAAACAACTTCTAATGTATATTCCTTAGAGGTAGTTTGATGAACATGAAGAATTTTTATGTCTCATTGCTTTCTATTACCTATGACTACTAAAAACAAAGTAGAATTAATTTTTTCTAGATCCTGTTTTTGAAGTAAATCATTATTAAGATCTTCATATCATTGTTAAGTTTTATAGCTTACATTCACATGGGGAAAGGGGTTTTATATCTGTCAATCATTGAAGGGAACAAAGTTAACTCTTTGGAGATCTCTTTGGCTGTCTTTTGCCCTTTTTTCTGGCAGTCTTTTTTTTTTCTTGGGGGGGTTATCTCTACTTCTGTAGGGCAGCTATTTTAGGGGTTGGTCTCTTCCTCTGCATCTGACATCTGAGTTTGTGAGGCTTAAGTTTCTTATACTTTTGAGGAATATTGGACTAATACATTGTTATTTGGGTTAGCAAGTTCTGGAAATAGTCTTGGATAGTAAAATGAGAGGGAGCAGGTAGTCTAGTGGGAGAAAGAAGCAGTAAACAAGAGCCCATTGTGACATGCAAGTCAAAAATGTGTGTTTGGAGGGCTGGGTAGATGGCTCAGCAGTTAAAGGCACTTGCTTGCAAAGCCTGCTGGTCCAGGTTTGATTCCCCAGTACCCATGTAAATCTCATCACCAAGGCATAGGCATCTGGAGTTTGTTTTCAGCAGCAAAAGGCCCTGCTGTGCCTGTGTGCTTGCTCTTTCTCTCAAATATTTTTGTTTTTTCAAAAAGGTAATCTGTATGCTTGGAAGCATATGCCATGAAGCAGAAAAATCAAGACAGTTGACAAATTAAGACATGACTATTGTGTTCCAGTTGCCCAGTGTTGGTTTTTAAATGATTTTTTAAATTTTTATTTATTTGAGAGCGACAGGCAGAGAGAAGGAGGCAGAGAGAGAAAGAGAGAGAATGGGCGTGCCAGGGCTTCCAGTCACAGCAAACGAACTCCAGACATGTGTGCCCCCTTGTGCATCTGGCTAACGTGGATCCTGGAGAGTCAAGCCTCGAACCGGGGTCCTTAGGCTTCACAGGCAAGCACTTGATCGCTAAGCCATCTCTCCAGCCCCTGGGGGTTGTTTTTAATTGACTAAACCTGGTTATCTAAATGTCTCTCCATGGTCTGTGGGAACTTGGGCTATCCTGGCTGAATCAGGTCAGAATAAAGGTCTTGATCAAAGGTTGTTTGTAGATTAAAATGTTGCCCCAAAAGAATTTGTCCTTCTGAGGATGAGGGATTCAGGTTGATGAATTTCCTGAAAGCCTCAATTAACTTCTTGAGAAGAAGAGCAAGAAATTTTCTTCTTCCCTAAGTAACCTCTCCAATCTTGTCATAGCAGGTTTGTTTTGTTTTTTAATTTTAAATTTTATTCCAAGGAGGCAGTTGTTAACATTCATTGTTAATGGCTATATTAGAGAAGAAACTTAAAGAGGTACATATGAAGTCTCTTTTAAAACTTTTATTGATAATTTTCATACATGTACATAATTTATTTTGATAATAATCTCCTCCCATTACCCTCTCATATCCTCCCCTTCCCAAACCCCCTTCATGAACTTCTTCTCAATGAGCCCCTCTTCTACTCTGATTTTTTTTAACCCTCCTCCATCATCCACAGTGGAATGTTGATGGGCTCAATATTGGGCAAGTCTTATGCATGTGATGACACTTGCTATGAGGTCATGAATTCAAAGGTCACTTCATGTCTAGAAGATGTAATTTTACTGTAATTTTTAAAATTTATGTATTAAGACTTTTCACCATTATCCCATGCTTATGGGTCCCTGTTGTGCAAGAATTCTGCTCAGTAGGCTCTTGATCTGGGAGGAACTCAGCATTAGGCACCCAGACTAAATAGTTAGTCTAACCCTGCTTCTTAGCTCCCTTTCAGCCTCCTCAGTTTAACCCCAGTGGTGTGGCAAGTAGTCAGGACTAAACATAGGTCTGTCCATGAAAGCCCATAAGCTAGAAGTTGCTGGTATCAGAATGGATCCTCAGACAAGCTTTCTAGCATCATCTCATACTGTTGGAGGTCTGTGATTAAAAGAGGGACACAGGGTTGTGTTGTCACTGTGGATCCAGGCACTTTGATTAAGGAGAGAGCTCTAGCTAGGCAAAGGAGAGGATGCCACCCTCCACCCCTGCAGGGATGGGTTCCACAGCAGTAGTGCCAGGTTCTGGATCTGTCACTGTTGTGATCCCAGCAGGCATCTGGAAAGTGAGAGGAAGGAAACAGACAAGGAGAGCAAGATCTGAGTGTGTGAATCAACACTGTTGTCTCAGGAAAGTCTGCTGTGCTTTTGGCACACGCTTAGTAGTGTCACGTGTAGCCAGCAGCTGGGAACATTTCCAGTTTTCTGTTCCTATCACATTCTTTTATATGTTAATTTCTGGAGTCTCCTTCTCCACTCTATTCCCCTATGCTCAATTCTTTAGAAAAGTCACTTTTCTGGCTGAGTATTTTTGTCCATGCTTTAAAATTTATCCCCCAAACTAGATTTGCTTATTTGAGTCCTTGATCCTTTCTATTTTTCTGTTTTCATTCTTGGGGATTCGAATATATGAATACATAGCAATCTTTTTTATTTTTTGGATTTTTGAGGTAGTGTCTCACTCTAGCCTAGGCTGACGTGGAATTCACTATGTAGTCTCAGGGTGGCCTTGAACTCATGGCAATCCTCCTACCTCTGCCTCCCAAGTGCTGGGATTAAAGGTGTGTGCCACCATGCCCGGCTTACACAGTATTTTGATTGTGTTTCCATCCCATTATCCTCTTTTGCCCCCTCCTATACCATGAGAACCCTCCTCTTTCAAGGCAGTCTTTCCTCTGTTTTGTTGTCTCCTCAATATACTTGTCTTCCTCAATATTTCATGACAAAATGTTGATGAGCTCAGAACCATGCTGGTCTTGAGGTATCAGTAACCATTGAGGGGTTATGAATGCTCTGGTCAGTTTAGATCAGAAGGACAGTGTCCCTAAGTATGCCGACACACCCTGTGGCTCTTACCTGCTATCCACTCCCTGTTCAGCAACGTTCCCAGAGCCTTGGAGGGTGTGATACAAACCTCCTTCAGAGAAGGTTCTCTGGTTAGCAGTGAGAGCCACACTCACATTCTTTCCATGACTACCTCTTCCATGTTCCCTGAGCCCTGGTGGGTGAGCTATAGAGGACTTGTTGGGTGCTGAGCCCTGGACTTTCTCTTCTTGTCATTTTGATGAGTCTTGTGTCTCCCTGGTATTTGTATCCATCTGTGAAAAAGAAGGTCCTCTAGCCAAAAGTGAGATCAGCATTAATCAAAGGGCTTAAACATGTATAATTAGAAGGCTTTGGGGTGGTTATAACATCACAGTTTAGCCAAAGAACAGTGAAAGCTTCTCTCTGGGGGTCTGTTACCTTCCAAGTCATAGGCTTTTGACTTGGTTTTCAGTACCAGGCATGAATTGCCTCCTACTGAGCAGCTGATTCTCCCCATATAACTTATGTGCCACAGGTAGCGCCATGGGCATATCTTGCCTGGCTGATTGGTTTTTGTAGCTTGCAGGCTCCACCGTTTGTTGAGACTATAGATGACTTTTCTCCCAGCATCTTTCACAGTGTCTTTCTAAAAGGTTGTAGAACTTTCAGGAGAAGGAGGACGAGCCTTGCTGGAGGGAGTGAATCACTGGTGGCAAGCCTTGAGGTTTTATCATTTAGTCCCCGCTTGCTCTTCTTCCTCTGCTTTCAGCCAGCCTGCAGTGTCTTCCTCACCTCACTGGAGCCTACTCTCTGGACCCCAGAGCTGAACTAAGTCCTTTCCTTCTATAAGTTGTTTCTGGTAGAATATTTGTCCTAGCACTGAGAAAATCAAAATTGTTTCTCTGGTAAGCTTCAGAAACAGTGGCACCTAGGACACTTCTTGTGAAAAATGTAGTTTATAGTTTTTTCTTTTATAATATATATATATATATATATATATATATATATATATATATATATATATTTGACAACTTCTATACTTACAGACAACAAACCATGGTATTTCCCTCCCCTCCCCTGCTTTTCCCTTCATAACTCTGCTCTCCGTCATATCCCCTCCCTCTCTCCATTAGTTTCTCTTTTAATTTGATGTAATCATCTTTTTTCTCCTATTATGAGGGTCTTTTGTAGGTATTGCTAGGCACTGCGAGGTCTTGGATATCGAGGCCAATTTCTGTCCAGACAATTGTATGTAAGGAGTCCTACCCTTCCTTTGGCTCTTACATTCTTTCCACCACCTCTTGCTCAGTGGACCCTGAGCCTTGGAGGGTGTGAGAAGTTTTAGTGCTGGACACTCCTCCATCCCTTCTTCTCAGCACTGTCTTGCCTTTTGTGTCATCCTAATGGTCGTCGCCATCTGAAAAGGGAAGCTTCTCTAACCAGAAGTGAGAGTAGCAATGAACATTAAGTGTGGTGCTTTTAGGGCAATTTGGTGAGAGTAATATATGCATTTATCCAGATAAGAGTGGGCCTTCAGTCCAATTAGAGGGCAGTTGTTTTCTTCCAAAGCAGACATGCCACTATTCCACTCGTTCAGTCATCCAGCCTGTCTGGCGAAACTTGTAGCTTGCAGTGTCCACTGTTTTCACCACTAATGACTTCTGTCTCTCATATAAGGCTGCATACAGTGCAGCTTTCTCCAGCTTTCAGTTGGCTGGGCTACAGGGAGAAGGTTTTCTGCTCAGCACCAGCTTGATTTCTCAGTGACTTTGCTGCTCAGGCATGTGAAGTCTTCAACAATAACATCTTACCATCACTTTCTCATAGGAAACCAAGGGCCTTGGCAATAGCCTATAATGTTTTGGAGGCAACTGGGACCTCCCTGGCCAACAACTCACTGGAAGGTATCCTGGCACTGAAAATTTTCTAGTAACAATCTATGGCTTCTGGATGTGCAGTTATTCAAGAAAGTAGATTTTCATGTCCTATTCAGAATATCTTGAATTTTGATGGACCCTCCCCCACTCTTCTTTCATTTTTATTTTTACTTTTTAGAGTTAAATGTATCAGTATTTAAGTAGTGAAATGAGGAGAGAATAAGACAGGGGAAAAGGGGAAATCAAGTAAGACTGAAAAGGAAAGAAAATAGAGGGGTTAAAATGAGTTTAGTTGTAAAAGGTATATGCATAGGCTACTTTCTTGTTGTTGAGGCAAACTCATTACCTGACAGAAATGAGTCTGAGAAAAGGGTTAATTCCTGGTTATAGTCCACCATGGTAGGCAAGACATCAGAGCAGAAGCTGGTCACTCCACTTCAATAGTGAAGTAGCAACAGAGCAATGAATGCTGAGGCTCAGCTAATTTTCTCCTCTTTATGCATCCCAGGAACCCACCCCATGAGTTGGTACTGCCCACAGTTAGGGTTGGTCCTCCCACCTCAACTAATTTAGTCTAGCACATCCACAGACATAACCAACATATTTGTTTTCATGGTAATTCTGAATCCTGTTAAGTTGACAAGCAGACACTACCCATCACTGCATGAGAAGTAGTAGAGGAAATATTATGGAAGTGTAGAGAAATGACAGTCTTTAACAAGTTAAAACAAAACATCTAAACAAAATGTGAAAGTATAAACAATTAAAAAATAAAACATATGGGGCTGAAGAGATGGCTGTAAAGTTAAGACATTTGTCTGCAAAAAACTTAAGTATGGGGGGTTAGATTCCCAGTGCCCATGTAAAGCCAAATACACAAGGTGTCATATGGCTCTAAAGTCCGTTTGCAGAGGCTGGAGGCTCTGGTGCACACATTCTTTTTCTTTTTTTTGCCTCTTTTGCAAATAAAATATGAAAAACATTAAAAAATAAGCAATGAAATGAAATAGAAGTTATGATATCACTATTTCTTAATGTTTAAAGAATATTTTATTAGCCAGGCATTGTGCCACACTCCTTTAATCCCAGCACTTGGGAAACAGAGGTAGGAAGATCACAGATAGTTCCTGAGACTACATGGTGATTTCCAGGTCAGCCTGGGCTAGAGTGAGACCATACCTTGAAAAATCCAAATATACATATTAAATATATTTCCAAATATATATATATGTATTTTTTTAAATTTTTTGGTTTATTTATTTATTTGAGAGAACAGAGAGAAGGAGAGAGAGAGAGAATGGGTGCGCCAGAGCTTCCAGCCTCTGTAAACGAACTCCAGATGCGTGCGCCCCCTTGTGCTTCTGGCTAACGTGGGTCCAGGGGAATTGAGCCTTGAACCGGGGTCCTTAGGCTTCACAGGCAAGTGCCTAACCGCTAAGCCATCTCCCCAGCCCCCAAATATATATTAAATGAATAATCTCTATACATAGTTTATTTATTTGCAAGCAAAGAGATAAAGACAGAGAGGAAGAATATGGGTGCACCAAGGCCTCTAGCCACTACAAACGACCTCCAGACACATGTACTACTTTGTACAGCTTATACAGGTACTGGGGAATGGAACCCAGGTCATTAGGCTTTGCAGACAAGTTCCCTAACTGCTAATCCATCTTTCCAGCCCTCAGTCAATATGTCCTACTAGTTGAGATTATATTATTTCTCCCTTCCCTTGTCTTTAACAGTCTCCGTAGGTGGAGGGCAGGTAGTGGGCATTCATTCAAACAAGTTAAGGTCACTTTCTGCCAGAATTCCCCAGACTCAGCCTAGCTACTTTTCAGATTGCAAATTGTGTGTGTGTGTGTGTGTGTTCCATGGATCTCTCATTGAGGCTCCAAGAACCTGTGGAAGGCTACGTCCACTTGTAGTTAACTTTGTCACTTGTAGATCCTTTGCCGGTTGTGCCTGTCAGGAACTGCCCCAACTTCTATAGCACTCTACCTGGTATGCTCCAGTGGGTGTTGATTTTCCTAATGAATATATCCCCATCGACTGTTGAGAGCCTCTACTTCAGGCACACATGCCCCATTTCTGCTTCTGTGTACAGCCTGCTGCGCCAGGGCCATTTTAACCATCTCTCTAAAACGGTGTCCCCTGTCTCTGACTGTATCTTTCTAGCTGCACTTCCCCAGCATTAAGAAGAGAGAGCAGTCTTATTCCAGAATTCCTTAGAGTGTTTATTAACTACTACTATTTGCAAGGACTACTGGGGAATGCAGTTTTCCAATTAACTGCATTACTCAAATTCTTCCATACTAAGTACATAAATTTTATGTAAATTTTGCCACATTATTCAAATTATTGGAAAATACATTGGATAAAATATTTAAAATATTTCATTCATTGTTATTTAATTTAAAAAATAAATTAAGATTATCTAAGAGGAGATAAGAAAATTTTATTCTTCTCAATTTTGTTATTTCAGCAAAGCCAGAGTGGTAGTTGTAGTTTGGTAATCAAAATACTATCACATTTGCCTCATTTTTGTTCTTAAGCAGGAATAAGAAATGTATTTTTCTTTAATACTGAGTTGTCTACACTTTAATCTTGTTATTTCATTCTTCTATATGGTGATTTAGTTTTCCTTGCAAATGTGTAAAAATATGTATATATATAATCTTAGGGCAAGAAAGTGAAACATAAATATTCTATTTTGATTGGAGTAAAATGTAAAACCTAGATAATTACAAATAGTTATCAATGTATAACCTGAAATATTTTAATCAATAATTCATAATATCCAATCAATTAGTGGAATTATATATATATGTAAATATATATATGTACATATAAACATATACACAGAGGCCAAATTCACAATTAATTTTCATAAAAATTATCATAAGCTAGAAGCATTCTAGTTGGAGATGAGCCCTATACCAAGTGTGTTTTCCTTGAATAGAATTTCTCATATATGGCATTGAATCTAATCATTTAATTTCCAGTGAGATATGGTCAAATTGAAAAATGTCTTATTCTCATCACTTACATTGACTAAGTAAATAAGCTTACTCATTAACCAAATAACCTGTTTAATAGCAATCTTTAAAAAAATCACTGGCATATTCTGAAAATTATTACTATATTGTTTTTTTTTTTATGTAGGGTCTTGCTGTATCCCAGACTATCCTGGAATTCACTATGTAGTCTCAGGGTGGCCTCAAACTCTCCAAGATCCCCCTGCTTCTGCCTCTCGTGTGCTGGGATTAAAAATGTGCACCACCACACCTGGCTCCCAAAAATTATTTTTATGCAGTGGCATCTGAAGTGTATTAAAATATTATTTTAACCATATGATTTAAATTTATTTAAACATAATTTCTACAAACTTAATATAATTGTTAATGACATCGTGCACATATTTTGCATGAACACATGTGTGGCATTGCTATTACAATGCAAAAGTCATTATAGTGCCTAGCTTTTTATATTTTTGGAGACTTAGATGGATAAATTCAAGTAAATATCTCCAGAAAAAGCATATCTGACTCATAAACCACTTTTGGCTTTTATGTTAATTAATTACTATGATGATCATCATGCGAATTTATTCATGAGAATATACAACACACTATAATTGGAATTAATCTTCCTGTTTCTTCATTATAGATAGAACATAAGGTATGTTATTTAAATTTTCTGTATATTGTTTTATCTCTACAGCAGGACAATTTTAGTGGCATGAGGGCTTTTATAGGCATAAATTCCTTCCATAATTACATGTTCTATGGACATCCACCAGTCCCATGAGGAACTGAATTTTAAATCTAAATTGGCTCATAGGGGTGACAGCCAACATGTTAGACATGTTAGACCTTTTGGGACTCTGTAAATTTTCTGACATCAACAAAATAGGACTATATCTGGAAAAATAATTTTTAGAGATACATTATTTCTTCCTTCCTAGAACTAGTCTGATTTCAGGGAATATATGAGGTATTGAGTAATGCTGAGATAGCCTTACTTCTTTTAACTTATGTACAAGCTACTTTTTCCCCTTATGTCTACATATTTTCATGATGAGCAGCTACATTCCTAATGTCCGTGCTTGTAGTTTTGCCTTAGATATTTAAGACATGTTGAAATTGTACAATTATACCAAAAACTGGCTCATGAAAGCCCAGAGAAAGAAAGTGTATACTAATAATGAGAAAAGGTGTCTAGTGTTTTTCCTGTGTTGCATGTATATTAGAATTGTCTAGAAAACTTAAAAAAAAACTCTTCTGTTTGAATTTTGTCCCCAAAGACCTGATTTATTTGGTATAAGGTGAAAGCATGCTCAGTATATTTTTAGGTGACTCAAATATGCCTATTCGAGTCAGCTAAGCACCACCAGCCACAGCCTCTGGGGAAGAATAATATTAGATGAATTCTCACAGCATCCCAGGAATTAGGACCATGTGGTGTGATTCACATTTCTGAGTCATGTCTATCAAATCTCAGTATGCATACACTCCCCTGAGAGGATTAGAAGAATCTTCCTTTTGACAGGCACAGAAATTCTGCTGCAGCAGGAGCCTGGATTATGTGTGAAGAAGCCCTTCTTTAGAAAGTAGAATTTATGCCAACTTGTTAAGCTTGGAATGAGAGAAGAAATAAGTACACAAAAAGAAAACTGTTATGAAATATTGTATAAGTGGATAGTACTGCATGTTTGTTAGACTTGGAATTCTTGGGTAAGTGGACTAGAACTGAGTGCATTATCAGGGGATGTGATGATGGTGACTGTTAGGAGGAGAGATAATACACTGAACTGAATGTGGTTGGAGGGAAGTATTGAACCTCACCAATTCATCTCTTTTTCATAGTTTGCAGTGACATTATTCCTTTCCTAGCTGTATTTGTAAAAACACAGGCAGAAAGGCTAGAGTCTAGCTTACAGCTTATGGATATGAAGTTATTGGTTTTCTTCTAAAAGATCATCTTGGTTGCCATTAATGACCATGGTAAATTTAGAATGGCCCAGTTCTGTGTCCCTGGCTTTGAAGATCAACAGAATTTATTCCTCTCCTGAAATCATATGAACTAATAGGGTGCTGTATCTTTATTAAATTAACTCAACTGTTGTAAACAAAATGTGACAATTTACTAATTCATAATAAGGAATTAATACTATATGTAACATAATACTCTTATTCCATTGACCAATTCATTTTATTTCCAACCTGTGTACATGATAAATCCAAACACAGTGTGTTTGCTTGCAAGTTATGAAACAAGAGTGAAGAATTCATGGTAATTGAATTGTCACACTGTCAGAGTAAAAGCAGAATCATGCATGCATGGAGATGGTCTTGGAATTCATGAGCTCATTTCCTTCCCTGCTGGGCTGCCTATGGGGGGCGCCATCACCATTTCCTTTTGTCTCTTAACACCATGCTTCCATGGCTAAATAAATTCCTGTTTTCTCTACACTGAATAATGCATTTGATTGGGTTCTAAGTCTTCTGTTGGCGCTGGCTCACTGACGTTGCAAATGTCATTTTCAGATTTCCATAGGTTATAGGTGCAGTATAAGAGTTCAAGAAAGCAATGATTTTGTGGCTGATATCAGTGAACTATGAAAAACACGAGTCCATTTCAGGATACTGAAGCAATCCTGGGGACCTTAAAGGAGTTCTAGAAGCTGCATAGGTATGCCCTCAGAAGTCATCAGCTCAAGCATTTCCAAAAAGACACTTGCTGCCAACCTTCCTTCATAATTCTCTTTTACTCCCTCCATTTCTCCCTGAGGTTCTTACAATCAACATTCCTGAGAGAAGATATTATTGTTTTACAATTTAATGCACAGCAGGCACTAATATTAGGTTGGAAACTTTGGATTATCTTTCTCCATAAGCCATTTATCTCCTCTGTCTCAGAGGCATGGATAATTATGAAGAGATTCCTTCATTAGTCAGCTTGGACTTTCTAGGTCTTTATGTCTTGAAAACATAATACACCAAGTCTTGAAGCCCTGGTCAAAAATGTGTCCCTTGGGCTGGAGAGATGGCTCAGTGTTTAAGGCACTTGTCTGCAAAACCTAACGACTGGAGTTCAATTCCCCAGTATCCACAATGTGGCACATATGGAGTTTGTTTGCAGTGGCTGATGCCCTGGCACACCCATTTTTCCCCTCTCCCCGCACCTCCTCTGTCTCTGTATCTGCTTGCAAATAAATAAAATAATACAGATGTGCCTCTCTGAGCATCTTTATCACATCCTCTGATCACTTATGTACTGGTTTAAAGTCCAAGTCTCACAAAGGAATTTTACTTCTTTTATTTATAAGTTCTTTGGGAAATAGCTCTTTAATACTGCATCCTGTATTACATTGGACCAGCTTGTTTTAAGCAGGATTGCTAGATCTAGCCAGAGAAACCAGTATGAAATCTACTCAAAGTAATTAGGAAAACCAGCATACTTAATAAAGATGTTTACAAGCATCTTAATATTCATAGTTACTATTTAAATGAGTATCATATGAAAATAATTTAAAGTCAAGTTTACATGTCATTGGAAAATAAGAATTACTATGTACCAAGTAGGGAAGTATGCACTTTTATTCATTAAATAAATTAGCAAGTCTCTATTATGAGAAAAGTTATTCTTACTGATCTTTATTAAACCATATAAATCTCAAAAAAATTAGAATGTGCATGAACATGAAATTGGTACATGTTCTATATTTTATAAATATTAAAATTTAAATCTAGGGTTACTGCTACATCTAATAGTATTCAGTAAATTCTTAATAAATGTGTCAAAATTTCAAAGGAAATACATAGAAATGTCATGCATTAATTGCTATGAATATTTTGAATATCTTATTAATTATCTTTCCGATGGATTTAATTTCTACCTAGTCTATCTTAGAAAATACGTTACATTGGGCAGAAAAATATACTTATTTTCAAAGGTAGATGGACTCATATATTTATAATTTTGACATTTGTCATAATTCAAATGCAAATTCAGTGTCTTGTTTTATTATTTTGTTTCAAAAGGGCAAAGTACAAATAAGAAATAAATTCCAAGTTAACTTGCTTTTCCTCCACAACACTGTCTTTCAAGTATTCTTCATATAAATGCTTTGAATTACTCTCTGATGAGTGTGTATAGGTTAATACTGGAGAGTATGAACTTAAATTTGTTGAGAACATGGAGACATCAAAATAAATGGCTTTTTAAATAGAACAAAGAAGATATTCCTTCTAGAAAGAAACAACAGCTAAGCAGCTAAATCATTAAATTATTTGCGATTTCTTTTTGAATTAAGGAAAAAGGGGGTTTGTAGGGGGAAGGCAGTGATGGAAGCAAATTATGCAAAAAAATTTAATGAAGTTTCTTATTTTAATGAAAAGAAATCTAAAAATGAGTGTAATGTATAACTTTAAATTTTTATGTTTTGTTTCTCTCTCTCTCTCTCTCTCTCTCTCTCTGTGTGTGTGTGTGTGTGTGTGTGTATGAGAGAGAGAGAGATGTGTGTGTGATGTATGCACAGGCATGTGCCCATGCCATGCCCCATGGGTTTGTCTGAGTGGGGTGTGGTTGCCTAATGGTATGGAAAGCCGGGTGCCTAGCTCAATTCCTGTTCTGCCTGTTCTTATTTGAACAAGTGTCTCTTCTGATCCCAGAGCTTGCCCTGTTTTTCATGAACTGTAGCCATTCTCAGGTCTCTACTCTCCTATGGGACTCTGGAGTACAGGTTACAAACCTGCATGGTCATATCCATCTACTTATGTGGATCCTGGGGATCATATTTTTTTAAAAATTATTTATTTATTTATTTCAGAGCATGTGAGAGAGAAATAGACAAAGAGAGAGAGAGAGAGAGAATGGGCAGGCCATGGCCTCTAGCCACTGCAAAGGAACTCCAGACACATGTGTCACCTGTGCATCTGGCTTATGTGGGTAATCAAACCTGGGTCCTTAAGTTTTGTAGGAAAGCACCTTAATGCTTAAGCAATTTCTCCAGTCCAGGCATCAACTTTGAGTGGTTTCTCAGGCCTACCCCCAGTCTTCATGCTTACATAGGAAGTGCTCTTAACTTTTGAGCCATCTCTCCCACCCAAGATATATATAACTTTTAAAATAATTTTGTTGTAAAACTGAACCACATACATTATAGCTTGCATTTTACACATGAAAGGAATGAAACCCAGAAGACCTACCAATATAAGCCACAGGTTTGAAATGCACATGCTCTAGCAAGCTCAGAGCTACAATCAAAGGTTCTTTGCCTTACCCCAAACTGACTGATGAACTCAAAGTGCTGTTCAATATGGGCTCCCCAAGGGTCCAGTTCTATCGCAAGGTTGTTTGTATATCCAGAGAGGTCAGTTGCTTCCATTTTGTATAGGATATACTACTCAGGATTCAAAGCCCAAGAATGATACAGGACAGGAACGTGAGTGTATGCTGTAAGAGTCTGGCTTTACTCATATGTGGATATGTTGTAGTGACCTTCTTGTTACAAGCACAGAACACCCAGCCAAAAGCAGCTGATAGGAGGAAAGGATTTATTTTGTCTTACAGTCTCCAGGGGAAGCTCCATGATGGCAGGGGAAACTAGGGCATGAACAGAGAATGGACATCATCTCTGCCACAGCAGGTGGAAAAAGCTGCAGGGGAGTGGGCCAACGGTTGGCAAGGGTGAGCTGGCTTTCACACCCTTAAGCCTGCCCCCAACAATGCACTTGCTCCAGCAAGGCCCCACCTCCCAAATTACCCTCATCTGGAGGATCAAGCACTCAAAGCACATGGGTTTACCAGGGATACCTAATTCTAACCACCTCAGGGTGGAAAATCTGAAATGCTCAAAAGCACCTTGTGTGTCATTTCAAAGTATACAAGTATTTGGGAGTAATGTAATCTGTTCTTTAAACCATCCTTGTGGATAGAAATTTAGGTAAATCACTATCAAAACCATTTAACTTATTTGGTTGATCTTTAGTGTGAAGGAATTATAAAATTTCACTCTTGTTGTTCTAATACACGTATATAAATTTCTCAAAGTTTTGTCTGAATAAGTGTGAAATTCATGAACAAAAGTATATGGGAGTTTATACTAACACACTTGATTTGAAGCTTTATTATTGGAAGCATAGGCTCTTAAATTATTTGGGTTTTCTAATTTGTTTGGCCTTCATTGCAATAAGATCTACCTTTTTGTTTCAGTTTATACTCTGTGTCTTGACTTTTACTTTGTTTGGCATTAATATAATCTCCTTCTGCCACCTTATATTTACTATTTCCATGGATTTTGTTTTCATTTTTTAAATTATTGTTGTTATTTTATTAAGTAGAAATTTGTATGGACACATCATATGTTGCTACCAACATTTCCTTCCACCCTGCCCCCACTCCACTGAGGGCCGTCGTTAGTGGGATTGCTGGTATTGTCCATGTAGTTGAAGGTTATGAGTAGTGCAAGCAGCAGCCAGTCATTGTGGGGAGGGCTGTGTCTCTGGATACTCCTTCCCACCCTGTGGCTCTTACATTCATTCTGTTCCCTCTTCCACAACATTTCTTGAGCCTTGTGGGTGTGCCTTAATTATACTTTAGTGTTGAACTCTCAGCAGCTTCTGGATTTCTCCTTTGGTGCATTTTGAGTGTCCTCAGTGTGTCTGCATCACCCTGTCCAGGTTATCAGGCTCACCGTGGAAGCAGCACCCTTGCTCATCTCGCTAATACCTCTGTGGTTTCACTTGGGCCCTGGCTGCAGTATGTGTGTGTGTGTGTGGGGGGGTGTTCATTTCCTGTCAGAGAGTAAGCTATCTGTTTTTGTCTTGTTGACAGATTATGGTTGGTTTTGGTTCTTGCTGCTTTCTGAAAAAGAAAAAGAGATTCTCCAATGGAGAGCGAGATCAAGATAGGTTAAAGTGGATTTTGTTAATTTGGAGAGATTTTATCAAAATAGAAGAAAGACTTGTTGGAAAGAAGAAGGTGTTTAGTAAAAGAGGCATGAGGGAGTGGGAAGGAAAGAAAACAATGGGAGGAGATTATAATCAAAATACATTATGTATATGTATAAAATTTTACAATAAAAAGTTTTCTATTGATAACTTTAATATATGGATACATTGCAAATTACTCATAGTTCCTTCCCTGAATTAAGAATAAGGCTGTGTCTTGCACACCTGATATTGATTTTGGAAGCATGAAAAATGCATGGAGTGGGTCATGAAGTGCACACACAGTTCCAGGATCTGCTGCTGAGATGCAGCACTAGGCAGGGCATAATGACTCTAATAGGCTGGCAAAGCCATCAGAAGATAGACTGTGGTTTGCATGGAGACACAAAGATATTTTGGTTATACCAGGACTATGCTAGGGCTACCATGGAGGCTATTGGGATGGGGTAGAAGTCTTCCCTGCCTCTTCAGCCCAGCTTGAGAAGTGGAATTGGAAAAATCTAGAGACTCCTGACTGGTCACTGGCTATGATATTGGATTTAAACTTCAGAAGTTTGATGCTTGCTTGATTGGTGTTGAGTTTGCATTGTTTTAGTCTTCTGTTGTGCCTTATAGCATTTGAAAATGTTTACTCTGTGCCTTTATATGTTGAAAGTATATAACTTATTTGATTTTATAGGACTCACAGCTAAAGAGACAATCTTAAATCTCAGATATACTTTGGAACTATCAAGTTGGTAAAGAATGTGGGGACCTTTGAAATTGGACTAAGTACAATTTACAATGTGATGGTTGTGAACCAATTGGGGGCCAGGGGCAGAATGTGGTAGTTTAAATGAATGGGCCCCAATATATTCAGGATTTAATTAAAGTTTGTAATTTAGCTCTTCAGCCACCTGGGAGGAGGAGGTGTCAACTGGGCTGATCTTAGGGTCCTGTCTTAAGGTGTGGTTGTGATGGATTCGGAATTCCAGTCTAAAAATATGCCTGAGTTCTGTCTGTAGTTCCTGAAATGTACTTGTTTGTGGAGTGGCTTTTGGGTTTTGGCTTGTGGCTTTTTTCTATCTGCGTGGACCTGTGAAAGCTGGCCAGATTCTTCTGCCATTATAGAACTTCCCTGGAGCTGTAAGCTTCAATAAATATCCCTTCCTCCATAACTGTGCCTGGTTTGGAAGTTCATCTCAGGGACTTGAATCTGTGTGTTATACTCTCCTTTTAGCTAAAGAACAGTAGAAGCTTCCTTCTAGGATTTCTGACCTTCCAAACCACTGGCTTCTGATTTGGTCTTCAGTACCAGGCATATATTCCATCCCTCTGAGCGGGCCTTGCATCCAATCAAAGAGCAGTTGATTACCCCCATAACCTATATGGCACTATTGCACCAGCGTGTACATCTTGCCTGGATGGTTGATTTTGTAGCTGGCAGGATCCCCTGCTTGATCCCATTGTTGGTGACTTTTCTTCCCTGGCAGCTTGCATAGCACTTTCCAGCACTATGACAGCTAGACAGCAGGGAGCTGACTTCCATCTCAGTTCTAGCATGATCTCTCAATGTTCTACAACCACAGCCTGTATGTCCTCAGCAATAAATTCTTATCATTTAATTCAAGCTTGTAATTTCAGCCCTGGCAAGGCAGAGGCAGATGCATGCCTGGGGCACACTAGCCTGCCAGTCTCACCTAATTATGTGTGTTTCAGGTCCATGAAAGACCCTGTATCAAAACAAACAAAACAGCAAAAACAAACAAAGACATATTGAATGTGCTTGAGGAGCAACACCTGAGGTTTTCTTCTGGCCTTCACACACACACACAAACACACACACACACACAATATCATACATACACAACACTCCACCACACACACATGCACATATACACCACCATATACACCCACATCATACAAACACCAAACATCTGCACAAACACGTTCTACAAATACATCAAATAAAATTAGAAATATAGGGCTGGAGAGATGGCTTAGCGGTTAAGCACTTGCCTGTGAAGCCTAAGGACCCTGGTTCGAGGCTCGATTCCCCAGGACCCACATTAGCCAGATGCGCATGCATCTGGAGTTCATTTGCAGTGGCTGGAGGCCCTGGTGCGCCCATTTCTCATTCTCCCTCTCTCTCTCTCTCTCTCTTTCTCTCTCTCTGCCTATCGCTCTCAAATAAGTAAAAAAAATTAAAAATATTTAAAAAATTAGAAATATAAATAACCTCACAGTATACACAGTTAGTATTTTGCCACTTCAAATTAAATGAAAAAATTCTGCTACTGAATAAGCCCATTTATCTCATCTTCTATCCTGAAATAGTTATCTTCTGAGAGCTATAGAAGTGATAAGCCTTATATCACAACACTAGATATTTTTAAAGCTATATTATGTGTTTTAATCAAATTAGGAGAAGAAATAAATTTGCCCTCACTTACACTTCCAGCATTCTTCAGATTTTCCTACAGATTTGGGCATCCATCTGAAAGTACATTCTTTAAGTCTACTGAATATTTATTAACTTTCCTGGCAGGCCTATTTGGAAATTTTTCACAGTCTTTTTTTAAAACCATATAAATGCCTGTTTTATATCATACTTGAAGGAAAGTTTACTTGGGATATTAAAGAATATATTCAAAGCACAGTTTCAAACATAATGAAAATTGAAGTCATATTTTTCCATTTTTAATATTTTTGAAAAACCAAAAATATTAAACAAAAGACTATCATAGGACAAAAATAATCATAAATCTTTAACTTAAAAGGAATTTAAAAAGTCAATTTTCTGACACATCTCTTTGGCAATTTGTAATCATGCATATTTAACAGTAAATCACTAATCATCTTCTTTAAATCTTAATTTACAAGTGCAGAATAACTTAACCTTTTTACCAATGATAAAATAAAACTAGCTAAAATATTATCTAATAAGTTTAATGCATTTCTAAACTTCAAGGGCTTTCCTCTCCTTACATCTAATTTTCTGTTTTCTTTACTACTGCTGATAATTTTAATTAAAACTAAACTATTTGATTATTTGTCTTAACTTTATATTTCTATGCTATTTTTAAATCCATTCCTTGAAATTGGTATTTGTCTTCAATGTCACTATATAACATTGTATCTATTTTACCTTGTAAAAGTTCTTTTCATTTATGTATAAGTGATACTAAAACTTCTGCTATGTTCTAGCTCTGGAGGGATGGGTAAACAAACACTTGCTAGCAAAGCATGACTAACCTGGTCAGATTCCCAACTGCACATGTGAAGCCAGATGCACACAATGGTGCACGTGTCTGAAGTACATTTGCAGTGGCAAAAGGCTCTGGTGTACCCATTCATCCTTCTAATTGTCTCTCTCTGCTTGAAAATAAAAAAAATACTTTTTATTTTTATTATTTACAAGCAGAGAGAGATAAAGAGGGAAGAGAAAGAGAGAGGGAGGGAGAGAGGGAGAGAGAATGGGCACACCAGAGCCTCCAGCCACTGCAAATGAACTGTATGTGCATATGCCACTGTGTGCATCTGGAATCAAACCCAGGTCATTAAGCTTTGCAGGCAAATGCCTTAATTGCTGGGCCATCTCTCCAGCCCAGTAAATATAAATATAAATAAATATTTATATATATATATATATATATATATATATATATATATATATATATAATAGGTTTGTCGAGGCAGGGTCTCGCTTTAGCTCAGACTGACCTGGAATTCACTATGTAGTCTCAGGGTGGCCTTGAACTCTCAGCAATCTTCCTACCTCTGCCTCCCAAGTGCTGGGATTAAAGGCATGTGCCTCCACGCCTGGCCTGGTAAAATACTTTTCAAAATTCTTTTATGTTTTAAGTATGAAGAAATAACAAAATATCATCTGTTTATATTGTGGTAGGTCACTTCTTGGTAGCAAAGGAGAGTAAAATTCCTGTTGATGGTGTAAATGAATAGACATTTTGATGTGTATATACATGGATGTTTATTATGTGTGAGTAAATTATTGCTCTTTGGTACAATTTAAAGAAACCTGGTCATAAAGGTTTTAAGTTTAATCTTGTTCACTTGCTATTTGAAGCAAAGTGAAATGGTTGATCTGATAAACTTACTAACAAAAGTGAGCCCTAGAATGACCAATTGTAGGAGACTGGATCATGAGTCAGTGAGGGCTGTGTGTATTTGCTTGAAAGTAGGGGAGGAACAGAATAGAGGGCACTGTGAATGCTTGAGGGAAGGGGAAGTCTGACATGAATGAGTTCATGAGATTGAATGTGACTATTTAGTTTTAGTATGAAACTGGGGGCAGGGGTGGGTCTGTAAGTCAATTAGTAGGTTTAAAAAAGCTAGTACCCTCACTGTGAATGCTTTGACATCACCTTTAATGTGCAGTGATATGCTGGGGGAGTATCATGCTCTGGGGTGGAGGTGTTGGGACCTTGGTGCAGATTGTATTTTTTCTTAGTACCTGATGATACATGCTCTGGCTAGTCAAACCACTGAAGGATTAAAACTACTCATTTTGGTTTTATCTGGTTGTTGCAGAAGTTACATGGTATATTAAAATGAATGGATGGACCAATAAATGCCAATTTTAAAAATTAAATAGGGAAAAAGAAAGAGAACCTCAGGATTTGCTGAAAGAGGTTATCACTGTTGGTAATATGATAAGCTTAGATATGTGAAAGAGATATAAAAGGTACAAAACAAAAAATTAAATAAATCCTGCTGTATTTTTCTGCACTGATTTTAACTTTGAGGTTTTGTTACAATTTGAAGAAATCTTCACAATTTGTGGTCTTAAATTTCTCAATTCTTAATGGCTGTGTTTACCCACTAGAATTGAGAAATTTAAGGTCACAAATTGTGAAGATTTCTTCAAATTGTAACAAAACCTCTAAGTTAAAATCAGTGGTCTTGGGCTGGAGATATGGCTTAGTGGTTAAAGCACTTGCCTGCAAAGCCTAACGACCCAAGTTTGATTCCACACTGCCAATGAAAGCCAGGTACACAAGGTGGTACATGCATCTTGAGTTTGTTTGCAGTAGCTAGAGGCCCTGGCATGACCCTCTTTCTCCCTATCTGCCTCTTTCTCTTTCTCAGATCAACCATTTCAAATAAATAAATAAATAAACCAGGGGTCTTTTGCTGGGTCTTAGAGCAACATGTAAGCAAAATCTCAATTTACATTAAAATTATTGAAAGAAATTCTCCATTTAGATTGAGATGATGGAGATGTTATGTTTAATTTATATATATCAATGTAAAAGCATGTTATAAATACTAGCAATATTAGTATTAATTCATATATTTAGGTATATGCTTGTTAACAGTTCCAGTAAACAAAACAGCTACAATGAATCAACAAAGGATGAGCCATGCAGTTGGGCAGAAGTCTGTCCAAACAGCAAATGATTTGAAAGATGTCCCACAAAATAATGACCCCACGTTTCAAATTACACTTACTTAAGTTGGCTCTTCTGTCCCAATTTTTGGGATATATATATATATATATAGTTGCACTTTGTTCATTTGCTGGTATAAATCTGGTTCTTTGTATTTTGCTGATCTTAGCACTCTCTGAAGCTATTATGGATTTGCATAAATCATGCAGCAACCCTTGCAGTTGCCTGTGACCTGTGGCCTTTCTGTGTTTGTTCTGATCTGTACAAATGGCAGCCACCAGGAAATAGGGCTAAGGTCTGACTTGTAAAGAGTGTGGGTATTGCCGGGTGTGGTGGCACACGCCTTTAATCCCAGCACTCGGGAGGCAGAGGTAGAAGGATAGCCGTGAGTTCGAGGCCACCCTGAGACTACATAGTGAATTCCAGGTCAGCCTGTGCTAGAGACCCTACTTCAAAAAACAAACAAACAAACAAAAGCGAAAAAAGGAAAAAAGAGTGTGGGTATCAACCTTGAAAATTATGAAGCATCTTCTTAAATTGACTTTATTTTATGTGAACTTGTTCTATGCACTAGAAATTTTTGTCTATTACAGACCCTTGTCTACAGTAATGACTTGCAGTCACTAGGAAACTATAGACAGAAATTGACTCAGAAGAGAGAATGGGCCCTTAATTTCAACATTTACCAAACATTGATCTTATTGTTAAACACAAAGCTTTGTTATTTGATATTCAGCAGGAATGTAAAAATAGTCCTGCATTCATCTCAGTTTCTTCAGTTCCTGAGAAGATTTATTTCACTGCTGCTCCTCAGAAGCAGGTGGAAATAGCGGGGCTTTTTGACGACCTTGACAATACTTAGATTTTCTGTGAGCTTCTCATAGTTGGTCCCTTCATTGAAGGAATCATGTTTTCATCTTTGCATCTGCAAATAAATTGACTTTATTTTATACATTTTTCTAACCTTTCTAACTTTTCTTAATTCTCTCATCATCCATATTTTATATCATATTATTGACATATATATGTATATGTGCATATATTTATATAAATATGGATATGCATGTGTGCACATATATGTGGAAGGCCAAGGTTGACATCAAGTATATTTCTCAATCACTGTCCACCTTATTTTTTGAGACAAGTTCTCTCACTGACCTTAGAGATTACCGATTCAGCTAGTCTAGCTAGCCACTAAGCCCTTGGGATCCACCTGTTTCTTCCTCCCCAGGGCTTGGGTTACAAGCACGTGCCATCACACTTGGCATCAGGTCTTCATGCTTGCACAGCAAGCACTTTACCACCTGATCTCATATTTTAAAGTTACGTTTGTTTAAACTCAGCAACTGTAATAGAAACATTTTATTCTCTCTAACTTTTGGCTATTGCCAATGGAAAATGAGCTGGATTCAAAATCCAAGGTGTACTTTGAACAGACATCCATAGTCTTTCAGCTTTCAATCCTACTATTCCCAGTGTCAAAGGATGAGAAAAAGGATGAGGAAGAGCATTTTATCAAGAAAATACAAACTGGAGATAAGATAGGAGAGCTTTCTCACTCAAACCTTTATATATTATGCTGCAACTTGAAAGCTTCTCTTTCCTCTGGCTTTCTTCTTATCAGAAACAGGCGAAGACTACAGATCTAAATAGGACTAAGTAGGCATTGGGAGGTTAGTTGCATGAGAATAAGCCAAAGAGAATAGTAATTAAGTACGCTAAGGAGAGCTGTTTTGATTAGAAAGTGAACATCTCATGGCATTTGGTTCTGGACACAGATGCAGAGCTCCTCCAAACTAGACGTTTCACTCATCAGCTGAGACGGCGATGCTCTAAGGGCTGACTGAGGGAGCCATGGGAAATGGAATGTGTGTCT
Source organism: Dipus sagitta (assembly GCA_036346955.1). Classification (NCBI taxonomy): domain Eukaryota; kingdom Metazoa; phylum Chordata; class Mammalia; order Rodentia; family Dipodidae; genus Dipus; species Dipus sagitta. Next base: position 109,936,048 of record CM070779.1, on the reverse strand, counting down.
ACACCAAATATAAATTTGGAATCCCTGACTCTCCTTCCTGTGCTAGGTACTCATCTAGCCTCGGATGATGAAACCAGGGGATAAATAATAAGTTATCTACATGCATTCTTCTCTTCCTCTCACCTACCCTGAGCAACCTGCTGACCACATGCACCAAAAGCTGAAAAGAGATGAGCACTGGTGATACCATCCACATAGGCTGGGTACTGGGACCTGGCTGGGTACAGGGGCATCAGAATGTCAGTTTTTCTCTTTCTACTTTTAAGTTTTCTCTAGGAATTTGATTTGGATTGAAACACTGTTGAATATGGTATTTGTTCACTATTCTCTTTTACATTTATATTACCTTTTCATGTACCGAGAATAGTTACATTTCCTCTAGAAAACTGGTACAAGTTACATTTCCACTGTCACTATTATTCAGTTTACATGGCCTGAGTCAAGAATCTACCAAGCACCTATGAAGACAGTGAGTGCAGGGTAGTAAAAGAGGTGCCTCTGAGTAGAATTCAGCTCATCATGTTGGTAAAGTGGCTTTAAACCCAATGTACTTCCTTACAATTGTGCTTAAAATAGTTCTTTCCTTTGCATTCAAGAAACGACACCAAAACAAGTCATTGTCAGTGTTGAGATTCCTCCCCATATTCCACACTGCTCCACTGTGATATCTATTCATGTTTATGCTTGACAAAGTAACATTCCCCATTACACACACACACACACACACACACACACACACACACCACGAGGAATACACAGGTAGAAAGAAATCTATTTCTGACCCATGGAGGTGAGTGGTTTGGATCCTTAGTGCAATGCTTTATTATCCATGTCATTGTCCTTGGTTGAAATGTTTCTAGGCGGTGATAAAATAAGCTATTCTTTCTCATTAGTATCATGTATGCTGCTGACTTCCAGGGAAACCCTGTTGACTGTTAATTACTTTTTAAACTTTGTTCAAAAATTTTCCTAACTTTAATTTTAGTAACATTTTCACATTTTCTTCCTTTCATATAAGAAATTTAATTAATTTTCAATATATCCTTCAAAGTAATTTCCAACTAAGCATATTTTATTATGTAACTTCTGAAAACTATATTTAATGGATATACATATTTGTACTGAGAAAAACAGAGGAATTCATTTCTAATGTTTGTCTTAATAGGATGTCATAATCTCCTTAAATTATTTTTATTTTCATGGGTTTTTGTATTAAGAGGTTGGAGGTTGATTTGAAGATTATTTATCCTATATTTTGATTCTAATGTCTGACACTCTCTAGCACCTGTACCTTTTATAGAAGAAAAACATACTTTTAATGAATATCTTCCTGTCAAATTTAACTAACAGAGACTATATCCCAAAATATATAGTAAAATGGTTCAGAATTCTTCATCATCTGATGAAAGTGAAAAGTGTGCATAATAAAAACACCAAACATTATCATGAATAGTATCTTCAACATAGTGAAGTAAACAGGTCAAAATACTGAGGAAAAAGATCTGATGAATAGCATCAGCCTAGTATAAAAATGTAATATAGTAAAACATGCTACCAAATTCTACATGAAAACATAAATACACACTAGAAAAGCTACAAATATGTGTATGCAAAAGCTCAAATAATTTATTAAATTATTTTTATTTTCATGAGTTTTTAGATCTTAGGGTCTGAGGTTTCTTAGAGGCTTTTTAATTTTTATTTTGATTCTAGGGGTTGACAACACTGCTATTCTCTTGAGCAAGAAAAAAAGGAAGCAATAATTTATAATTTTGATAATGTGAATTTTAAAAATTAAAATATAGTTTTTGTTAAACAATGATTTAAGCATTGTTTAGAGATAAGTTAGATTGAAAATAAAATAAGTCTCAAAATTGAAAATTCATGGGAAAATGGAACAGGAAAAAATATTAAAAATTATTTAGTTACGATTATGTTTGACAAGAGTCATGCACAAATGTGATGAGAGGGAAATAGAAATAAAAATGCAAGTTTTAAATTTTAGAATTGGCAAGATACAGTTTTCTAGAGATCCTTGATTTGGAAATCCAATGTGTGTCAGGTGACGTGTTGGACAGGGCAGAATTTCAGTGTGGGATGGTGGTATGTCAATGCTTAGAAATGTACTTAGAGGAGAGAACAAAAGCAGTGGGACTCAAGGATGAGGCCTTTCGATAATCTATCTCACTTCAGGGACAGATTTTACATTATCTAAAGAATAAATAAATTGCAGATCCTTCCTGCTATATTGCTGGAATAATGAATTGAGTATCTATTAACTCCGTTTCTCTCTACTGAGCTTTTGAAAGCTTCCAATTCAGTGACAGAGCTTCTGAAGTTATCTTCTTGACAGGTAGCTAGTGTACTTACATTCTTTATAAAGTACGTTCTCAGCTGTGTGTTTTTAATAGACAGTTGAGTGGGAAATAGGCAAAAATATGATGAATCCAAAAAAGAAGTAGGGGATGGCTTACATGGTCTCCTAGAAGTGAGCAAAAAGTGATCAATCTGGAGATATATTCCTGTGATGGATCAGTCTTTGATGGATGGCTGTAGTTATTACAAAAGCCAAAACACGTGCATGCAGCAAAGCATACAGAGAATGAGCTTGGAGCTATGGAAAAATGCACATGTGAAACATTACTTAAAGTGACTTTGAGCCTGTAGTGAGATATTTTTATTATTTAATTTGCTAACTTAAAAAATAAGATTCTAAAGGTGCTCAATACAATAAGCTTAATCTTAAGTAATCAATAATCTCTCAGTGCTACATTTGTAACATTATATTTTTAGTAACATTAGATTTTGACGATAATTAGAAACATTTACTGTGTTTTAAATTATTCATAATTTATGATAATGACCCCATTTTATCTCTATTAAGAATGACCAGTGTGACACATAATAGGCAAGCAGCTTACATTAGGCAATCAAGCCCATCAAACATGATACCAGCACACAAGAAACATGCTGAAAACAAGGACCACTCTCCACCCTTTTGCTAGTACAACAGCATGGATAGTACTTTTGAAGTATGTCTTTCTTTAGTAAGTAAGAATCCCATTAATTCACATTGTCCTTCCGCTCTCTACTTACTGATGTTAAGACCTTATAGTATCAAAAGTTAGTCAGCATAAGAACAAAGAAATGTACAGACATCTTTGGTTTTCAAATGTCTTACTACCCTGAACTGAAAAAAAATGTAATATTAAATTTCTTTTGCAGAAGCCATAATTTTGAAAGAATAAAAATTAGTTTTTTAAAAATTTTTATTTATTTGAGAGAGATACAGAAATAGGGAGAGAGAGAGAGAGAGAGAGAGAATGGGCCCACCAGGGCCTCCAGACACTGCAAACAAACTCCAGATATGTGTGCCCCCTTGTGCATCTGGCTTATGTGGGTCCTGGGGAGTTGAACTTGGGTCCTTTGGCTTTGCAGGCAAGCACCTTAGCCACTAAGCCATCTCTCCAGTCCCAAAATTAGTTGTGTTTTTTTTTTAACTCAGGGGAAGAAGAATGCATAAAAAGACCCATAGGAAGGTTCCTGGCATGCAGTAAAGACCATGATGCACAACTTTAAGCCCTAAGAGATGAACAGAAAGAGGAGAGCTTGAAAAACACAGATGGTGGAGGTTCTAGAGCAGGACAGGGCAGGGCAGAACTCTCTCTGTGCACAGACTTCAAATCAGACTCTGCTTTCTGAAGTGTCTAATTCTAGTGCTAGGGACCAGAGAGAGTAGGCCTTAGCCATTGGCAAGCAGATGACACAGTAGAAGGGAACCCAAATGAAATCATGAATAGATGAAACCGCCTCACAGAGGAGAGCTGCTGTCAGGGCTTGAGAAGAACAGAGCTGAAAGGTACGTGTGTTTGGGAGCCTTAGCTACACCAGGGGCGGAGGAGCTCGGCATCATGGATGCTATCATTGTGCATTTGATTGTACTTAACTGATAGAACTCATATGATCCTAACTTCAGGAAGCAAGGCCAGGAGAAATGAAGACAAATGCTGCTGCCAGTGCTGAGTGAGCACTAAGCAGCTTTACTTAAGTAGACGTTGCCCGATTCTGCTGAATCCCCCTTCCCACATTGACTTCTTGCACATTTATTGCAGGCTCAGTATGATTATGTTAAAACTTCAGACCTATAACGAGCTCATGTAGGTTGGGGCATATCTCACTTCTTCATGGTTTTATAAAAGAAAGAAAGGAAGTAAAGAAGGAAGGGCAAATGAAGAAAATGAAAGTCAAAGAGCACTACTAACGTTGATGGCAGATTTAGTTTTAAGCCTTTATGTAATGTAAGACTCATCTCCAGTATTCATGGTGAGAACAAGCTGTTACTGGCAGTCCATTCATATGAGATATTGGAAAATTATTAAAGATAAATATTTTTACTTTTTTACATTTACTTCAGCTTTCCATATGTGATTTTTATTATTATTGACCTACAAAATTACATTTTGATCAAATGTATCCCACATTACCATCCCTTATCCCCCTCAGTCCTACCCTTCTCCTGTTGGTAGCCATGCCATGGAAAAGAATGACTGTTTCATGTACGAAGATGATTTGACATCCCAAATCCTTAGTGCTAAGACTTGCCTTAAATAAGACCATCCATGCCCATCAATTCATTCTCCATCCATCACAGGTTTTTCATACTTTTAGCTCCTATCAATATTTTCACTAGAGACTTCATCTTAGGTAGCCTAAGGTTATCTTAAAATTATTCATTCATAAAACTAAACTCTCATCCAAACTTGTTTCTTCCACTTTGCTACATTCGTGAAGAGCCTCACGTTCTAGGATCCTTATGGCATTCTTTGATCCTCATCTTTCAACCTCCCTTGTATCATTTTAGCCAGTTCCTTAAAATGACATTGTCCCTGTTGGTATGCCCTTAGTAATGACAGCTCTACTGACTCTTTTACAGTCAATTACAACACTATCTGTGTTGCTTCTTCTTCTTCTTTTTTTTCTTAACCTGGACTACTGCAATAGCATGTTTTAAACTTATGCATACTGAACTATGCACTTATTTGATATACATGTTTAAAGGTGTTATTTTTCAAACTGATAACCTAATTGTCTATCTTCCTTTAAAAAATAACATTTTGCCTTTCTCATTAAAATGAAATCAACACTCCCTAAAACATCTTAAGAGTCTCTTCATGGTCTGGTCGTCATACATGAAAGTATTTGTAGCCAATATAACAGCTTTGTACAGACCAGAACAAGAAACTTCTTTGGGGAGACTCACTCCTCTCAAGAAATCAGTTACACATGACATTTTATTAATATTTCCACAGTGTCTTATCTTTGCCTTATCAGCCAGAAGTCTTACATACAATGGAACTCTCTTGTCTTCTGAATATATCCTACTTGAACACAATGCATTTTGCGCTTTATTTTGAAGCACTTTATTTAACACATTTGTATAAACTGATAGGTGTGATTAAACTATTATGCCACTTAACTTTTCTTACACGTTTGTAGGATAAGCATTACATTCATTTTGAAAAATGGATTGTTGTACTCCATTTTCCCCTTCCATTTCTTGACATAATTTCTGTAACTAGAATAAGTTTCATAAGGTCTACAAAGGTTTATGCAAGCATGACATATTTATTGAACTTTTTGTAAAGCCTTCTAGGTTTTTGTCTTTTGTTTGTGTACGTTTTTGGTTCAGTTTTCAATCTATGTTGAGGTTTTTCTTTTATTAATATTACTTCCACTTTCAATTAAAGTGGAGTAAATGATCAGTGTTTAGTGTCTGTGGTGGTTTGATTCAGACATCCCCGATAAACTTAGGTGTCCTGAATGCTAGGTTCCCAGCTGATGGAGATTTGGGAATTAATGCCTCTTATTTTTTATTTTTTTCTCAATTTTTATTAACATTACATGATGATAAAAAATATCCCATGGTAATACCCTCCCTCCCCCCACTTTCCCCTTTGAAATTCCATTCTCCATCATATCCCCTCCCCATCTCAATCAGTTTCTCTTTTATTTTGATGTCATGATCTTTTCTTCCTCTTATGTTGGTCTTGTTTAGGTAGTGTCAGGCACTATGAGGTCATAGATATCCAGGCCATTTTACCTCTGGAGGGAGCCCGTTGTAAGGAGTCCTACCCTTCCCTTGGCTCTTATATTCTTTCCGCCACCTCTTCCGCATTGGACCCTGAGCCTTGGAAGGTGTGATCGAGATGTTACTCAGTACTCCAGTCACTTCTTTCCAGCACTATGATACCTTCTGAGTCGTCCCAAGGTCACTGCCATCTGACAAGAGAAGATTCTCTATCCAAAGTGAGAGTAGCATTAATATAAGGGTATAAATATTAAGAGAAGTGCTTACTGGGCAGTTGGAGAAGCATAGTATATACATTTATCCAGAGATCAGCAGATGTTACACCCCTAGGGCTCATGACTATCCCTGTTTTAAGTTTTCAGTATCAGGGATGTATTCCCTCCCATGGAGCAGGCCTCCAGTCCAATTGGAGGGCAGTTGGTTTCCACCATGACAGATGTGCCACTATTGCACCCATTGGCTCATTTGGCCTGGCTGGCCAATTATAAGGCTTGCAGTGTCCACTGTTGAGTATCTTCACTGGTGATTTCTCTTTCTCCCATTGAACTACATGTAGAATAACTTCTTCTAGCTTTCTGTCAGCTGGTCTACATGGAGGAGGTTATCAGCTCCGTTCCAATAGGATTTCTCAGTGGCCTTGCAGCCCCAGTATGTGGAGTCTTCAGCAATAGGGTCTTACCATCTATTCCTGGTGGGAAACCAAGGGCCTTGGCAATGGCCTATAATGTTTTGGGGGCATCAGGGACCTCCCTGGCCAACAACTCACTGGAGGTATACCATCCCTGGCACTGAAAATTTTCTAACAACGATCTATGGCTCCTGAGTGTTCCATTGTCCAAAACCGGAGGATGCCATATGATTTATTTGTATCCACTTAGATTTTGATAAGCCCTCCCTCCACATTTGCTTTACTCAATCTCTTACCCTGACCTCACTTTGGGCCTTTTCACCCCCATTAATCTATTCTTCTACTTACATATATACAATGCCAACCTATTAAGTACCCTCCTCCCTTCCTTTCTCTTCCCTTTATATCTCCTTTTTAATTTACTGGCCCCTGGTACTGAGTTTTTCCCTTCTCACACAGAATCCAAATCATCTGTAGCTAGGATCCACATATGAGAAAGAACATGCGGCGCTTGGCTTTCTGGGTCTGGGTTACCTCACTTAGTATAATCCTTTCTAGATCCATCCATTTTCCTGCAAATTTCATAACTTCATTTTTCTTTACTGCTGAGTAGAACTCCATTGTATAAATTAATGCCTCTTGGAGGCAGTGTATTTTTGGGAGTGGGCTTATGGGAATGATAGCCAGTTTCCTCTTGCCAGTGTTTAGCACACTTTCCTGTTGCAATTGTCCACCTTACGTTGGCCGGGGAGTGATGTCCACCCTCTGCTCGTGCCATCACTTTCTTCTGCCATCACAGAGCTTCCCCTTGAGCCTGTAAGCCAAAATAAACCCTTTTTCTTCCCTAAAAACTACTGTTGGTCGGGTGATTTCTGCCAGCAATGTGAACCTGACTACCACAGTCTCCAACCTGAAATGCACTGTGTCAATTAACAAAATATATGAAACGATAATGCTTAGACAGTGAACATAGGACAGTAAAGGGCAATGATCTTGAGAGATGGGATGCTAATGAAGAGCTTTGTAAATGTCATGGTGTTACACCTAGAAAGGCTTCCTGAGTCTTTGAAGGATGCACCAAACAGAAAGTGGTCAGTCAGAGTTGAGAAGATTGAATTTGGGAGCCAGAAAAACAAGGGTTGTTGATTTTTTTAATATTAATTTTTATTTTACATTAATTATAACAGGTTATTCTCTTTTATCTCCTCACCCCAGTTCCCATTACCTCAGAGACACTTTTCAGTGGAGTTATGCTATTCACTGAGGAGTCATGAAGGCCTTAGTCAGTCCCTGTAGGGTTAATGGGGGACTGTGCCTCAGGATATTCCTACCCATTTTGTGCTCTTACAATTGTTCCTCCCTCTCTTCTGCAATGTTCCATGAGGGGTAGCATGTCTGTTGGTAGTCTAATTTAGTGTTGAGCTCTGTTTAGCCTCTGGATTTCCTTTTTTCTTTGAGGTAATGTGTTGCTATAGGCCAGACTGACCTAAAATTCTCTTTGGAGTCACAGGGTGGCCTCAAACTCACAGCAATCTTCCTACCTCTGCCTCCCGAGTGCTGAGACTAAAGACATGCATCACCATTCCCAGCTTGGATTTCTGTTTTGATAGATTTGGTTGATCACTGTCTTTGTCACCATCAACATGGGGCTGGTTGTCAGGCTAGCAGTAAGAGCAGTGTTCATACCATCACTACCACTTACACTGCAATTTCTACTGGGTCTTGGTAGATGTGGTACAGGTGATACATCCCATGGTGGGAAGATTGCTAACTTCTTGTCTTATTGATGGATCTTGGTTTTCCTCTGTTTTCTCTTCCATTTATAAAATAAAGCAGATTCTCCAAACAAGAGTGAGAACAGCTTGAGTTAAAGTGGGGTATGCAAATTTGAGCCATTATTTTTGGTGTGCAAGCCCACTCTTTTTTTTTTTCTCAGACACCAGTGGGAGCTTCTCTCTAGAGTCTATGAGCTTCCTGACCATGGGATTCTGACTTGGTTTCCAGTACCAGATATGAGTTCCCTCCCACTGAGCAGGCCTCATGTCCAGAGAACAGTTGGTTACCCAACTATTTCACAAGTGTGTACTTCTTGCCTAACTGGTTGATTGCATAGTCTGCAGGGTCTCTTGCTTATTCCTGCTGCTGGTGACCATTTTCCTCTAGTGGCTGCCATAGGGCTTTCCAGAACTATGAGGGCTAGCCAGGTGGGAGCTAGTTTCCTTTTTGTTTCCATCATGATATTCTGATGTCCTGTCACCACAGCCAATGGTGTCTTTAGCAATTGGCTCTTATCTTTTAGGTCTGGGAAGTAATCACGCATTTTGGCAGTGGCCTGCTTTGTTTTGGGGATCCCATGGTTAACCCTAGCTAACAGCTCACTGTAGTGGGCAACCTAATTCTCGGCCTGGGGATTTATCAGCTAGAGTCCATGATTTTAAAGTTAAGCTTTGTCTGATCTATCCCTCTACCCCCATTGTTGGTGATTATATCTTGTAGAATGTTAGCCCGAATAAGGGTTTCTAGGGATTTGATTTGTGTTGTCTTAACTTTTGTGTAATTCCCTCACCATCCTCCCTACCCTCTATCCCTCTAAGATCCCTCCAAACTCCAATGTTCTATCCCTCCCTTAAAGTGTCAGGTAACTCTTCCTCTCCTTTTTTCTTCTCTCTTCTAGTCTCATTCTAGTTTTATGCCCATGTTTTTGTTGTTTTCCACCATTCACACTCATTTCCAATTGATCCCAGTTAGCAACCACAGGTGAGAGAGTACAGGCAGTGTTTGTCTTTCTGTGCCTGCATGACCTTGCTTAGACTGTTTTTCCAATTATGATCATAGTATATTGTTTATATCTATGGAAATTTTCAATAAAATGTTTTAAAAATGACATCAATATCACTGTTTATTATAAATATGTTTATAGTATGTACCACTTCTTGGTTAATTTTTTAGGTGACATGTATGTATATATTAATTTTTTCATATTTTACAATTTAGTAGAATATGTTGCTAAGGTATTCCTAATGATTTCCAGAATTGTATTAATATCTATCATAATGGGTATCTTTTCATCCCTAATTTAATTACTTTACGTTTTTTCTCTTTCTTTTGGTTAGTTTAGCTAAAGGTTTGCCAGTCTTATCAAAAAGTCAACACTTTGTCTTAGTCATTGTATTATGGATTGCATTTCCATTCCATTGGTTTGTGTCAGCTCTTAATTATTTCTTTTCATCTACTGATATTTGGTTTGTTTGGTGCTTGTTTTTCCAAGATCCTAACATGAATCTTTAAGTTACTTATCTGGGATTTCTCAGAATTAATATTGACACATACAACTGTGAACCTCCCTCTTAGGACTACTTTTATTGTATCACATAAGTTTTGTTATATTATATTGTGTTTGCATTTTCATTCATTTCTAGGAATTTCTTGATTTTCTTTTTATTTTCTTCAGTGATCCATTCAACATTAAATTGTATGTAACATTTAACTTCAATGAGTTTGTATATGTTCTACAATTTCTCTTGGTGTTGATTTCCAGTTTAATTTAAATTTGATCAAATATTATACAAGAATTTATTTCATTTTTTCTTCATTTATTGATATTTGCTTTGTGTCCCTGTATATGATCTCTTTTAGCAAAAGTTACATTGGCTTCTGTAAATAATGTGTATTCTGCAGTGTTTGAGTTAAATATTTTGTAGCTATCTGATAAGTCCAATTGATATATGATGTCATTCAAATTAGGTCTTTCTCTACATTTTTGTCTAGATAACCTGTCCATTGGTGAAAATGGAATAGTAATTCACTCACTGTTATTCTGCTAGGGTGAATCTGTGACTTTACTTTGCATAGATTGGTTTTATGAAATTGAGTGCAGTTATATTTGGTTCATGTATATTTAGAGTTATAATGTCCTCTTCATAGACTGTGACCTGAGTCCATATGAAATAATTTGGTTTTTATTTCTTCTGATATTTTTTGTTTAAAGTCAATTTTGTCAGATATTAGAACAGTAATGCTTGCTTATTTCTTAGTTATATCTGCTTGGAGAATGTTTTTCTGTCCTTTTCCTTAAGGTTGTATCTGTTCTTTATAGTGAGATGGGTTTCTCAGAGGCAGAAGATAGATATAAACTGCCTTTTAATCTAATCAGCTATTTCGTGCTTAAATTTTTTTATATATATACCACATCTTAGTTACCCATTCTTCTAGTGATGGACATCTGGGTTGATTCCAGCTCTTAGCTATTACAAATTGAGCCGCTGCAAACATGGTTGAGCAAATCTCTCTAGCCTGTGGTTTGAAGGTTTTAGGGTAGATGCCCAGTAAGGGAATAACTGGGTCTGTTGGTATCTCTATACTCAGCTTTTTCAGAAGTCTCTATATTGTTTCCAAAGTGGTTGTACCATCCTACATTCCCACCAACAGTATGAGAAAAGAGAGAGAGAGGAGAGAAGATAAAAGAAAAGAAAGACATAGTATAGGCCTGTCAGGGCCTCTTGCCATGGCAGATAACTCCAGACACATGAACCACTTTGTGCCTCTAGCTTTACATACATACTTGGGAATTAAATCCAGCAGGCAGACTGCAAGCAATTGCCTTTAACCACTGACCCAACTACCTGACCATATTTAGTATTTTTAATGAGAAATTGAGACCATTAATGTTTAGAATTAATGAAAGTTATGTCTTATTTCCTGTCCTTCTGTTTATTTTATAGTGTTTTTCCTTAATCTTAGCCTGCATGGTTAAACATATAGAACAATACTGGGAGCTTAACTGAGCAACATACAAGGAAAAACAAAACCATTATGCTGTATATATACAAGTGTGGACAGGCTGGAGAGATGGCTTAGCTGTTAAGGCATTTCCTTCAAAGCCAAAGGACCCAGGTTCAACTCCCCAGGATCCACGTAAGCCAGATGCACAAGGGTGTGAATGCATCTTGAGTTTGTTTGCAGTGGCTGGAGGCCCTGAGTGTACATTCTCTACCTGCCTCTCTCTCTCCTTCTCTCTCTCTCAAATAAATACATAAAAATAAAAATAAAAATAAAAAGAGTGGCAATAAATATAGGAAATAGAAGATATAAATACTAAACATGACCAAAAAATTAACCATAACATATAAATAATCAAAAATCAAATTATAATTAAAACATCAGATTTTTTTTAAAAAAAAAATCAGTGTCCAGTTATTTTGTCCTTGATGGGATGACTTTCAAAGGATTTCTCTCTCTGTGATGCCTTGTGGAACAGACTTCATTGATGGGGAAGGTGCAATTTGCACTTCCAGGTCAAAACCACAGGACCAGATCGACGGTATATATTATCCTAGTAGAGTTCACACAATTTCCCTTTCTGAGTTTCTCGCACACTTGCATTGAGTTTGCAATGTGTTTCCTAGTTGGTCTTTTTCATCTTTTCTCTGCTTAGTGTCCTGTGAAGGAGGGGCAAGTGGCAGCCCTTGGCTTCAGCAGCAGGCTCAGAGTTCCACGGGGCTAAGTTGTAAGTCTTTGCCTGTCATTTCCCACAGCCTCATCTGGTTCCCTGATTCTGCAGGGCTGGTTTATGTGAGAAGCACTTCCTGGGTGGTTTCCATGGCACTTGCCAGTGCAGCTTGATTTGGCCAGGTGCTAATTCACACCAAGTAACAATGGTGGCTCCCATCTGATTTCTTGGAGATGTGGCTTAGTAAGATTTCACCTGGCTTAATAAGTTTGTTCATAGGTCTTACCTGTTGTAGGCAAAGAGACTTTTATGTATTGTCTTGAGAGATTTCATTTACTAAGCTTCACTGATGAGACTTCTAATCCATCTCCCCCAGGCCACCTTCATGAGGCTTCTTTGAAACTATAACCTAAAATAAACATTTCCTTCCAAAACTGCTTCTGGTCAGGCATTTTCTCAAAAAATGATAAGAACACTGCAACAGAACATTGGTACCGAGAACTGGGTCTGATGATATTATGAACCTAGTGTTTAGAACTTGTCTGCAGGAAACATACAGATGATTTTATACTAAGGATTAGAGAAACATTACCATGGTACGAGCAGAGCCTAATGGGCTATACTGAGAGTGAGTTTGAAAAACCTCAGTGCAGATATAAGTGTGCATTGTGGAGGTTCAGCTTACAAGGGTTCAGAAGGGAAAAAGACTTTATCTGGAGCTAGGCTAGAAGCAATTTATGTCATGGTTTGCACTTTGTGTTTTCTAAGAACATTAGGAAAGTTGAATTTAAAACTAATGAACTGTTATGTTTGGCGGAGGAAATACATAGAAGCAGGATATTAAAGATGTAAAGTTTGGAAAAGAAGGGAGTGTAGACTGGTTTTTGGCCTCTTTGGTTACAATTGTTTAGGAGATTAGCACCACTGAGGATGAGCCAGCTGCTCTGCATTAGGACAAAAGTAGTGAAAATACTTTTGAAAGGATGGAGACTAATGAAAGAAGGGTGAATTAGTTTCCCAATCCTCAAACTTCATTCCCCAAATTAATGAATTTTATAGGTTTCCCACCAGGTACTAGTTTTTGGAAGTATGATAAATGCAAGACATAGAGAATCATGGAGTGCAAACACCATTACAGGACACATTAAGCCTGGATAGTGTGAGGCAGGACTGATGTCCTTGCAAACATGCCCTGTGAAGTTGTAAATATGAAATATAGTTTGCAGTGGAGAACCCAGGATGTTGGGGATGCCAAGACCATAAGATAACCACCAAGAAAAGCTGCTTGCTTAGGGTGAATTCTGTCCAAGAAGCAAGCAGCACAGCTGGATGTGCAGAGATTTCCAAGCCTTTTGAAGCCTAGAGGCTTTAAAAATAAATAAATAAATAAGTAAAGATACATGTATATATTTATTTATTTATTATATATATTATATAATATATATATAAATATGTAAATAAATATAATATTTATTATATATATAAATATATATATGTATATATATATATATACACCTTTATTTATTTATTTAACACAAAAACAGGAATAACTAGTCAGAGAAAGAGGGAGAGAGAGAGAAAGAAAGAGAGAGAGAGAGAGAGAGAGAGAGAGAGAATGGATATGTCAGGGCCTCCTCATGCAATAAATGAACTCCAGATGTATGCTCCACTTTAGCATCTGGATATATGTGGGTACTGGGAATTCAAACTGGGACCATCAGACATTGTAAACAAGTGCCTTTAATCACTGATCTATCTCTCCAGCATAAACCTATAGGCTTTCATCATGAGCCCAAGGTACCAGACATGAAGCTGCAGGGTTTGGTGTTTGTTCTGTTGGTTCAATCTTACATTGGTCCAGATTTATTTGCAATTCCCTTATTGTTTATTTTTGGAATGAGAATGTTTATACTGTATTATTATGCATTGGAAGTATGTAACCTGTATTTTGACTTTACATGGCTCACATTTAAGAGACCATCGAGTCTGAGATGAGACTGGATTTTTGGACAGTGTTGGGAACAATATGGGGACTTTTCAAGTTGGACTGAGTGCATTTTGCATCATGAAATAGCCATGAGTTTATTGGGGCCATAAGAAAATTGTGATCATTTGTATGTAAAATGTCCCCCAGAGCCTCAATGTGTTTGTGATTAAGCCTCAAGCTTGATCACCAGCTAGTGGAGCCTTTGGGAAGTGGAGCCTTGGACAAAGTGTGTCACTGGGAAAAGTCTTGGTGTTTATCGTCCAGTCTAATTAGGGCTTCACAACTCCATTCATTCTTGCTACTACCTTCTTGCTGGGATGGGATGATGTGAGCCAGTTTCTTGCTTGTGTTATACTTCCCCTATACATACCCCAGTGAAACCTCCTCTCACAACTGTAAGCTGAATGAAATTATTTCATTCCATAAGCTGATTTTGGTATGGTGCTTTATTCCAGCAATGACAAGGTAAATTTCTTACAGGGGATTCTAGGTCTTATCAAGTTGACAGTCAGAATAAATCATCACAGTACCTGTGTTGTACAATAGATATTTTTAACTTTCCTTATCTATCTGGAATTTTATATCTTTTGACCATATATCCCCAACCTTTCCAAACTCATCCCCTCAGCTATTGGGAGCTCATTTTACTGTCTTCTATGTGCCTGCTATTTTGAGATTTCACATATACATCAGTTCATGTAGCATTCATTGTTTTTTGTAACTAACTTATTTTATTTAATATAATGAATTTCAGGTGGAATTATTTCAACTACCCATTCATTGATGGTCACTTCCATTAATTCCATATCTTGGTTACTAGCAGTTCTGCAATGTAATGTGGATGTGGGTGTGTCTTTCACATACTTACTTTATTTTGTATATATACTCAGTAGTGGGATTGACAATTTTTATGGCAGTCCTATTTTTAATTTCTCAAGGACTTTCAATGCTAATCATTACAATAGCTATCAATTCACATTGCATTAACAGGGATCTTATCTCTCCACACCTTCACCAATATTTTTTTTATAATTTTAAAAGTAATAGCCACCATAAACTTGAGTGAAAGACATAACAGTGAGAGCATACCTGCATTCCTTTGATAATCACTCATGAACATTTTTCATATATCTCTTGTTTATTTATGATTTTTTTTTTTTGGTTTTTTGAGGTAGGGTTTCACTCTAGTCCAGGCTGACCTGGAATTCACTATGTAGTCTCAGTGTGGCCTTGAACTCATGGTGATCCTCCTACCTCTGCCTCCTGAGTGCTGGGATTAAAGGCATGTGCAACCACACCTGGCAATTTGGGAAATGGCTTAGCAGTTTCAGCATTTGCCTCTGAAGCCAAAGGGCCTGGGTTTGATTCCCCGGGATGCACGCAAGCCAGATGCACAAGGGGGTGCATGTGTCTGCCGTTCCTATTTATGATGGTTTTGATGCTTCATAATCTCACTCACTGTCAGAGGTCTAAAAAAGGTGTGTCATAGAAATAGATAGTATTATGGTATTTACCAGAGGCTAAAGTGGTTAGGAGAGAAGAGAGGGTGGTCAAAGTATACAAGATAATAGCTACATAGGAGAAATAAATCTCAACAGGTATATTATATAGTAGGATGATAATAATAATAAAATATACTAGTCTTAAAATGCAAGAATAGTGGCTTTTCTGAGTTATCACTATAAAAATGATAACTGTGGTATAATGCAGATGTTAATTATCTAAATTTAACCATTTTCAACGTATATATGCTTCAAAACACCACACCATACACAATAAGAACATGTTATGCTATCTATCAATTAGAAAAACCAACAGCAATAGAGCATTAGTGGGAAGCTGAACATCTGATAGATGATGACGCCCAGAAACATTCATTTGTATGTCAAGCAGATCAATGTAAACTAATTATGTTTTGGAAAATGAAATAAATAAAACAACAGATTAACAAATGTTAGTGCAACATTCGCAAAATGAAAAAGCTTACTTTAATGACTGAGTCACAAGATTTCATTAACAAAATGCAAATTCAATTATCTATTTTGAATAGCATCAAGCACAAAATGGAAACGTAGTCAGACTCATTACTACTCTACAGATGTTTTGTGCAATTTTTAAACTTTACACAGAAATTGGTGATGTTTTTCTGTCAGTAAGCCATCTGTCATATTTTATTAATCTGGATAGTCTGTATAAACCACATGTCAATTTTTTGTAGGAAAATATAGCTAAATCAGAATGAATTCAACCTAAGTGCAAATTACACAAATTGAGATTATAGTTAAAGAAAAAAATAAGATATACATTTTTATTGTCAATATATTCAGAATAGTAGAAGAAAATATAAGTTTTCTACCTAGAATGCCTTTCTTTTCTACATTAGCTGAACTTCCCTTGCTCTGATTGTAGCTTGTTAACTGCTTATTTTACTTTGGTTCCTATAGAACCAATGGCATGGAATCATTCTTTTATTAATTTTTAGAACTGGTAACTCTTAAGTTTTAAGAGTTTGAAGATCAATTTGAGTCAAGAAGTTTTTTAATTACCTGTTTATCTTTTAGATATCTCATATATGTGTATAATGTATTTTCATCATACTCACCCCATAGTTTACTCTCTTGTGCCCTCCCAGTGTGGCTAAACATCTTCCTCTTCTCAAATAGGTTTCCTCCTACTTTCATGTCTTTTTTTTTTTTTTTTTTTTTTTTTTTACCTTTGATCCAATGAGTTTATTTAGGGTTGTTGAATGAGCATTGGTGGGAGGTTCTTAGCTGACCATAGACAATTTCCCAGTGACAATGCCATTGAAGAAAATATCTCTCATCTTTAAGATCATCCATTTACTGCTAATAGCTCTTCAGAGAAGGTTACGACCTCATGTGCCACTCTGCCTTCTTTGACTGCTCATGGACACAATGCCATGCAGGTCTTGGGAAGGTAACCACAGCTGCTATGAGTTCATGAGTGAAATGGTCACGCCATGTTGGGAAGATAGCAGTCCACAATGCCCCACCTCTTCTTTAGCTCTTACAATCTTTCCAGATGTAATTTTCTTCTTGTTTTCTTTCCATTTAACTTGTGGTAAGAGAAAATAATTTTTATGAGTTTAATCCTGTCAAATATATTGGCCACGCCAAGCTTTCTTATATATATGTATATATATATATGTTTCTTACCATGAAATGAACAGAACAACTTAAAGTGAAGAATCATTTATTTTGCTTACAGTTTCATTCGATGGTACAGAGCTTGGTAAGCAGAGCATTTCACGTGATGGTGGCGAGGAAGCAGAAGAAGGGGAACTAGGAAGACTCCCGGGCAAGATAAAGACACTGAGAACATATTTCTAATGGCCTTCTTCCTCCATATAGGCTCTACCTCTGGCCTTTCTCCTCTTCTAAATAGTGTTATTATATTATCAATCCATCAATACATCATACCATTAATTATATCAGGGCCCTGGCATCTCCATAGCTTGAGCAAAAGACCTGGATATCAATGTTAATTTTCCAATTATTTTTTTCTCTGGTTCTTCTTAGTTTTGATAAGAGTAACACTGCATTGGAGTCCAGTTACTACTTCAGATACTGCTATGCAGTTTTTAAGTAAGGCAGATGGGGTGACTAAATAAACTAGAGTTAAGGAGTGCAAGAAAAATTCCCCACTCATATAGTCAGTTGCCTACTTGAATATGCAAGCACAGTCCTTAAGCTTATACAAGTTTTATGATAATGGCTTGAAAAAACAACCTTGAAACTCCTGGGATGATGTCCTTAAAAGCAATTTCTAAGTTTTGGTTCAAGCTTCAAGTAGTAATTAGATTGTTTTCAGTGGAAATATTATGAGCATTTTGCATAAACTACCAGAGTTTCCTTTTTTCTTTAGGTGAGTATGAAATTCAATGATAATGTCCTTTTCTTTTTATTTTAAGAAGTTTACATAGTTCATTAGTTTGAAATGCAGGTTTGTGTATATCTATATCTCATCATTCAGTTTACATGACTTAAACACTTTTCATGGATCAGTTATCAAACTTCAATAACTTAGATTATTATTTAGAAGCCACAGGTTGTTTAGATATTTTTTTCTTATCTTTACATTCATCAGCTACAGTTATGATCACCTGATGTCTATCAAGATTAGAAGGGAAAGTTTGCTTTCCACTCTGTTCAAATTTTAGGAACAGAAGTTTTTAATTTTCCACCAGTGATTGTCAATCTATGGCATTATTAGAATCACAAGTACTTTGGGAACTAGCCAAACAAAACACAATTTTATCCCTAGCTGGGTAGATCACAGGTATTACATTTCCGATGAATTACATTATTGTTCCTAAAACTAATGGGCCTAGAACCACATGTGAGAGCTTCTGCTATGATCAGTGGTTCTTAACTCTATTAGCATGTTTGAGATATTTGATGAGTTTTATAAGTTGTCTCTTGGAATCATTAGTATTTTGTTCAGGATCTCAAAATCTGATATCTGTCAAGTTCCTTATATATAATAGAACAGTGTATGCATTATTACCTATGTTTTCTTTCCATATACTTTAATCTCTAGATTATTTATAATACCTAATGTAATACAAATGCTATGTAAATAGCTGTTAGGTATTATTTTTAAAGTGAATTATGATGCAAAAACTCCTGAATGCATCCAATGCAGATGCAATTATTTGAAAACATTCTTGATCTGTTTTTTGAACTCATGGATGTGTTCCCAAGGATGTAAAGGAGGGATCATACAGGCTGCATGAGATTTCATGGAAATACAGAAATGTAAAAGTGACCAGGTAACATTACAAATGCTAAAAAAAAGAACTTTCCTAGTAGATAATTTATGAAAATGTAAACAAGGCTTGCCTTGTATATCTTGTTTTCTCTGTAAATTGCCACACTATTTTCAAGGTTGTATAGCTTCCAACATTTTATCCTTTGTCTTTTTAATGTTGTTAACATTTTTAACCTTCCTATATGAATTTTTTGTTGATACCACTTTTTTTTTTTTGGACATCTTCATTGATTTCTGTAAAGTACATTTCTCACTGCTAGCTGTCTCAGCCTCACATCCAGTGTTAAGAAATAGTCCTCATTTCCACAATCAGCTATGTCTTTCAGAATTTCACTTACATTTCACTTCCAGCATGATCATTTCTCCTTCTTTTGCTGCTCTTTTGTCTTTGCTAACCAAATTTATTTTCTGATTATTCACATTTATAGTATGCCATATGGCTTTATTTTTTATTTTATTTTATTTTATTTTTTTTATTAGTCAGTTCCGTATTCAGCAAATACAGTCAGTTTGGTACCATTATTAGGCTCATCCGTGACCTACCCCCTCCCCTTGGCCCCTCCTTGTTGAGGTATACGGGTCATGCATTGTGGAGTTAGCCCACAGTTATGGGTAAGCTAAATGTCTCTGCATATCATGACCCAACATGTGACTCTGACATTCTTTCCGCCCCCTCTTCCGCAAAATTTCCCTGAGCCATGTTGGGTTCATTTTTGGTCTGCTTCAGTGATGAGGTGTTGAGGGCCTCTGAGGCTCTGGCTCTCTGATTTGGTAGGAGTTGATTTTTCTCTATGCTGATCTCCTTCCCCCTTGTGCTGGTGTCCGGTTCATCAGGAAAAACAGCCCCCTTGCTTGTTTCTCGAAGTTTTCTTAGTTTCAGACGGAGCCCTTTTGAGGTATGATGGGGTGGCTCTCTCCCTAGGGTCTACATCTATCTGAAAAAGAGAAGCAGATTCTCCAACGGAGAGTAAGTTAGCACCAGGACAAATGAGATAACCCTTACTTTTTTTTTTTTTATAGAGAATTTAATAGGTGTAGGCCCTCTTGTAGCCCACAGTTGATAGTAGGTTGATACTGGAGAGTGGGCTTATGTTTGGATATGGTTCTGACTTGTTTCCCAGCTCCAGCTATGGGTCCCATACCAGTGAGGGGATCAGTTAGCCAAATTGAGAGCAGTTGGTTCCCCACCATGGCTGTGTGCCACCACTGCACTTGTGTGGGCATCACAATAAGTTATTTGCTGCTAAGTAGGTTAGACCATGCGTTGCTTCAATAGATATTGGTCAATTTCCCCCAGTTGCCCATGTAGCACCTTCTGGCACTAGACGCGCTGACTGTCTGGGGACTGACTCTCATCCAACTTCCAGCCATGCCATTCTAATTTGCATGTCAATCACATAAGGTGTCTTCAGCAGTAGGGTCTTACCACTAACCTTTGGTGGGTCATCAAGTACTCTGACAGAAATCTGTCTGTCTTTTAGGAAACCTTGTAGGTCTCTCTGATCAAAAGCTCATTGTGGATGATAGCCCCATGCTGGTTCTGGGAGTAACAGGTCAGTGCCCACTAAGAAAATGAGGAAAAAGATAACTAATATACAAGAGTTAGAGATAAGAGAGAGAGAGACAGGGAGAGGGGAAGTGAGGGAGGGAAGATGTAGGAGATTAAGGTTAATCTTAATCTTACCCTCTCCAGTGTCTTGTGGTTCAGGTGTTCCCTGTAAGGGCCTGGTGAAGGATCAGCCATTTGGTCTATCTTTTAGTAAGTAGAAGAATATGGTACCATTGCCATTTGGGTCTAGATTTGTGTTTCCCACCCCTTTGATGCCCTCCCCTCCCTCCCCTTCCATCCTAGTGTCTAATCTAGGAGATGCTTGCTGGGTATGTAAGGTATCTTGGGTAGATTCAGGTTAGGTGCTATAGATGAGTGAGACTATGTGCCGATTTTTTTTCTGTGATTGGGTAAGTTCACTGAGAATGATCTGTTCCAGGTTCAACCATTTTTCCTCAAATTTCATTGTGTCATTTTTTCTTACTGCTGTATAGAATTCCATTGTGTAGATATACCACATCTTAGTTATCCATTCTTCTAGTGATGGACATCTGGGTTGATTCCAGCTCTTAGCTATTACAAATTGAGCCGCTATAAACATGGTTGAGCAAATCTCTTTAGTCTGTGGTTTGAAGGTTGTAGGGTAGATGCCCAGTAAGGGAATAACTGGGTCTGTTGGTATCTCTATACTCAGCTTTTTCAGAAGTCTCCATATTGCTTTCCAAAGTGGTTGTACCATCCTACATTCCCACCAACAGTGGATGAGTGTTCCTACTTCTCCACATCTTCGCCAGCATTTATTTTTATTTGATTTTTTGATGCTTGCTATCCTTATTGGGGTAAGGTGGAATCTCATAGTTGTTTTAATTTGCATTTCTCTGATGATTAGGGATGATGAACATTTTCTTAAGTGTATGTTTGCCATTTCTATTTCTTCCTCTGTGAACTGCCTGTTCAGCTCTTTGCCCCATCTTGTGAGTGGGGTGTTTGACTTCTTACTGTTTAGATTTTTGAGTTCTTTGTAGATTCTAGAGATTAGTCCTCTATCAGTTGGATAACCCACAAATATTTTCTCCCATTCTGTGGGTAATCTATTGGCTTTGCTAATTGTATGCTTGTCTGTAAAGAAACTCCTCAGCTTCATGTGGTCCCATTGGTTGAGTGATGGTTTAAGTTCATGAGCTACTGGGGTTTTGTTCAGGAAGTCTTTTTCCATTCCTATATCATGGAATGTACTTCCTAAATTTTCTTCCAGTAGTATTCGAGTTTCTGGTCTTATATTGAGATCTTTGATCCATTTGGACTTGAGTGTAGTGCATGGTGAAATGTGTGGGTCAAGTTTTAGTTTCCTGCATATGGTTATCCAGTTTGTCCAGCACCATTTGTTGAAGATGCTGTCTTTTTTCCAGCGTATATTGTTTGGGCCTTTATCAAATATCAAGTAGCTATAGTTGCTTGACCCAAAGTCCGGGTCCTCAAGTCTATTCCATTGATCTATAGTCCTGTTTTTATGCCAGTACCATGCTGTTTTTATTACTATGGCTTTGTAATATAGCTTTAGATCAGGTATGGTGATGCCTCCACAGAGATAGAAAAAATGATCTCAAATTTCATATGGAAAGGCAGAAGGCCTCGCATTTCCAAACATATCCTCAGCCATATGGCTTTATCAAAGAATGACAATGCAATGTGTAAACTATGGATGTGCCTTGACCTATCATGGAAGTGGCTTTAAAAAAATGTGATGTGGGCTGGAGAGATGGCTTAGCGGTTAAGTGCTTCCCTGTGAAGCCTAAGGACCCCGGTTCGAGGCTCGACTCCCCAGGACCCACGTTAGCCAGATGCACAAGGGGGCGCAAGCGTCTGGAGTTCGTTTGCAGTGGCTGGAGGCCCTGGCGCGCCCATTCTCTCTCCCTCTTTCTATCTGCCTCTTTCTCTCTGTCTGTCGCTCTCAAATAAATAAATAAAAATAACAAAAAAAATGTGATGTGTTGATCATGAAGTGATGTTGTATTTTGCCAGAGGTCGTGCTGAGGCTGTTTATCCATCAACTACACGTTTAGTAGCTTTCTGGATGGAATGACAGCATTTCTTATGGAGGTGAAGCCTGTAACTGTGACAACTACTTTCGCTAGCAAGTACAAAGGCATCAGAGTGTTGGGCATTTGAAGCAGAGCAGGACTGAGATGATCACAATGATATCAAGATGGAAATCCAATGCCTTAGTAAAATTCAGGACCCGATTTTGTCCAAGTGTTCTCTTCCTTAGGGTTTTCAGTTTCCCAAGCCAATACATCCTTTGGAATTAAAATTTCAGCAAGGTTTTGACATTCAGAACACCAAAACTTCAACTTTTTAACACATTTGAGTTTGTACTGTGGAAAATTTTGTTGCATCAGTGTTGCATGATATGTGATTATACATTTTTTAAAATGTAAATTTTTAAAAACACTTTATTTATTTATTTGACAGAGTGCAAGAGAGTGAAAGAGGCAGATACAGAGAAAGAGAGAATGGTTGTGCCAGGGCCTCTAGCCACTGGAAACAAACTTCAGATGCATGCTCCACCTTGTGCATCTGACTTATGTGGGCACTGGAGATTCAAACCTGGGTCCTTAGGCTTCACAGGAAAGTGCTTTAACTACTAAAACATCTCTCCAGTCCAAAAAATTTTGTCAATTTAAAAAAAATTAATTGTCAAAGTATGAAAAATTCTTCAAGTGTTTCCACAAGAGTAAGCATGGACCAAGAGGATTTCCTTCAGTCTGTCAGCATGATAAAGCCACACTCAGCTTAAGTTTTTATATGGACAGGGACAACATATCATACCACATAAAAATAATTGCCCAGGGCTGGAGAAATGGCTTAGGACTTAAGGTGCTTGCCTGTGAAGCATCAGGGCTCATATTCAACTCTCCATGTCCCATGTGAATCAGACACACAGTGATACAAGTGCACAAGGTCACACATGCACACAAGGGGGCACACATGTATGGAGTTTGATTGCACAGGCTGGAGGCCAATTCTCTCTCTCTCCCTCTGCCTCTCTTTCTTTCTCTCATAAAGAAAAAGCCCAGTCTGTTGAGCTTGCCTCAAAAAAAAAAAAAAAAAAAAAAAAATTCCAGGGCTGGAGAGATGACTTAGCAGTTAAGGCACTTGCTTGCAAAGCCAAAGGATCCAGGTTCCCAGGACCCACATAAGCCAGATGCACAAGGTGGCACCTGCGTCTGGAGTTTGTTTGCAGCAGCTACAGGCCATGGAGGGCCCATTCTCTCTCTTTCTTTGCCTTTCTCTCTCTCTCTCAAATAAATAAATAAAATATATAGAAAATAATTATCCATAATATTGTTTTGTAATAGGATTTTATTATTTGATTCTGAATGATAGTGATTTATATTTTCATGAGGTTGGTATTAGTATGTGCAGTAATAAATATACTTTTGTATGTATTTAATTTACTATAGTTAGCAAATTGCCATCTTTTAAAAATAAATAAAAACCTAATTATTTGCCTTTTTAATTTCATCTACTTATTTACTTTAAAAATTTAAAAAAAACTCTCCACTTAATCTTAGTAATTAAATTCATATGTTTAACTAATATCCAGTATTCTCTCCACTGTGCTGAGATAACAACATACCACAGACTAGATGTGTTTTAAACAAAAGAAATTCATCATTTCAAAGTTCTGCATAAAATAAGTCTGAGATCATGATGTTGAGGACATTAGTTTCTTCTGAGGCCTCTCTTCCCTCCAAGATGGGTATATCCCCTGTGTTCTCACAGGGCCCTCCTTCCATGTGTCTGTTTGCTAGCCTCTTTCTAACAGGATTAAATTCATATTGGATTAGGGCCTATCCTAATGACTTATCTTACTAGTTAATTCTTTGAAGATCTTATTTACAAATAAATTTACTTCTGGAAGGCATAATTTAGCCCACACACCCAGTGATTTAAATCTCTTGATCTATACTGTAGGTTCTATATTCTGAATCATCTCCCTTTATCTATTCCTTTCCTCCTTTTCTTCTTTTCTTTTATGGTGTGTACTATAAATTATCATCAATATCTATTATTCCTGCTTAGTGGATGGAAAATGAATCAGATAGAATAATTTAATTCCCAATGAGGGCACTTTTGTTTTGCAAATTCTAAGACTATTTACTTCATAAATGACCCTGTATATAGAAACTAGGAAAAGTTAAAGTGTATTATAGCAGGCTGGGATATAGGTCAGTTGATAAAGTGCTTGTTATGCAAGCATGAGGACCTAGATTCAGACCCTTAGCATTCATGTAACTGTAATCCCAGTACTGGAGGGGGAGGACAGGAAGATCTCTGGGTTGGCTGGCTAGGCTAGCCTAACTGGTGAGCTCCAGGTTCCAAAATAAGCTGGAGAGTGATTGAGAAAGCCACCTGATATTGACCTCTGGCTTCCACACATGTGTACATACATTCACATTCACCTGCACACACATACAAATACATATACATGTGTGTATACCACGCACACATACTCATGGACACATGTACAAAATGAAAAAATGTACTAAAGCACATATGATGGTTGAGTTCTGTTGTCAACTTGATCAGATTAGGAATCCACAGGCATTCCTCTTGGGTGGATCTGTAAGGCTGCTTCCAGGAAGGATTAACTGAAGGAGGAAGTCCTTCCCCCAGGGTGGGTGGCCCTCTTGGAGCAGGGCTTTATCTAAGAAAGCTCTGGGAGAAAAGAATCCCTTCTTCCCACTTGGCTGCTGGTGTTGGTGCTGCTTGCTGCCTTCCACCGTGGACTGAAGACCAACGTGGACCAGCATGGAATGAGGACCAGCATGGACTGAATACCAGCTTGGACTGAAGACCAGTGGCTCTCCAGGAGGCCTTCAGCATGTCAATGCTGGATTGGGACTGCTGAGGCATCCAGCCACGTCTACTGAGCTGCTACCAGAATCCTTGGCCTACAGGGCTGCTATTGTTGGACTGCCTTAAACTAATCCAATAAATTC
The DNA here is from genome assembly GCA_036346955.1 of Dipus sagitta. NCBI lineage: Eukaryota > Metazoa > Chordata > Mammalia > Rodentia > Dipodidae > Dipus > Dipus sagitta. The sequence goes on along the minus strand of CM070779.1, from coordinate 109,910,550 downwards.
CCCCTTTTAATACAATTCATTCTATTGGTTCCACAGAGAACCCTGTCTAATATTGCATGTGACCAGGATTCCTTTTTCCTAGGAGAAATGACAAATTACTTTTTCATAAAATAAAGGTACATTTATAATACACTTTCCTAAAAAGTTTCCAAAGATTGTATAAATTGACCCCAGCCAAATTTGAAATTTGTGAGTGATATAGGAACATATGTTTGAGGGACATAATGACCTTTTTCTGTTCTTAGAAAGTAAGCAGTTCCTGAGCTTTATATTTTATTCCACCTTTAAAACAAAATTCTTGAAAATGTATTTAAACTATATCACTAAATGATTGAGTTTGGCAAATGACACTATGAAAAGTTTAAATTTAGTTAACTCGCTATCAGTGATCTGCAAGACAGTGCCTATAAGATGCCCCAAAATCCATCATATGGATGTCACTGATACTTTTTGTCTAATTATGAAAATTATAATTAAGGTAATAACAACCCCTGGTAATTTTCTTATTGAAGTATCACTTGATGTGTGTGATTTACTTTTTTTTTTTTTTTTTTTTTGGCTTTTCCAGGTAGGATCTCGCTCTAGCTCAGGCTGACCTAGAATTCACTATGTAGTCTCAGGGTGGCCTCGAACTCACAGGGATCCTCCCACCTCTGCCTCTTGAGTGCTGGGATTAAAGGCGTGCGCTACCATGCCCGGCTTGTGATTTGCATTTTGAAAAACATTCTCTTTTTTACTTTTCTCTCTTTCATCACAAAAATTTGTGTTTCTTTTCTATTAGTGAGTGATTCATGCAGTCCACAAAACAAAGTATTTTGTTCTACGTAATCTTTTTTTTTGGTTTTTCAAGGTAGGGTCTCTAGTTCAGTCTCACCTGGGATTCACCATGTAGTCTCAGAGTGGCCTCAGGCTCATGGCGCTCCTTCTACCTCTGCCTCCTGAGTGCTGGGATTAAAGGTGTGTGCCACCATGCCCTGCTGTTCTGCTTAATCTTTGATACTAAAGTCCAAATAGTAATTGAGTACCTTTTGAGTACTCGAGTAATTAAGCAATGAATATGTTTGAAAAGATAGAATTTTGCCAGGCATGGTGGTGCACACCTTTAATTCCAGCACTCGGGGGGCAAAGGTAGGAGGATCACCATGAGTTTGAGGCTACCATAAGACTACATAGAGAATTCCAGGTCAGTCTGAGCTAAGGTGAGACCCTACCTCAAAAAACCAAAAAAAAAAAAAAAAAAAAGAATCTCCAAGTTGCTCATAATTTTTGTTCAAGGAACATAGTTTATTTTGTGCACAATGTCTCTAAAGTCAGTGGGTTTAAAATATTTTCAATGACAGAATTCTTATATGTAACTCTAAATTGTAAGGTAATAAAAAGCTATTTGTTGTTAGTGAAGCTATTTTGTAGATGTTTTTGAATGTAAGAAATTCTAAAGAACCTTGGGTCCATGGTGATGTGATTTTTAGGCCATTAGTTTATGACTGTCACTTGTCTTAAAATATTTTCAGCCGGGCGTGGTGGTGCACGCCTTTAATCCCAGCACTCGGGAGGCAGAGGTAGAAGGATTGCCATGAGTCCGAGGCCATCCTGAGAGTACAGAGTGATTTCCAGGTCAGCCTGAGCTAGAGTGAGACCCTACCTCAAAAATAACATTTTCTTTTCCTAGTTTTCCTTGCATATCTGCTTTATGGCAAACTTTTGACTTCAATTCTTTCATAAAATTATGAGCAGTATTTGATTCATATAAAATATGATGAACGCATGTGAGAAACATTATAGAATATACTTAAAAATCCTTTCTGATTCTGATTTCACTAAATGAAAATTCATAGGTGCATAAGCAAAAGAAAGAAGCCCATGTCCTCAACTGTCCTCGAACTGTCTCTGGACCCATGCTAGGAGGTGTGATAGTTCTTAATTCTTCAACTGCTTCATTTCCAGTGCAACTGTTCTTATAGCACTTGTAGTTGTAGCTTTTCTTTCTGAATGGCCATTCATGCTGCCGTCTACAGACAGAACTTGCTTTCTTCCATCGCTTTCTCCCACAGTGTCCTGGTCTATAATCTGACATTCACATCCACCCTGTAACCACTGCTGGTGCTGACACTGTCTACGTGTCACTTTGTGGGAGATCACATAGGCCTTAGAGTTGATACAAATGAAGGGAAAAAGTAAGTCTGGTTGTACTTTGTTGTGATCAATAGACATCACCCCTAGAACATTATTGACTTTTATTTTTCCAGATAATACAGCATTTTAAAGCACGTGTGAAATCTTCTCATTTGGATGTTTGAGCTATATTCAACTAAATAATGATGCATTGCCGCTGAATCATTTAAGAAAGTTCAGACAAAACCTACTTTGATGAATACAGAGGATGTTTTTCCCTCTTCTTTTCCAGTAATTCTCAGATTAAAGGATATCTTCCTACTACTTAGGCTGTAAATAGTTCAGTCTGTTGGGACTCTGTTTGATGAAAGAGATTACACTATTAAAATGGAAAAATCTATATAGAGCCAGTAACTAGGCATATAGCTAATCTTACAGAGCATTTATCTATCAATATACTGAGAACCAGTGCTTGCAAAATCTTTGTGTGAGGTGAAAAAGATTATGGAATTAAATTCTAGCAATTTAGAAGTAAATCATTACATAATAGCTGTCATACACATAGAAAAAGAATGAGACTCAGAGACAGAGTAAGTGACACATTTAAGGTTATACAATCATAGGAAATTTTATATTCATGCACTAGAGCAGTGCACATCTCCATAATAAAGATTGGGTTTGATTAATATAAAATATTCACTCATAAGTTCTAATTATGACATGTTACTTGTTCTGGATCTCTGCTCTATCTGCAAAGCAGTAATTGTAGTAGCTTTGTATTTGGTAGCCTCAATTACCAATCATAGGAAAAAAAATATTAACTGAAAAATTATAAAAATAAACAACTTGCAAGTTTGAAATAGTTTTTATATGATGTTGGGTGTGTTTTGTGTATGTCCCAAAGTTTATTTTTAAATATTGTTTTGTTTATTTATTTGAGAGAATGAGAGAGAGAGAGGAGAGAGGGAGAGAATGAGCATACCAGGGCCTCTAACCACTGCAAACAAACTCTAGACACATGCGCCACCTTGTGTATCTGGCTTATGTGGATACTGGGGAATCGAACCTGGGTCCTTAAACTTCACAGGTAAGTACCTTATCCGCTCAGCTATCTCTCCAGCCCTTATCCTCCATTTTAGCGTTAAGAAATCTGAGTCTTGGTGACATCACCTGCCTGGGTCGTGATGCATCAGGTTTTGGAATCTGCTTGTCAGATTAGTCTTGTTTTCTTATATCATAATCCACTTTGGGTCCCTGAGAGGAAGGAGCACCGAGTTTACCCTTTAAACTTTTTAAGGAAGCAATTTGTGAATATGTGGACAGCTGTGAAAAGTTCCAGGATCTTTGCCGAGGATTAGATCAGCTTTCAGGGTCAGATGAGCTTTCAACTCTATGCTCCTTTAATGTAAATTGTTGGATTAGGTGCAAGATCAAGTTCAAACCCAGTTGCTGATTAATGTTCATTAAAGGCACAACCAGGAGTATCATGTAGAAATCAACAGTGATACCCACTTTAGGCTTGGTACAGAACAGAGACAGGTAGGCTCTGAGAAGAGACGGCTTGGGTTATTGTTCCTGTATGCACCACTAATGAATGACAAGATCTTGGATTAAATCCTAATCAATGTTTATCTTCCTTTTCATGCATAAAATAGCAATAACACCTTTGTCTGGCTCAGGAAACATTTGATATTGTTTGTGAAAATAAGTGGAAATGTGTGCTTGAGAAGGTACTCACAAATGGAGGGATTATCATTAAAACCAACAGTCCATTGACTTATTTTAGATGTTGAAGCAAGAGATTATCACAACAAATACCTCATATAATAAGCAGCCAATTTGTAATTTATTTTATTTTATCTATTTTGAGAGAGAAGAGAGAGAGAGAGAGAGAGAGAGAGAGAGAGAGAGAGACAGATGGGGAGTGTGCGTGTACCAGGGCCTCTATCCACCACAAACAAACTGTAGATACATGCGCCACCTTGTGCATCTGGCTCTATGTGGCTACTAGGGAATCCAACCTGGGTTCTTAGGCTTCACAGACAAGTGTCTTAACTGCTCAGCCATCTCTTCAGCCACAATTTGTAATTTTATATCAGAAAAGTATGACACTTGAATATATCATAGATAAAATAAGGAGAAACATCATTTTTTTTCTTTTTGACAAATTTAATCCTGTGACATAATAATAGACCTTGAAAAATATTATAATAGAACAAAATAATTTAAAGAAGAGAATGTAAGTAAACTAATAAACTTGAAGTAAGTCAAATGAAACACAATAGAAATAAACAAAATCAACTCAGGGTATTTTCAGAGAATTATTCTGCTCAAATTTCTAAAAATATGCATAATTAACAGATTATCTTAGGCTATCCACAATGTGTCTCACATTATTAAAATATATTGATTTGCTAAACTTTATTTTAGTTTCTCTTTGGAATAATTTGTGGAAATAACTGAATTTTATGAGAACAGGATGTTAGTTTGCAACTTTCTATAAGGAATAAAAACTCCCTTTGGACTTTGCAACTCAAAGTATACCCTTGAGAAAATAAACTGAAAATACTGAGGCTAGAAATTGAATGCACTTGACAGTGCAATCTTATGTGATTAAGACGATGAGAAGGAAACTGACACCTTCCTGCACATGTGGCAGGTATTGCCTTGCTTTGGTTGTCCAGAAGCCACTAACCCTCTCTGTGAATGATGTAGTTTCAATAAGAACTTATCTCAGTCCCTCCTTCAAGTTCCAAGATTTGCACTATATCATGGTTCACCTTTGAACCAGCTGCCATACTCAAATGTATAGATTCAATGATTTTTTTAAACAATCTCTCTTAATTTTCACTACATCTATTTTTCCTTAAAATTTATTTTCTTCTAGAAAGGATATGAACTGTTTCATTAGGAAACTGCTATGGAAAATCCACATTAGGAATGTATGCTGAATATAATATTAGGTATGCATGTTAAAAGGCAGAGTTATGCCTCTATCCCCAAAGACATTTCTAATAATTATATTCACAGATCTATTTTTTTCACCAGTCTGTCTGTCGCTCTCAAATAAATAAAAATAAACAAAAAAGTGACAAATTTGATAAACATGGACACAGGTTGTCCATAAGAAATCTGAAAATTTGTCTCAAGGGAAAGAGGAAAGATCACTTGTGCATGGGAGTCATTTTGCAAAGTGATTTACATATGCTGTCTCAGTTAACCTTCTGAAGAATGAACATTATCACAACAACTAGAATCAAACATGTCTCAGATGTTTAATAACAGTTATATTCTAAATATGTTCAAATTTACTTCTTTTTTAACCATTTTTCTTTATGAGTTATATACATACTCAGTGTGTAAACAACACATGTTGATACCATCCTTACACTCATCCCTGTCCTACCCCCTCTGAAGGGACCCTCCTCGGGGATGCCTGTTATCGCATGGGAATTGTGGCTTATGCATTATGGGGGCATTATAGGGAAGAGACAATGTCTCTGTGCATAATGTCCAAATTTCTTTTTTTAAATTTTTATTTATTTATTTGAGAGAGAGAGAGAGAGAGAGAGAGAGAATGGATGCCAGGGCATTCAGCCACTGCAAACAAACTCCAGATGCATGTGCCACCTTGTGCATCTGGCTTACATGGGTCCTGGGGAATTGAACCAAGGTCCTTTGGCTTTGTAGGCAAGTATCTTAACCGCTAAGCCATCTCTTCAGCCCCCAAATATCCTTTTATAATGAAGTAATACACAAGTAATTACTCCTATGTAAGGGATACTGTTAAAACAATACACAACATGGGGTCATTTGGAAAAAAAATATGCCTGTCTTTCTTTCTTTCATTTATGACTTGTCAATATCAGCAGATTGTAATGTGATGGACTGACACAGTCTCTCAACATGGCACTTTATTCATAGACAACAGGAAGGTAACAATGTATCATAATATCATGGAAAGATAATAACAGCTTTTAAAGTGTTAATGTATTTTTTTCTATAGGACATCAAAACTATTCATGCCACTGTATGTATATATCAGTCGCTTTCATTTATACAGGTACATGCAAGTTAATCTAACTATAGAGGAAGAAATGGGCTATTTTCTCACCTCTGTATAAAAGTACTTCATTGGTATTTTTAAATACTGAAACACATTTTTAATAGATTTGTAAATGTCCTCTTCATAACTAGCTTCAGTTTTCCATGTAGTTAAATGTTTTATAAACACTACCAACTAGTACAGTAATACAGGAGAAAGTGTAATAAAACTTCTTTCCAAAAGTCGGGCGTGGTGGTGCACACCTTTAATCCCAGCACTTGGAAGGCAGAGGTAGGAGGATCGCCTGTGAGTTCGAGGCCACTCTGAGACCACATAGTGAATTCCAGGTCAGCCTGGACTAGAGTGAGACCCTACCTTGAAAAACAAACAAACAAACAAACAAAAAACAACAAAAAAAGCTTCTTCCCTTAGCAAGTTAAAGATTTCAGTCTCTGGTATCTGGAATTGAGACTGCAGACCTTGGCACTGCAATGGGTTTGGTGTAGTTCATGTTATCCATCTGATTTGAGCAGAAATGGGCCAATCGGCTAAGGACAAAGTGGGTGAAGAGTTTTGTTACACATGTCACGTTATTATACTATGAAAGCACCTCCTATCACACAGCTGTGTGTGTGGGTGGGGTGCACTACTTGTCACTAAACTATCAAAGCCTCTCCCATCTTGCAGCTGTATGGGGGTGGGGTGTCCTACTCAGATTCCTTCTTGATACAGACCACAGTGTCTCTTCTATGCTATCTATCACCAGTGCTTAATGGCACACTCAGCAAAGTCCCACTGCATATTTGTTGACATCTCTACACTTCAGAGAATCATTTTGGTCTGCTGAGAGCAGATGCATGATGCATGGATGAGAAACCAGATTCACACAGCATTCTCCTATGGTTCTGCATACATACACTTGGTGAATGTAACCTACACATACATGTACATGCACCAACACCACACACACCTCATCATATAATGCTCTACACACATATGCACAACCTCTGCCCCTAAAATCTGCTTAATACAATAAAATACTATGATGGATAATTTCCACTGTCAACTTGATTTGATCAATAAGCATGTAGCGTGCTGATGAGTGACACCTTTGGTATATACATCAAGGTGTTTTAAGAGGGGTTTAGCTGGCCAGGTGTAGTGGCACACACCTTTAATCCCAATACTTGAGAGGCAGAGGTAGGAGGACCACTAGCCAGCCTGAGAATACATAGTGAATTCCAGGTCAGGTCAGCCTGGGCTAGGGTGAGGCCTTACCTTGAAAAACCAAAAAAAAAAAAAAAAAAAAGGCTTAAATGATGAAGGAAGACCCACCCTAAATATGGGTTGGAGTACCAGGCTAAATCAAAAGGGGAAAGGAGAAAGCCAACTGAGCACTTTTATTTCCCTCTCTCTGCTTCTTTATTAACTCCGGGCACCGAGTTGCTCCTGCTGCCATGCCTGTCTTCCCCATGACGATGGACTTCCTTCCTCTTACCTGTCAACCAAAATGTACTCTGTAGCCCTTGAGTTGCTTCTTGTCAGATGTTTAGTCACAACAACAAAACATAACTAGTGTTGGGTGTGTTATGACTACTTGATCATATGATTTGTAGGTTTTAGTACTGGCATATGGGAGGAATATGGAGAAGTATAAACTGTTGGCTGGAGAAGCCCTAGGTTGCTATAAACAGAGATTGATGTATCATTCTGGCAAGAGTGAATGCTGGTAGAAATTACAGCACATAAACCTGGGTTCACACGAATTTTGAGAAGAATGAGGACTTGATTTGGAGTTACATTACAGGGCATTCATACTAAATTCTGTCGCAGTTTCTGATTGCATTTTGCCTATATCTTGAGTGAGGCTGTGTTCAAAAGCAAGGGCTCTGGTTCTGGGAAAAATGCCACACACGAAATGAAGCTTTCTATAAAGGCAGAGTATAGCTTGCAGAATCTATGGAATGGAATACACATCAACATTCTTGTCCTGCCTTTAGTGATTGTCTTGTGTATGCCATTATCCTAACACATCTCCTCTGAAGCCAGAAGTCAAAAAATCTGGGAGGTTCAGCCCATCAAATCCAGTGGTTCACTGGTACTGACAGCATGAAGGAGGGGAGTAAGAGTGTCTGGAGGAGCAAAGACACCAATTTTCAGCTACACACCCAAATGAATCCCAGAGATAATGTTGAAAGAAGCCATGAAGTTGTAAATATAGCTCTGTAATTTTTGATTGTTGCTATGAAATCACAGCATTTAGACTGAATAAATTTATCCCCAAAGAAGACTTCTTTAAGGAAAACACATTCCCAAAGTTCAAAGTAGGAATATTTTTTCCCATACCCATATCAAAACTTGTATGAATAATCCCCCAAATTGGACCACTAATAATAAAAGTTGAGCTTTTGGGAAAATTAAAAGATACTAAGAAAAAATAAAAGAAAAACAACATATATTAAATGGAAACAGAATAATTTTAAGTACTATACCCTTAAAGAGATAAGGTTTTCCATTATAAATTTGAATAGTTTCTAGATTAACACTTTGAAGATATTTGAAGTCAGAAGTTCATCCATTTAAGTATTGTATTAGCACCTACTATGCCCTCAGGGTTATAGTAGACCCACAGGCTTCTAGTCAACCAGTAGTAGTCACATTTCTGTCAGATGTCCTTCCAGAGCTTGCATTGTTTGGAAATGGTATTAGGTACCCTTGGAGAAGTCAGGACTATGAGATGTCTGCCAAATGAGACTGAAGGCTCAGAGGGGAACCAACCCGAGAGAGAGAGGCTATGTGTGTTCAAGCCATGCTGGAGAGGTGTGGCACCCAAATGGGTGGCTGTGTTTTGGTTCAATCTTTCCTCACTGTGCCCTTGCTCCTTCCTTTTGGAAGATTTATTTACTCTGTGTTACTTTGTGCTGGAAGTATGTAATTTACTTTATTTTATTCTATGTTACAGGGGTGGGTCACAGAGTTGAGAGATTGTCCCAAATTTCAGAAGATACTTTGAATTTCTGAATATTGTTGGTACTGTTAATGACTGGCTCGACTGAATGAATTTTGAGTCATGAGATGGTCATGGGTCTATGGGGGTCAGGGGAAGAATGAAGTGGTTTGAATGTGAAACATTCCCCATAGGTTCATGAGTCTGAACAATTGGTTCTCAGCTGGTGGTGTTGTTTGGGAAGGTTACGGAACCTAGGTGGAGAGCTGCTGGAGGATGCGAATCACTGGGGCTGGGCCTTGAGGTTTTATTCCTTTTTGCTCTTTGTTTCCTGAGTGTGGCTGAAATATGAACAGCTGGCCTCCAGCTCCTGCTGAGGTGACTCCCCCACCTTGATGCACTGTATCCCCCGGTGCTATAAGCTGAAATAAACCCTTCTTTCCTTAAGCTGCCTCTTGTCAAGTGCTTGTGCATAGCAACAGCAAGTAGACAGCTACCACAGTACATGAAGGGATTGCTTATAGTTGTATTTGTTAGAAACATCACACACTTCCAGAATCTACAAAATATTCACATCAGAAGTGATATCCTGGGCCAGGCATGGTGGCATACTCCTTTAATCCCAGCACTAAGGAGGCAGAGGTAGGAGGTTTCCCATGAGTTTGAGGCCAGCCTGAGACTACATAGTAAATTCCAAGTTAGCCTGGGCTAGAGCAAAACCCTACTTTGAAACCCCTACCCCCCAAAAGTGATATATTGGTGTGTATCTATGATTTTCTTTTTCACAAAGCATTATATATTGGATGGTATGTAACATCTTCGTATCTTGTGTGGAAAATATTACCAAGTGAAATTTCTCAATAACAATAGTACAATCTAATTTCAATTTACTTCTGAATCAACATGGAATATTACTTTAACATTTGAAGCACTGCAAGTCAGGCAAATCAAAAACTTATCGAAGTACAAACCTTCACATAAGTTCAAAGAACCCTCCCAGGATTTTAGGTTGCAAGATTTCTGAGATTTTACTCATTCCTATGAAGTTATGCATTCACAGCATTTCACAATTATGGTGTACATAAGCAATGATACTGATCTTAGTGATGGAAAGAATCAAGTAGGACATCATTTCCTTTTCATCAATCTGATACACCTGAAGATGAAAGGATTTTATCTTCAGAAAAACTTCAGAGCATATACAATTCTTGATAAGCCAAATTTCATCTTCATATTTGTGCCTGTGTTCATAGAATGATATATTTAAAAAAGCAGAAAACTAAGTTATGATTCATAAAGGAGACTTATGTCCTAGAGAGGATGGAATCCATAGAAATGGTTTAGGTGGAGAATCTTTAGCTGAGGTTGATGTACAGATACTTAGAACTGTCAAAGGGCAGACACAGAATCATGGCACCAGCACGGGAAGAAAGCAGAAGAAAGAACATGGTTGCTCTTTCCGGAGGCCAATGTCCTGGTGCTGCTCTTCAGAACAAACCCCTAAAACCAAACAGCAAGAGACTTGAGATAATATCCTCTGGGACACACAAAGCGAGAACTTTTTAAAATTGCTGTAAAAGTAAATAGAAAATAACCAACAGAAATAAGTAGCCTTATTGTGTATCATGTCTACCTATGTAAATGTTCTAGTTAAATGACAAAGAATTGTTGGCCAAATAACATTTTCCCCTCATTTTATGTTTGGGCTAAAGAGACTCATATTTGGGAAAGCAAAGTTCACTCGTCGATTCTTTTCGCAAACTTAATTCTAATTCCACGAGACTTCTCTGGTGCCAAGGCAAGAAAGGTTTAATATCCTCAATTTCAAAGTCCCTTTGATTAACTAGGGTCAAAAACATTTACAAGTAGTCTACTTTCACTAATGATTCTTTTCATTGTTTCTATTATAAAATATCTTTAATTTACAGCACATATTTTCCAGTCAGTATTATTAGATTAGAAGCTGAACACTATTCACATCTGGGTACATAAGCAAAAAAAAAAAATTAAATTCAGTAATAATGAAATGAACCTCTAGTCATTCATCATGCTACAACTATAGCCTACACAGTGAAGTCAAGTGGGTATCAAATTAGAAAACAAATCCATAAAAATATGCCAAATTACAGTTACCATAATAAAATTGTTGTCACAGTACAAGTGAACTGCCACCACGTTGATTGGGGCCCCTTACAGTGCCATTGCTTCTAAATGTTAGATGCTTCCCTAATGGATACTAGATATAGAAAGTTTTATGAAATCTTGAAAAGAAGATATATGTTAAAAATAATAACTGCTTTGTGTGATAGTACTCAACTACTAAAACTTATTTTTACATCTGATTACCCATGCTTACTACATCCCTGACATATATGTGTGAGTTAATCTTAATCACAGTGAGTCTTAGTTTGAGGAACAAGAGTTACTACCACTGACCATAGTGAGGCTTGTGTATAATTCACTGTATTTTTCTCAGCTTTGGATTCCTATCTAGCTATGTGCTTATTACCATTTAGTTAGGCAAAATGTTGAAAGTGCAATCTTTAAAACTACTCTTACCATATTCCATATATTTTAGGAAAAGAAGGGCTCTTTTCCTTCCTATTCCTAAATTTCATGGATTCGTTCTGTTACTCAAGATGTATAGATAATTCAATTCAAATATATTTTTCCTGTATCTGCAGGCATGGCATGCAGTGAACTTAAATCCCAGGTCTCTTTATAGGCAGGCCCGGTGAGCAGGGAGAGAAGGGAGTGTAAGTGTGTGTTGACTTCCATAGGCCCAATTTGTGCACATGTTGCTGGTTCTGTGAGTGCTTCTGCCTCTCCTACAGAGCAAAGCTCTAAATTAATCTTGAAAATTTCTCTACTTCCTGGTAAGTCAACTATGTAGGTCAGGGACTGAATTAGTGCTCACATATTTAAGTGGTGGAGGAAAAAAAAGTCTATCAGTGAACTTATTACTGAAAAATTTGCAGGTCAAATTGGAAATGCACTTGTATTCTTGGAAAGAGGGACATAGTAGAGGTGCAATACTGACTGGAGGGGCTTGAGATTCCAGAAATGATTGCTTAACATAACTTCCTTGCTACACTGAGTTAAATGTGAAGCATGTTGTGGATGTTGAATGACCAGAGTTGGTTTGGGGAGAAAAACACAAAAGGACAAGACCAATTATTCTTAAAGAAGAAGAAACTGCAGGTTTATAAAAATGAACTATATATTTCATTATTTTTTCCAGGACCATCTTAAAGAAGTCCAAATCTTTAATGGGAATTAAATCACCAAATAATTCAGTAATGAGACAGACTCACTGGTACTTGGGTTGCAAGATGAATATAATATATTTTTCTTTCAGAAGTCTATATATTATATTTTTGTTTATTGAAAATATTAGATTTAAAAGAAAAATAACTTTTTTTTGCCTCTTTGAAGTGTTTTCTTCATGCTTGGAGTGGCTTAGTAACAGTTTGAGATTTGACCTTTCTACTAACTTCACCCCTCCTGATTTCCTTTATGCTCAGCACCTCATAGCTTCTCCTTTCTGTTCCCAAATCTTCAGCCACAGAGTGGATAAATGAAAGATTCCAAAAAATGTAGTCTAGAATATTCTTCAAAGCTGGGTGTGGGTTTCAGTTGTACATTTGGGGAGAATAATGACTAAGCCATAAGGACAGACACTTGGTGGGAAGGATAAACAAGTATTAAATCTAAATGGGTAGATGCCAAGAACCAAGGATATCTACTTTCACATGAAGGTGTTGTTGCTGAGTTTAGAACTCTACAAGGTAAGTAAGAAGCCTGGTTTCTTTTCTTTGTTCTATTCCAAGCCATAGGTGGCAGGTGGATGCAGTCCCCATACAAGGTTATGATATGAGGGGATTTGTGCTTTACCAAAATTCTGTACTTTCATATTCTTTTTCTTCTTTAAAATTTCCCTCACAAAGTCATGGTTTACTATACATGGATTTAAAAAAAATATGTTTCTGGCTGGGGAGATGGCTTAGCAGTTAAGGTGCTTGCCTGTGAAGCCTAGGGACCCATGTTCAACTCCCCAGGTCCCAAGTAAGCCAGATACACAAGGTGACACAACCGCATACTTGTATTGTCATGACAATTCTCTATCTCTCTTCTCTCTCTCATAAAAAGTTTTTTAAAAATATGTTTATCAAGGAAAGGTAGAGAGACAGAAAGGAAAAGGGAGAGAAGAGAAGAGAGGGAAAGAATGAGGAGAAGAGATGGGATGGGATGGGATTAGATGAGATGAAGGGAGCCTGTAGGATTTTGGCTTGAATTCAGGCAAACTCACCAGGACTGTAACACAGAACAGAAAACTGTTGAAATCAACAATGTAAGTGGACAGAAATAAAGAACAAAGATTGTGCGCTTCCAAAAGGGCCAAGCTGGCTGTTTTTGTTTGTTTGTTTGTTTTGGTTTTTCGAGGTAGGGTCCCACTTTAGCTCAGGCTGACCTGGAGTTCTTCATGTAGTCTCAGGGTGGCCTCGAAACTCATGGCGATCCTCTTACCTCTGCCTCCTGAGTGCTGGGATTAAAGGCATGTGCCTCCACTCCCAGCCCCATTCCTATTTTTTAATTGAATCTATTTTTTATGAAAGAGAGAGAGGCAGAGAGACAGAGAGACAGAATTGGCAATCAGGGCCTCTAGCCACTGCAGTTGAGCTCCAGACATGTGCACCACCTTGTGCATGTGCATGTCCTTGTGCACATGAGTCACCTTGTACATCTGGCTGACATGGGTTCTTGGGAATCAAACCTCGGTCCTAAGGCTTCACAAGCAAGCACCTTAACCACTACGTCAGCCATCTCTTCAGCCCCAAACTGCCATTTCTCATTTTTCACTGTCAACAAGGGTAGTATGATCTAAATATTTGTGTCTACTCCAAATTCGTATGCTGAAGTCAAACTTCCAACATGTAAATATTTGGAGGTGAGTCCCATGGGATGAGTGGGAATTGGACGAGTGTTTAGAAAGGGGCAGAGATTAGCCAGCTTCTGCCATGTTGCAGCAGGCTATCCCAACATGCAATGTCAGAGTAAGACCTCATTAGCCTGCAATCAGGAACTGAAATAGAGCCTGCTCATGCTGGTACCCTGCTTGCACTTGTACCATCTAGAACTATGAAAAATAAATGTTTGCTCTTTATGTCACACATCTATGGTAAATTTTCATATAAGCTTGAATTGACTGACTGAGATGTAAATTAATACACTTTCTAGTCTAGTAGCGAAGATATGCGATGATACAATCACACTCACGCTCATTTCTTTTAATGAATGAAAGTAAAACCAAAGCATGATACATACATACACACACACACACACACATATATATCTATACATATATTTTTTGAGGTAGGATCTCTCTCCAGCCTAGGCTGACCTGCAATTAGTAATTTGCTATTTTAAACAGAAAATCATAGTATTTGGGCTAATTGGATTATTAAGTAAATATGCCTAATATTTAATTGGATTTTTCTATGGATTTTCAAAACTGAGAACTAAATTGGTTGAAATGGAAGAGCCAAAGGTTGCCTAGATATTTCTATACTGAATAAGCAGAAGCTTATTACAGTGTGCTAGTGTTATTGCACATGTGCTCATGTGCCTGTATCTACACTTAAAGTCTTGAGGATTATTCCATTAAAAAATATTGGGCTGGAGAGATGGCTTAGCGGTTAAGCGCTTGCCTGTGAAGCCTAAGAACCCCGGTTCGAGGCTCAACTCCCCAGGACCCACATTAGCCAGATGCACAAGGGGGCGCACGTGTCTGGAGTTCGTTTGCAGTGGCTGGAGGCCCTGGCGCGCCCATTCTCTCTGTGTCTCTCTCTCTGCCTCTTTCTCGCTCTGTCTGTCGCTCTCAAATAAATAAATAAACAAAAAAAATTTTTTTTAAATATTATCTTCCTTTGTGTCCATAAGCACATTCATATCTTTTGATCAAATTGTCCCAATTTTCAATGTATTAACATTATCTCCATAGACATATAAACTCTAGGAAAATCTGATACATCTTCTCTTTGTGCTTACATGCCTGGCTAACACATAGAATGCAAATTAGATCTCAGATACTCCACAGTGAGAAATGTTGATTAAAAGGCACATAAAGTCAGGCAAACACTTGACACCAGGGCTGTGAGCACATGCTGACACACAGAGCAGCAACGGATCACTGTGTGGCACACATAAGTCTGGATCTCACCCAAATCTGGGTGCACTAAGAGATCTCACATGGACAGAGGTTTAGGACAATGTTAATCCCAGAGCATTTATACATAAGGAGAAAATTGTGTTTTGATTTTTAAAAGAAAATACTTTGAACAACAGATTTCAAGGTAGCACAATAGCAACACAGTGTATTTGTCACTTTGAAAAATATTCCTGTTTAACAATGAACATAAATTTTCAGGTTGACAAAGACCACTTGAAATAACGCTAATGAGGCATCTAGTGAAGAGGAGAATCTGTGAAAATTATAATCAGCTACAATGAAAAGGGCTTTTGTTCTTATGGCGTAGGCTAAGGAAAACAATATGCCATGCCATAAGGGTTAGTTTCCTGAGTGCATTCCATGATCACCTCCCATTGTGTGGCCTCAGACACGTGGCATGCAGAAGAGGAAATTACCAGTGCAAGAGTAGAAATAGCCAAATGAACCTTGATACTCTGCTCCAGAAAGTGATGTCCTTAGATAGTATGTCCCATTGAAACATAAAAGATGTTCTGAAATCCTTAAAAGAAGTGTATACAGTCACTGAGAAAGCTTCAATTGTGGTAAATCGTCACGGCACATCTGCAGGTCAGTCTCTGTGCATGGGACTTTCATAATTACAACACTTTGCTTTCTAAAACATCTCTCTAAAATGCACCACAATGATATTAAGGTAAGTACAAGAACATTTTAATTTGAGCATTGCATTCCAGGAAAAAAAAGGCTGCTTAGTGCACACACATAAAATGCTACCAAAGATATCCTGAAAGTCAATGATGATAAAAACAAAGTTCCAAATACCCAGAGCCCTTACCTCACAGGCAACCTCCAGTGCTGAGCTGGATGCCTTTGCTTAATAAGAATAAACCCACTTTTGCCAAACTTTTCCATCCTTATTGTCTGAACCTTGAGTTGCCTATCAGGTATATCAGCAACTTGAGCAGGTCCAAGTTAGAAACTGCAGGGTTTGGGGGAAGGATAAGTATGTGTGTAGGGGAAACAAACACAAAATTAAATCTAAAATGAGCTGATGCCATAGAAACCTTTATCCTTGGAGATATCCTAACAGATATAACCCTCAAAAGGAGTAAGGGGGGGGGCACCTGAAAAGTAGGGCTCTGGTGAAGGTGGGATAAAGCCTAAGCTTAAAAGATTTTTTTTTTTCTGTCTCTGGCCTGTAACTCCCAGTACCAGAGATTGGTTACTACCTGCATTGAACTGTTGATCAGAGAGACCTATGAGGTCCCCAAATCAAGACAGCTTTCTGTCCAAGCACTTGATAACCCAGCTGAGACAAAAGCTAAGACCCTATTGCTGAAGACACCACATACTTCTGACATAGATCATGGACAGACCTATTGGAATGCAGAAGAAAGCCATTCCCAGACAGTTAACATGCCTAGTGATGCAAAATGCTACATGAGCTGCTCGGGGAAATTGGCCAACAACTCTCTGAGCAACCAGAGATCTAAGCTACTCAGAAGCAAACAACCTGACAGGATGTACACACCAGTGCAATAGTGACACACAGCCTTTATGGGTAACCAATAGCTTTCTGATTGATCTGCTCAGTGTAAATGAACCCATATCTGGAATTGAGAACCAGATCAAAATCCTATGGAGACAAAGGTTATTCTCTCCAGTGTCAAGCACTAAGTAGTCTTTGGCTAAAAGAGGGGTAACATATATCAAATTCTCCCTAAATTAATAATTATTCTCCCATTTAACCTATGTTGACTTTACTCTCCATTGGAAAATCTGTTCTTTTTCAGAAGGCAGCAAGACCGGAGGAGATAAACTACCCCTCACACTTCAGCCACGCCACAGCTGAAACCACAGAGGAATGGGGAGAGGCTCATTAGTGCTGCTTCCGTGCTGAACCTGATAATCAGTTCCAGGGTATAGGAGGCAGACCCTGAGGACACTCAACACCTACCAAAGCAGAGATCCAGAAGCTCCTAAGAGCTCATCACTTAAGTAGACTCAAAATTCACCCACCACACTCAGGGGGTTTTGTGGAAGGGGAGGGGATGGAAAGATTGTAAGAGCCACAGGTTGAGACATCATGCCCAGAGGCATCCCCCCCCAAAAAAAAATACTGACTGCTGCTCCCACAACACATAAACTACAACCCCATGGGGAATTCCTGCAAACCCTCCGAGGAGTGATCCCAGTAGAATGGTCATAGAGATGAGGGAAAAGGGTACCAACACACGATGTATCCATATGAAATATGTTGTTAATAATAATAAGTAAACCCACTTTTACAGAAAACTGTCTGAAATAATTGAATTCCAAAGTTCTTGCTCATTTCCAGAGTCTCTAAAACAGTAAAGATCTTAGCTACTTAGAATGCTCTACTCTCTTTAAGTTGGCAATATGAACACTGGCAATAGCTTTTCAGATGGAAAAGATATGACACATATGTAGCTTCAAATTAAAATATCACTGGAACTAAAAATGATAGATCTTTAGATTTTTAAATCAATGGCTGTGTTCATTTAAGAGCCAGATTTGCAAGCATTGATGTTCCTGACAACTAGATTAAAAGAAGGGGCGGGGGATGGCTGGAGAGATTGCTTAGTGGTTAAAGTGCTTGCCTGCAAACCCAAATGACCTGAATTTGATTCCCCAGTACCCACATAAAGCCAGATGCACAAAGTTGTGCATGTGTCTGTAGTTTGTTTGCAGTGGCTAGAGTCTCTTGCTTGCCCATTCTGTCTTTCTTCTCTCTGTCTGTCTCCAATTTCAAATAAATGAAGAAAAAAAGAAAAAGGAGAGAGGGTGACAGTCCCATTGTCTATGCTTTGTTTTTGTAAGACCCATTGATTATTTTTCATTTGTTTACAATATGTTATGATGAATGTTTCGGCAAATATAAGTGTAAAAGCACACCAAATATTAATTCTTTGAGATGGATTTGGGTTATGTAAAGAGCTTTTATAATAAAAGATGGTTTACTGAGGGGAAAGTGATTGTTCATTTTATATAAAAACAGTTTCAACACTCTAGAAAATACCTCAAATAATGCACAGAACATCCCATTTAACAATAAATTTCATTTCATAAGGAGCTTTGCTGGAGTGTGTCAGATGGACTGAATTCACATGTCATTCTGGTTGATGATCATGAATAGTAGATTAATGTGAATAGTACACAGACAAATGTCAGTAAAAAAACAATCTTAGGTAATACAATTTGATTCAATAAAGCCTATAAATTTCCCACTACTAACTATTTGCTGGAAGATTGACAATATTCTGCATTTTATTACTTTGTAGAATTTTCTCAAGTTTTTATTACCGAAATCCTTTCAGACATAGATTATAATTTATGTTCTATATGTCATAGGCTTTTCAAAACTGCACAGAATCTACCAAAGTGAATGGAATTCACTGAATGGTAGAAAAAGACAGCAGGTATTAGGATAATAACACAGATTTAGGGAAGATTGTGGTCATTTACAGATGCCTCATTTATTAATAACAGTATAAGTGTTCTACACATGAAATTCATGCTGTTATGGCATTTTCTTATTGAGATTATTTTACCAGCTTCTTCCTATTTACTGTCTCTCATTGATGCTGTGATCCTATGTTCTACACTGAAGACTCATTTGACACACATCTTCCTGACAGTTCCTGGAGCCACCAAACCATAATGCCTCTGCCCACACTGGTGGTCCTCCCAGAATACCATCAGGCACTGTGGAACTTACTGCAGGAGTACCTTACAATTATCTTCACTTTCATGTCGACCAGGGCAGCATGTGACAGAACCCTACTCATTTCCTTCATCATCTCTATTTGACTGCATTCTATCAATTTCTTCATAAACCCTCTGAAAATATTTGCATGTATTTTTTCATATGGTTTTCTTCTTTTCCTCATAAATGAATTTGTTGCCCTAACCTCTGAGTTTAGAGGTATATGTTCACAATGGTACTTTAAAAATATATAGTTTAATAAATGGATAGGTTATTATGCTTATTGCATGGTGCTCATGCTGACATAGCATGATCATGCCTAAGAAGACATTACAACTTATCACACTGTGGAAAACCCTTGTTTTCCCCAAGAACCTAGGGAAAGGATGTCTGTAGCAAATATGAAGGTAATGTGACTTAGCTAAAATGTGAACTTGCATATGTATGTATGTACATATATATATATATATTCACATGAATATAAAAAATTAAAGTTTTATTTGGCACCAGTGATAAAATTAGTTGCTCTTAAAACCAGAAAGAGTTTAACTGGACTAGTTGCTCTTGGGAAAGTTGGGCATGGGGCTTATCATGTAAAGGCACTTACTTGCATGGCCTGCTGGACTATGTTCAATACCCAAGCACCCATCTAAAGCCAGATGCAAAAAGTGGCACAAGCATCTGGCATTCTCAATGGCAAGAGATGCTGATGTGATGTTGTGCACATATAGAAATAAGTAAAAATTTAAGCAGGAAAGTTAGGTGTTACCTAGTCAATCAAAAATTGAAACCAATTTTTATTCTTCATGTAAAAAGAGATGCATAAATTTATACATTATGAATTATAAAAAATGAGAAACAATCCATTTTAATGAAGTCATTTTGAGAATCTTGTGAAAATACTCTGGTCAATTAAATAAATCCACATTTGAAATGCTATTGAGTTAATATATGAAATTATTTTTAATGCATGCAGTTTATTTTCTGTTGTTTGAATTCTTTCACAATGGTTTTTATAAGAAATACTCGATTTTTAGAGTCTTTTCTAACAATAACTAGGCTAGGGGGACATTTTTTTCATTGAACACACACACACAAAATAAACCCATATGTAATTATCAATGTGTTCAACAAATTTCAGCTTTTGAGAACTTTCACACTTTCTTACTGACTGCCTCACTTTCAGTAATGAGTCTTTCACTAGGTAAGTCTCTAACATGAAATTTTATAGCACCTGATAACAGTGATCTTGATAGTCCCCATTATCAAATGAAGATAAAAAAAAAAACACCTATCCAGAGGTCGGAATCATTCTTATCTATGTACCTCTCCCAATCACATAAGCAATTTAATATTTTTCTTCAGAAAAGAGTAGTCATGCCTTCTCCTCCACATAGCTAATATCTGTAACATACCCAGTTTATCACTCAACATAGCTGCTCTGAGTGAGCAAGTCATTGAATGAGTGAGTAAATAAGACACCCCCAGGTCAATTAATAGCCTATAGCCACCCTCAATACTCTTTTTTTAAATATAAAATAGGATATGTATATGATAAAGGATGTGAAATTTTTTCTTCTTTGTCCTGTTATCTCAGTGAGTATAACTTTTCCAATTTTGTCCATTTTCTTGCAAATTTAACAACTTGATTTTTCTTTATAGTAAGTAAAATTCTACTATGTATGTGTACTACACTTTCATGTCTTTAAAACTACATTATTATCCTATTGCAAAATTTGTCAGTGGTGGTGATTTGATTCAGGAGTCCCCCATAAAGGTATTCTGAATGCTAGTCTCCCCAGCTGATGGGAATTGGAATTTAAAGCCTCCTGGAAGTGGCACATTGTTGGAGGTGGGCTTATGGGTGTTAGAGCCAGTTTCCCCATGACAGTGTTTGGCACACTCTTCTGTTGCTGTTGTCCAACTTATGTTGACCAGGAGATGATGTCCACCCTCTGCTCATGCTATTGCTTCCTCCTGCTATCATGGAGCTTCCCCTTGAGTCTGTACGCCAACATTACCCCCTTTTCCCCAAAAGATGCTCTTGGTTGGGTGATTTCTGCCAGCAGTGTGAACCTGACTGCAACATCAACCCAGAAATATTTATTTGAAAAGTTATTTTCAGATGGCATATTTTCTCCTCCCCTTTCTAATTTGCTTTTTACTTTACAGTAGGAAAGGGTGTGAAATGGAAAAAGGCCATACTATAGAAAGTTTAGTTGATTGATATGCCAAAAGAAAGAAACTAGAGAACCACCTTAAAGCAGTAAAATTTTTCAGGGTTTAATTCTGGAGTATTGTACAGTCTTTAAGAGCATGATCTCTGCAATGCACTTCTGGCAATAATGCAAATCAGAACCCCAGCTCTGGTGCTTGAGGCAGGTGGATTAGAAGTTCAAGGCCTACCTGGACAATTTGGTGAACTTGCCTTAAAATGAACTGCTACTTTAAAAATAATATTTCAACAGCTTCTCCTTCTGCCTTTCTCTACTTCGTCTATTTAAGTCCTTCTGCTTTCATGCTCACACATAGATTCCACATATGAGAGAAAACATACTGTACTTACCTCTGCATAGCTTGCTTACTTCACATAATACGATGATACCCAGTTCCATCCATTTTCCACAAACGGCATAATTTCATTCTTCTTTGTGGCTGAGTAAAACCACATATCTATCTATCTATCTATCTATCTATCTATCTATCTATCTATCTATCTATCTGGGAAACTACTACTATTGTCTGGCTAAATGGATGTATTATACCTTCCAAGCTGTCCTCTATATACTTATGTTTATGCCCGTATATTAATACTACTCTCACTTTTGGTTAGAGAAGCTTCTCTCTTCTGATGTTGGTGATTACTGGAGTGACTCAAAACTCACCAAGTGCTGAGAAGAAGTGACAGTGGAATGTTCAGCACTAAGTGACATGTGTTTACCACACACTTCAAGGCTCAGGGACCATTGCAGAAGAAGTGGTAGAGAGAATGTAAGAGCCAAAGGAAGGGAAGGAGTGTTTACAATACTGTCATCCAGACACAAAGTGGCCTTGATATTCATGACCTCACAGATACCAATGCTACCTACATAAGACTTACATAACAGGAGGAAAAAACTGAAGACTTAAAAATAGAAGAGAGAAAAGCCAGGCATGGTGGTGCATGCCTTTAATCCCAGCAGTCGGGAGGCAGAGGTAGGAGGATCATGGTGAGTTTGAGGCCACCCTGAGACTCCATAGTAAATTCCAGGTCAGCTTGGGCTAGAGTGAGACCCTACCTCCAAAAACTAAAAACCAAAAACAAAAACAAAAACAAAAAAATAGAGGAGAGACTTGTTGGAAAGAAAAATGAGATTCAGTAGAAAGGATTGAGGAGGGGTAAAGATGAGGTTGTTAGGAGGAAATTATGATTATGATATATTACATGTATTTATAAATTTTAATAAGTAGTTAACATAAGTTTTAATAATCAATTTAAATATCAACATACTTATGAATTGTTTTCTTACTTCCTACTATTACCCTCTTAAAATATTATCTACATATCTTTGTTAATGCCAGTCCTATCATACTGATAATTTATTTTACATATTTATGTCTTTCTATAAATAATAAACTTCTTGAAAGAAATGTAAGCAAGCGCTTAGTATATGCATCTAAATTTATTAAAAATGGATAAATATTAAATTAGGTCATCTTATGTTATTTTATACATTTACCAGCAATAGTTTATGGATTTTACTATACTTACACTATCTGCTGACCTCATAGTTCCTTTCTGATTATAATGGAAATAAAATTCCTGCAAAAGAATAGATCACACAAGTTGAAAAAATAGTAAAATTCAGGAAGAAGAAACAAAATTTCATCTTAGAGGGACAATTTTTTAAAAAGCGTAGTTAGCATGGATAATGCCAATTTAAGGAAGTGACAAATCTTATGAGAATTGCCTTAAATTTTTTCAATTGTTTTATTTATTTTTAAAATTTTTCATAGTATGTTTTATTTTTTGACATTTTTCAGTTATTTTTTTAAATACAGTGACATAAGTTAAAAATGACACATAATGATAAAGCAAGAAATAGGAGTTTTTATCTTGAGTACTGACACAATGTGAATAATGATGGCTTCACAGTTTCTGGTCTATGACATAGGCAATAGAGCTTCAAACTTCACATAGCAGATGGTTAGATCAGAAAGGATATAATGTATGCACAAAGTCATAAAAGATATGATTCACAAATACTGAGTACAGTGTTACTGGATTAAGACATATCCACTATACGACTGACAAAGGATGTGGCAGGAGTTACACGTATCCACCATGCTGCAAAGATTGTGATTAGATTTACACAGATTCACTATACCACAAACCAAGGGTGTTACTTGATTTATACAGATCCACTATACCACAGTCAAAGACTATGACTTGATTTATACAGATCCACTATTCCATAGACAGAGAGAAAATATTTGGCCTGTTCCATTCCTGGCAAGCTTGTAGAGATACTAATGAGTGTCAATAAAATTCATACAGTATGTCATCATAGCACAGAGTTCCTTTTAATCAAAGAAGACTTTTTCCTATCCCTTATATAGGAAACCATGTAGACTGTCATAAAATATCTATAAATGATGAAATCTTGGTTGACTCATCCATCATGCTGCTGTCATATAGCCTATTAAGAGATATTTCCTCAAGCTATGGATTATATTTTATTAACAGGAAGTGAATACAAAAGACTTTTTTTTTTAGCAAACTCATGTTCAAGGACTTCCTGCTGCTACTTATTGCTGGTTGTAGAAACCCCCAAATATGCTAATTTTAGAGTCATAAAACTGCAATTGAGATCAGTTATCAATATATGTGTTCTCCAGTGATTAATTTTTCTCAAAATTATTCAGTTAATAGATAGTAATTAAGGACCCATCTCCCAGAGCAGATTCTAGAACATTTTGTTATCATTACCCTATGTCAATCAACTCACATGCCAATCCACCCATCCTTTTGTATGAGATATGAAGAATTACTGAAAAAGTATATTGTGTAATCTTTGTCTATTATAGTTCAGTCTCAAAAGTGAAATCTGGAAGAGATAATTACACAAAGAGATAAAGTATTACTATTACATATTGATGTTCCCAAAGTCTAACATAATTGGCAAATGTTCAATAGCTTTATCTGGAAATTCTTTGGTGTGGTGGCCACTTTTCTATAGCTGAGAGTCTGATCACACTACTACTGGATGATTCCCTAAAGTGAAAGACACATTACATAGAATCTTTGGAAGTTCAGGGAGTTTGCTAGTATTTAACTTATGCTTACAGGTCTAAACAAGTATATTCTAAAACAAGTTAAGAAAAAACCATGGAACAAACTATATTAAGGGGTTTCCTCTCTTAACATAATTAGCTCTAATTGTCATTTATAACCCTCATTTTATTTTCATTTGTGAAAGTGGATTAACTATTCTAAACTTCAGGGAAATTTTGAAAACAGAATGAAACGGATCACAGTAATTTGGACACTACAGTAGGCCTTAACCACGTATGCCACCATTCCCACCAGATGTAGAAGTAATTTCTGTAGATTGGGTTTGATTGCTCAGTGAAATGTTATCAATTGTGCAACAAAAAAGCAGATTGTTGAAATACTTTCCTGCATTCACTAGCATGGATCATTGTTTTATCCTTCATAAAATACTTAATTTATCCTTGAAAGGATAAGGATTAATCAATATCAAAGATCGGCACAATGCATGCCTGAGTCTCCACATGTGAAAGCAGATAGACCTGATAGACCAAGAGCAGGTATCATGAATTTTCTGTTAGAATGTTCTGTTGTGGTTGTGCTTGTGTGCATATTTGTACAGTGTGCATGTGTTTGCATGTGTATGGATGCATGAGTACATGGATTGGTTCATGTCTATGCACATGCACGCAGGGTACAGAGGTTGATGTGTCTTCCTCTGTTGATATCTATCTCATTTTCATGACACAGGTTTCTTATTAAACCCACAGCTCACTGGATTGGCTAGACCAGCTAGCTAGCAAGCCTGGGAAATTTTCCTGTTTCCACCTCCCCAGCACTGGGATTCCAGGTGCCACCACCATGCTTAGCTATTTTATGTGAGTGCTGGGATCTGAACTCAGGTCCTTAAGCTTACCTGGCAAGTACTACACCTGGTGAGCCATCTCCCCAATCCTCTTACAATGTTTTTAACTTAAAATGTTTATCTTTATGTACAGTTTTCTTTTGTATTTATATGTACAGAGATGAAGAGAAGAAGGGAGGGAGGAAGGGAGAGAGAGAAAGACAGAATTTATAACAACGAAGCATTTTTCATAGGGATATGTTTGCCTATGAATATCCAAAGATTTCAACCAACATCTAATTTCAGACTTCAACCCCAGAACTGTCAGGCAAATTTCTATTTAGGCTTCCTAGTCTTTGCAGTACTTTACTGTTCTTTCCATAGAAAACAAGAATTAGTATCTGAGTGCAGCCATTTGTTCAAATGTGTTCCACCTTGTCAAATCTTTCATTATACATTTTTAACTTATTTGTTCTGTCAGTTGAGGGAAGTTATTAAAATCTCTCACTATAATTTTTAGATTTTCTTACTTCTTTCAGTGACACCCATTTTTTTTTGTTTTATGTATTTGGAAATACACTGACTTAGGTGGACATAAATTTAAAATTGTTATATTTCTCTGGTATGTTGCCACTTTTATGATAAGGAAATGTTTCTCCATTTCTCTAGTGTTCCTTCATGCCTTAGGGTCCATCCATATTAATCTCATATAGCCATAGCAGTTTATATTTTTACAACTTGAATGATTTTTATTGTTGGTGGAATCCTCCTATTAGAACAATCACTGTACAAGTACTGGGTAAGGCGGGACATAGCAGAATGAGTTTGGTAGTAGGGAAATCAGGTAAAACACCCTTACAATAATCCATACAAGATAGAAAAAAATGAGATAAATCAGTTATAAATTTAACATATCACCAAAGACTATTAAAATTTTCAAATAGCCAGAAAAGACAGGCTCTTAAAGAAATTTGGGCAAGGATGTTCAACAGGCATGTTCACAGGAGAAGGTATCAAAAGACTCACAAAAATTCAGTTGTTTCAGCTTCCTTTATCACTAGACAAAGCCCAATGAAAATCCTGCTGAGCAATCCTTGTACAAATTTCAGAATAGGTATAATGAAAAGGACCAAATTGTTAACTGCCAAGTATCTGGTAGATGATAATAATGGGCAATTTTCTATCCACTGTTAGGAACTGTGAATTGGCTTTATGATGTGACTGTCATTTAAACATGCTTGTGCTCAGTGACTCAACAATCAATTACTTGGTACACAATACTAGATCACGTGATATAAAGTGCTAATCACATCATTGTTTTTCTTCCTTAATAAAATCATTTGATGACCATTAAAAGATAGAGTAGTAGATGACTGTACTAGATAAAGGGGAAACATGGGGGAATGTTCATATTACAGAACTTTCTATACCAACAAATAGAATAAGCTAACACATGTAACTACATCCAAAAATGAGGTCAGTGAGAGATTACCAGAAAAGAAAGCATGATTTCACTTTATAAAGTTAAAAAACATACCATAATACCCACTGAAAGATGTCAGACATCAAATTAATTGAATTTGTGAACAAGCACAGGTGAATTTTGTGTCCCATGTTAGGACTTCTAAGAGCGCCTGCTACATGAGTATCTTTATGCAAAACAAACTGGTTCATGGCTTATGCACTCTTCTGTCCCAAGTTATCAGTGAAATTTTGAAAATAACTTTGAAAGGCTATGAATGATTTAAATTGCTCAATTGCCATGAACTAGTCTTTGGAAAAATTCTCCAGAAATTACTTTTTGTGTGGCTCTACTGTTGTCATAGTTAGAGTAAATCATTTGTATTTATGACATGGAAACATTAGTAATTTAGATGAGTGCTCTGGTAAAAAAAAAAAAAGTTTCAGAGTAAATGTTATGCTATCTAATTTCAGCCTACAATCCTGGAAACTTAATTTTGTTATTAAAATGTGTAAGAATTATATGTGAAGTAGATTGATAGAATTGATTTAAATTTGGGAATCTTGTTGAATACATTTGAATAAAGTGGTGTGGACATGCTAGAAAACTGTTACATTTCAAAATTAGCAGGCTTTCATTTGAACATACTGTTCACTAAAGCTCTGAGTTATTAATTATATATTATCTAGCCATATAATATATACTCAGTAATGAAATTCATATTAAAGTAAAGTTATTTTCTGAAATATCTCTGAGGTGACACATTGTTAATTAGTGAAAAATAAAATAGGAACTATTAAAATTGGTTCAGTAGAAGGAAACTGCCATTAACTCTTTTGGTATAAGCCCTATCCCATGGTTTGCCTGCTCAAGAATCAGATAAATTGAATTATAAAGTTGAACATAATGAACAAAACCATGCTAAATGGTCATATCTTACCAAAATATTAGAGTTCTTGGTATTCTCATATACAAAAATGCACCAAAAGAATATGCAGAAGAAATGTAGAATGTAGAAGAAATTGTATCATGCTACTTCACAATAGTTTTCCAACTCTTTATTAGGTATTAAGTCAATAAATATATGTTTATATATTTAATTGTAATTATGAGATGAAATTATTCACTTCATCTCCTTACTAGGTAATCTTAAAATATTTTATATCAAAGAACATACAACTTATTAATCTTATCATCCTTTCTTATTCCTATTCATTTTTATACACACTTGGGCACACATATACACACAATTTCTTTTTTCTCTTTGGGTCTTAGTAGTTACAGACTAGAAGAACATTCAGACAATAATAAGTTATATAATAAACATTGTGTTCATAAGGAGAAAATAAGCAAATAATAAATAGGCTTTTATCTGTGTCTTACTGATCAAAAACCAATCTGTGTCAAACACATTATTCATAGTAGAGATTTAAAAATGATACATGAAAAGAAAACTGGCATTTACAATAACAACAAAATATTCTGTATAACAATTTGCAATGCATAAAACTTTTTAATATTTGTGAACTCATGCAGTTGCTAGGAAAGGGAACATTTGTCCACTTTTATAAATGAGTAAAGCAAAAATAAAGGAAAATCTCAGTCATGTATCTAATAAATGTAAACTGTAGCTGGGATATTTGATAATAAAATCAATGTGTTACTAATACTACAGCTACCATCTGAATTTGTCTTGACATATCATAGAAATACTTACTGTGAGCAATATACTATAATAGAATTTACCATGATAAAAAAATATGAAGGTTCATGTTCCTTTTGCTCCCAACATAAAATATGCCCCTATCTTTTCAGTAAACAACAGCTTATATTTCTTTCATTCTTTTCTTGGAATGATTTCAACACAACTACTGCATTGTGTTTAGGACTACCAAGTTTATGGATGAAAAATTATCAATTTTTATCTTGGAAAACCTTATCTAATTAATAGTATTAAATCACATATGAAAATATTTTTAGAAATTTAAATAACATACTTAGAGATTATTTTTAATTTAAAAATATGACTAGCTAAGAAAATGAGCAACATGTTCTTTAAACTAACATTGAGAAATCTTATTACATAAACTCTCAAAAGGTCAAGTTACTGCTTCCATGAAAATTGTTTGTATTTAAAGACACAAACATCTAGAAATTCTGACAATGGCTATTATTTTAAACATATAAGGTAATTACAAGTACAGAATTCAGTTCAGTTTGTAAGTTGCCATTAAGTAGAACATCTGTTGTGTAAGAAGCTAGACCACAGAAAATAATAGGAATTTGACTTTTCAAAGCAATTAATGGTCCTCTCCAAGATTAAATGAATGATTGAAATTGGAACTGGATGTAGAGCTGAGGGTCTTCTTCAGCTAAAGATTCCTTTCACTTCTCAGTATCTCAAGGAGGGTGAACACTACTATCTTATCTTAGAGTGCAGCCCACAACAGGTGTTAGTCATGGAATGACTCAGATAGTAAGTTCCATTTTCAAAACCTATTAGCTATGTGGCTATGGAAATATTTCTAAAGCTCCGGGAATCTCAGGTTCTCCAACTTTAAAATGAAATTATGAGTGTCCTAAAGGAATTCTGAGAGAAATACATACAGAGAAAGACTTTCTCACAGGATTTCCCACATAATTTCTCAATGCATAAACGCTGTCACAGCTGTCAATATTGTTGATATTATTGAGCTCTGTTAGCTGTCTAATATATCAAGCTCATATCACAGTTTCACATCTCTAAGAAACACACTGATCTTCTTGGTTTTCTGGCAGTTTTAGTTATCTATGAGAAACTTGTTGGCTTGTCTGTCCTTACATGTTCTTATATTTTTCACAGATCAAAACTCATATCTGGCTACATAAGTGTCATCATCAATCAAACCTTTCATTATTATATTTTGGATTTTGGAAGAATGAAAGAGGGACATTCTGTTTCTAGAAAAGATTATTTGATGTGTGTGGAGGGGACAATTGTAGGCAATACAGATTAAAGCTAAGGGTAAAACCAGATTTGGAGGAGAATTTATTAAGGACACATATGAATTTAAATCAATGGTAGCAAGTTTAGTCTTTCTAGAATTCTCTGATGAATGTTTGGAAGCTTTCAAATTTTCCAAGTTGAAAATGAATATAAATATAGGTCATTTCTCCTCAGGAATACTTAGTCACCAATACTATATTCCTGCCTTGAAATATAGAGGAACATACAGGTTTATGATAGCAAAATAGATGATATAGTCAGAATCAGAGACTAGAGAAAGCTTTGTGGCAGTGCCTCGGGGGAGGTTGTATGGCCAGCTCTGTAGAGAAGGCTGAAGGGTCAAGACTGAGTTAGAGATACTAAAAATCTTAAAATAGACCGTATTTCTGCATGCCTTTTTAAAGATTATACAATTTGTATCTATTTACCTTGAAGACGTCTAAATCCAGGTAACTATCCAAAACCAACCTTTGTCTTCAAAGTTGGTACTGAAGAATTATTTGTCTGTTACTTAAGATAGACTTGTTGTGAAAACATACCACTCTGTAAATTTTTTTGGTGTGCGTTGAGTAATATTCATAGATAAATGTATTGTTAACTTTTACTGGGGAGATGTGAACTAAGGTCTACTCATGCCCAGATAGAGCATCCCAACAGATCAAGGAAATGACTCCATCGACGTTTAGGTTAGTGAACCAGAGAGTTTCCTGGGGTTACTTGCAGAAGCATGAACAACCCACAGGCAGGTAAATTACTGAAAAGCCCACCTCTGTCTAGGTGACAACTTCTGAAATCTGAGTCTCTGGAGCATACTGCTGAATTTGCAAGCAGCTCAGCTGGCTGCAGAATCCCTCTTTTTCAAATAGTTTTGATTGTTTATACAACCTTGAGGAGGCATCTTGTGAAACATGCCAGGAACTTGTGACTTGTGAGGTCTTCAAACTGTTTACCTCCTGAGCCTTAAAGAGCTTGGAGTGTCCTGAGTCTTAATAAGCTCCTTGAATCTTAAGTGTCACCCTCCAAGATGAAAGTTTCAATTCAGAGGAAAATGGTACACAACAATTATTTCTGTCTTATTTGTGTTATATTTCTGTTACATGTCAATGGAGAGCATGCTCACTCACACTTTTCACCTTCTCAGACACACACTGGAAAGGTAGCTGAAGAGAGAAGAGACGTCTGCAGATTGTCCACTGGTAAATGCTCCCCTGAAAGTGATTCTTTATCCCAGAATCACTGGCTACACTTTTCATGTAGCTCTGTCCAAGGCAAAAAATTTGGGTAGTGAAGAAAAATCTTTCCATGCACCTGGCAGCAAATATGAGGCAAATACAGGGGAAAACATCTGATGAGATCCTTATTTTAGTATCACAGAAGAATAGAATCAACATAAATTAATGGAAAATGCCAATATTTCTGCTCCATTAGAACAGTAATAATGTTAACAATAATCAATACCTATATGCAGGGTTGTTGTTAAGCACCTTGCTGCTGTCATGATTTGATCTTTGAAACCATTTTGTTTTAGTGTCCACACAGGTGGCATATGAGTTACTGAAGTGCTATGAAGCCTTAACTGTGTGTGTGTGGGGGGAAGGGGTAGCAAGTAAAACAGTTACTGGTCTTTTTTTATTCAAATCCTGTGATATTTTAGTGGTTCTCCTCCAGCATTAAAGCTCACAAAATTAAGTTGAAAGTCTTAATTAGAGGAAGATCCTAAAACAGCAACTTTAGGATGAAGCTGAGATTCTGCTATTGTAACAAGCTCCCCAAGTAACAGTGCTATGTATCTATGGAGCAGCAAGACTGGTGTGACTAACACATCATTTCCTGTCACTTCAGAGACACCACAGTTTGCACATCCTCTCTTCCTGTCTGCTGTGCTTCAAGGTTCTTCAAGGCAAAACAAGGAGTACAATGTCAGATCACACAACTGTTCTTGAGATTTGTAAAATGTTCCAAATATAAAGTAAAATGCTTCCAAATAAATAAAAAGGTAAATAACCTTTTTTCTAAGATTGTATCATTTGGTTGCTTGGTGGAATTTCAATAATTCTCAGCTGATATGTGCTTTCTGCCATCCTCAGCAACTTCAAGAAGGTAAGACTAAGGAGAGAAGGTGGTAGGAATGCTGAGTCAGTAGCAATTGTAAATTTCATTGTGTTTATAACACACTGGTAGCTATTAAAGCTGGTGTTTTGTGAAAATTACATTTATTACTTTCTAACTTGCCTCCACAGAGAAATCACTTTTTGCCACTTGACTACACATTTGACATTTTGAAAGGTAAGTGTAGCTCTCTATCATAAATAACATCTTGAGGTCACTGTGTGTTTCTCAATTCAAAGCAGAGGGCTGAACAAAACAAAATCATTGTTTCAAGGACAAAATAGAAGACAACTAAAACGATCTCTCTTGGTATAGTTAGTCACTCCGTCTTTAAGGAAAATTTGAGACGTGGGTGACCAGATCACTTGCCAGCCTCAAAAGAGACACATCAATCAGGTTGGACACACTGCTGACCGCACCATTAAATCACCATCACAGGCTTCATTTGTCTCATCAGGTCAAGTGAAAAACATTGGGTAGTAAGCTCTTTTTACAAATTTTCCTATTGAAGCTTCTCCAAATAAATCTATATTTTGCATTGAGTTAAGCTAATCGACCATAAAGCTCCATCCTTTATGGCAATATATTTAGAGTAGGCGCCATGCCTCCTTAGGCAGGGTCAAATAACTATTTTTAGTAGGTGGAGGTAATGTCCATGATTCTAAATCTCCAGAAAAGTATTTCATGAACTGCAGTCATTTTTACTTTAATTATGTCAGAAAAGTAGAAAGGCTAAAGGTTATCGTAGACTATTATGCAAATGAGTAATTGTCCATAAAATCCACACTCATTCAAACTGATGTTATAACTTAGTACTCGTGAAGAAGTTATAAGCCAGTTAGGGGCTTATGTTATATTCTAAATAAGGTTACCTAAGATGATAAAGATTTGCAGTTTTATTAGAGGACTAGTTATGTAAATGTAATTTTTATATTTTAATATTGTTCAACTGTAGGATATTTCAATGTGACTTGAAATAGTGTTATTTATTAGGGACTGACAAGTCAGAGATTCCATTCCATTCAGAACACAAGCATAGATGTGGGTACAACCAAAACAACATGTTGATAACAACAAACCCTATTTAGTCTAGTCATCACTACCTTTCCTATAAGACATCTGGTGCATTCAATCCATCTTCAATACTACAGTATATGAATGAACCAATCTATATGTTCATCTGTTGCATATGAAAGTGGTAATTTAACTACCAATCATTGACACTATGGGGGGTGGGTGGGTGAGTTCTTTTTAAAGAAAAGTTTTTATTTTATGTTTTTAAATTTCTATTCATTTTCTGAGTTTCTTATTTTTTCAATAGTAGTTTTCATTTAATTAAAACATTTAAATATTAGGGTTCATAGATTTTGCTAAATTTGTATGTTATAAGCATCTTAGTAATTGTGAAAAAATATGTAGCACTTAAAAGTTGGTAAGGCTGTGTTTAGGGCTATGCTAAACTCATCATTGCTGTATGGGTATAATTTGTGAAACTAATACTCTGGTTTTGTGGTCAAAATAGCAAAGGTTACATAAATTACTACATAGCAAGAGTCCAGGTTTTAAATAGGACCTTCCTAAATAGTTATAGTGCAGATTATTTGCAATAATATAGCAATTCTTTCAAAGAATGAGAAAGGAGAGAAATTTCCTTAGTTATTTTCATATAACCAATATAACCACTTGACTTAAATCAGACAAGGATAGGATTAGAAAAAATTATAGGCTGGGCGGAGCGTGTGCGGGTGGGATAGGCACCGCGCTGCTGCCCAGATCCCAGCACACCAGCCGGGCGCGTAGACTGACTCCATCCCGGTCGCCATCCCCAGTTTCCTGAATTTGTGGAAGGGCCTGGTGTTCCCAAAGGAGCAATTTCTAGCAGAAATCTGAAGATCAGCTCTAACAACAAAGAAAAAATATCGACGAATTAATAAGAAGGCTTTCAATCAGGTGACAATTAAATCTACTAGGATACTTGGTATTACCAACGAATGCAGCACACAATGAACGAGAATCAGGCTTCATGAAGTGGTAGGTGGATGAAAGAGAATGTATAAGAAGATTATAGGGGAACCAACACACGATCCTGCTATATGGATATTTGTTAGCAATGACCGCTGTGGAAACTACATATGCAGATTTCATTGCTTCTGGAAGAACAGGTCGAAGAAATGCAATACATGATATACTGATTTCCTCTGCAAGTGGCAATAGCAATGAATTAGCCTTGAAATTAGCTGGTCTTGGTATCAACAAGACAGAAGGTGAAGATGACCGGCAGCGGAATCCCACAGAGCAAAGTGGGGAAGCCCAGGGAGAAGCAGCAAAGCCTGAGAGCTAACTCTCCACTTCGACCTCCACCAGCGCCTGACAACGTGGCAAAGTTCCAAGCATCGCCAGGATACATTCGTTTCCATGAGTGAAAAGGGGGAAAAGAAAACGGCTGCTCTGCATCGCCAGAAGTTATTCATTGCGGTGTAAGAAACGGAGGCGGACCTCTGTCATTAGCAGTGGTTGAAATCACGTGGCCTGTGTTTGGATGCCATGTTTGTATGGATCCTTTCACTTGACCATATGGTGAAATGCTTGTGGAGAGTAGCACTGATCTAGAGGATGATTCCTGTAGCATCTGGCCCCTCACCATGTCAGAGGACTTAATTGTGTCTAACTGCAAAGGGTTGGTTGAACCCCAGAGTTGAAGTAGCTCTGGCTAGAATATTCACCCAGTAAATGAACCATCCAGAAAGCACTGTTTTTAGCATTCTGTACCATGTGTTAGTCCTGTGTTATTACGCTGTTCTGTATTGTACAGTATAGCCGCTCAGCACTGCCCCTTCCTTGATTGCTTATGTAAAACAAAATGATATATATTACTGCGGATTTTTATACCATTAATTTTTAAAAGGGCTGTCTTTTATTTTTAACTTTCCATAGTGTCAAGACACACCTTTTTCATAACATTTTCCTCTTGATAATTGTACGCTGATGAATTGATTAATATCAACAGATTCATAAAGACTCCTTTGCTTTATTATACAGGCATTTGAAAATATCTATTAATGTGAATATTATCTGAATTCAATCTGCATGGCATCTGCACAGACCAGAATTCAGTCTGTCAATTTTGTTACTATTCCCAAGTGGAGGCATTCTCTCAACTAACATTTCAATTTTTAAAATTGAGAAAGTAGAAAAGGAAAGCCAGAAAACACTAAGAACTGGAAATATGTAACTGTGTGGAATAAATTTTCTAATAATGCTGTGTGCTACTGGTAGAATCTGGAAGACAGCTTGTGCCCACCAGGCTGAACAGGATGGAGAAAGTCATCTCCCATAAGATGGACACCAATCACAAAAGTGAAGCTCTTGTGTTTTTGGCGTGTGTGTGTGTGTGTGTGTGTGTGTGTATGTGTGACTTTTTTTAGCCCTATCAGATTCAAATGTTATTATGCACTTTTTAATGTTTGCAAACTTTTACTAATATTTGGCGTGAATTGTATTCTGATACAATAATTATAACTATTAGGACCTAACCAAATTTCATTGATGCTATTGATGGCCCATGCTGTATTTTGACATCATAGTTCTTGTAAGGAAAGTTTCCCTAAACTGTGTAATCCCTCTGCTCAGTAATAAGATCATTTGTCAGTGGTAATAAATAAAGGGCCAGACATATGCCCATGGTTCATGAATTGTGGGGTACATAGCAAAACAGTGGAAGGTCTTTACAACCAGTGAACTCCCTTGGCTGTCCTGGGGGGTACATACAGATGAAGTAGATACAGCAGCATTTCAATAGGAATATGTGTGGGTCTGACAGGAATTCAGCCTTTCTCTATAGCTGTAGCCACTGTGAAAAGTCAATCTGCCCATCTTTCCATCTATGTTACTTTTTCACTAACTGATATTGACTGATAAATATATTAATCTCATTGGACCCTGACTAGAAGTTTTCCAGGAAGAAAATATTGTTAACAATGTGTCTCTCTGAAAATATGAAAAAAGTATAAATTAAATGCTAGAGCATTTGCTTCTGTCTAATTCAGCAGCAGCAAAAATGTACATAAAAATTGAAACAAATCAACTTATTAGTAGACTCAAAGGTGTGAATAGAAGTTCCAGGAACTATTTAGACAATCTCTGATAATCATTTTAAAACATCCAGCTGCTATAATTGGTTTTCACTGTCTTCATTTACTATCCTGAAAGCTTTCTTGTGAACATGACATTCTCTTCTTTCTTAACGTTGTAGAATTCCAAAATGATATGTGATTTTGTAAAGTTTAGAACCAGTGCTGAGTATATGTGGAAAGTTTATATTCCTGTGTGATAGACTATTACTAATGCATGTGGTGCCATGCTTGTCTTTAAATATATAAATAATGCTATGTTGAAAAAAAAAGAAAAGATCATAGGCTAATCTCACCTATAAACACTGATTATGTACAGTGGGTTAATGGATGGCAAAATAATTATAGAAATAGAAGAATTATATAAGATTAAAGAATAAAAAATGAAAGTCTAACCACATATAACTAGTAACTACCAAAGATGGAATTTTATGACATTAATATTTATTTGTTGTAACAATTTCAGCTGGCTAGGAATCCCTCCTACAAAGGAAGCCTCTTTGGCCTACTGGGGGATATTAACTTAGTTGAAGAGTGAAAGTCCCACATGTACATAAATTGTTATAAATGGCCACAACATTTTGTTAACATGAAAATATGTATTCATTGCACTGCATGGCATCCTCTTTCACTCAATTCTTTACTGTGAATCATCTTTTGAATTTCATGCAATGCCATTTGTCCATTCATAACAGCATTTCCTGAGATATTGGAGCTTTTTTTCAGAAAGCCCTTCCCTATGCCTACATCTTGAATTGTTTTCCTTCTAACAGTTTTAGTATAAGGTCTCCCATTAAGGTCTTTGATCCATTTTTGAATTGATTTTTCTTTTCTTTTTTTAATGTTTTATTTTTGTTTATTTATTTGAGAGAGAGAGATACAGAACTAGGCAGATAGAGAGAGAGGGAGAATGGGTATGCTAGGGCACTGCAAACGAACTCCAGATGTGTGTGCCCCTTGTGCATCTGGCTTATGTGGGTGCTGCGGTCCTTTGGCTTTGCAGGCGAGTGCCTTAACAGCTAAGCCACCTCTCCAGCCCTTGAATTGATTTTTCTACAGGGTAAGAGATATGTATTTAACTTCGCTCATCTACCTGTTTTCCCAGCACCATTTGTGGAAGAGACTGTCTTTTATTGAATATGTTTTTGGTGTCTTTGTCAAAAGTCAGCCTGATGTTTGGCCAGGAGGTGATGTCTACCATCTGCTCATGCCATCATTTTTCCCTACCATCATGGACTTTCCCCTCGAATTTGTAAGGCAAAATAAATCCTTTCCTCCCATAAGCTGCTCTTGGCCAGGTGTTTTCTGCCAGCAATGTGAAGTTGACTGTAACAGCCACTTTGCATCTAGTTTTACCTGGGCGCCGCAAGTCGAATCTCTGTTCCATGGGCTTGCAGAACATATGCCTTTAAACACCGTGTCATTTCCGTAGCACCTCCTTGGTGTTTGTAAATTTTCATCATTGCGGTATTTGATTTCCTCAGCTCAGTTTATTCCTAGGTATTATGCCTTTGTGACACTATTGTGAGTGGGATTATTTTCATAATTCATTTTTTCAGCATTTTTTGATCAGAATATGAAAATACTACCAATTTATATATGTTGGTGTTGTATCCTGCTACTTTACTGAACTGTTTATTAGTTCTAAGAATTTTCAGGTAGAGTCTATAAATCTCTGATGGATAGGATCATATTATCTGAAAATGATAATTTAACTTCTTCCCTATTTGTATCCCTGTTGTTTCTTTCTTTTGATTTGTTTCTCTAGTTAAGAATTTATGCACTATGCTGAATGGAAATTTTAAAAGTATACACTGGCCTACTTCCTCACTATATAGCTCCAGCTGGACTAGAACTTCCTGTGCACACCAGGCTGGCATCAAACTCATGGGTATCTTTTGCCTCTGACTCCATAGTGCTATGTATTGCAATGTTCTGAGAACCTCCACAGTGCTTTCTATGTTCTTGCTTGTTGCTAAGGAGTTTTGTATTTTATTCTTTTCTTTCTTTCTGATTTTAGTGATGCATTTAAAGATAAGCTTGTTCATGCCGCATGGTAAACACTACTTGGACAATTGTACAGCATGCCTACCTAACACAGTTTGCTTACATTTCCAGGCCAGCTGCCATTTCCAGAGGACTGAGCAAGCTGCTTAGTGATGACTTTGACCGTGAGCAGAGGTACGACTGGAACCCTGCACAGTTTTTCTTCTTTCACCAGCACTACTGATATGACAGTGAAGTATCAACCACTTTCCTACCCAAATTTCTCAATAAATCTGGCTATAATAGGGCTTCAAGAGACACATATATTCTTTTTTATTTATTTTTATTGTTTTGAAACAGTGTCTCTCTCTAATACAGGCTGACTTGTAACTCACTCTGTAGCCCAGGCTGGCTTTGAACTCATTGCAAACCTCCTACCTTAGCTTCCTGAGTGCTGAGACTGAAGATGTCAACCACCCCTGCCAGCTTCCACATATTCTATTTATTTTATTTATCCAAGAAAATGAGAGAGAGAGAGAGAGAGAGAGAGAGAGAGAGAGAGAGAGAATGGGCATGCCAGGGCCTTCAGCTACTGCAAAATATCCCAGATGCATGAGCAACTTTGTCTTCTGGTTTTGGCATGAGGTTACTACTACTGGCCATGTAAAATAAGCTTAGAAGTATTCTTTGATTTGGAATATTTTGTGTTTGATAAGGATTGGTATTAGTTCTATAAATGTCTCATAGAAGTCATCAGGGAAGCCAACAGCTTCTTAATTTTTCTTTGGCAGGAGATATTTGTATTACTGTTTGGTCAGTTCATATTTTGTATTTATCTATGATTTAATCCTGGTAGGATGCATGCATTGTATCTATTTCTTCTAGGTTGTCAATTTTGTTGTCATATAATTTGTCACAATTGTCTTGTGATCCCCTGCATTTCTGTGGCATCAGTAATAATGTCACCAGTTTCATTTCTTGCTTCATTTTTCATTATTTTAGACAAAATTGTTATTTGATATTAATAATCATGAATTTTCATTCTTTTTTCAATCTGGTTATGTTCCAAATTTTGGTAAATAATTTCTAGTGTATACTCATATATGAATTTTAAAGTCATTGACAATATTGGCTGGCATAATAAATATAAATAAGTATAAATAAAAATTTGAAGAAATTACATAGTTTTAAAGGGATATCTGAGTGCCAGTGCTTCAGAGTCATTCAAATCTTTAAACCAGAAGCTCAAATATTTTACTTTTAGTATCTTCAGTTGTGTTTCATGCCACTTATTCAGCTTTGGAAAAGATATTTAAAGAGAAAGTTTATACTTTCAGTATGTTTTGAATACTTTGGATAGATCTAGACTCTACAGAATGATTACTAGTTTTGTTTTTTATTCAACAGGGCACAGTAGCAAATATATCAATATCTCAATTTTAATTAATCACCAGAAAAATGCAATTATTTGAATATTCTGTATACTTTTATATCTCAATTATTTCAATATTCTATATACTTTCAGCATTGTGAAGACAAGGATTTTTTTATGTGCAGAAAAATATTATTCTATGACAGGAACTCAAAACAAGTTAGTATTTATGCACATCACAGGTACAGGGAAGCCTTGAAGATGGACATTACAATCCTGTTCACAACACAGGTCCAGAAAGAACTTTGAAGATGGACATTACAATTCTGCTTACAGGTTCTGCTTTGAAAATTGCATCTTCATCATTGCAAAACTGCTATAACTGTAGGTATTAGGATTAATCTTGCATCTTTCAAAATAGAATCATCCCAAAAAAGAAGAAAGAAAAAAAGAAAGCCCCAAGACTATATTGTCTTTGTGAGGCCCAGAAAAATCCTAATTTCTTTCCAGTGTAAGGATGTGGCACAGCCATTAAGCTAGATGATACTTCTCCTGCATTCTGTCTTCCAGCTACTTTCTACCTCTGTAAAGCTTCATAATTATCTGCTAGAGAAGTTCTCTCTGTCAAAAGTTTAAATCCCTTCCTGCTCCCAGCTTTCTTACATATATAGGAAAACCAATTTTCTCTATACTTCTATTTGCACATTTATCTTGGTAAATCTTATCACTTAAAAAAATTTTTGGCATATTTTTAGACATATATGCCTTCTAGTCACACTTCCCTTAGTGAAATAAAATATCTAATGAAGGTTCATTTTATATGTATTTGAGAGTGACAATTTTAATATTTTGAAAAAAATTTGAAACAGAAGACATAATTGGAATGAAATGACAGTTTGGATCTTGAAAATTTATTTATTTTTTGGTGATTGAGGTCTTCCAGGGAAGTAGGAATGGAGGCAAGAAAAGAGTTAGACAGTTTAAGAAGCAGGATTTTGAAGAATTCTCTTTTATCAAATACATCTTCTCATTTGGATTCTACTAGAAATTATTTTGATTTCTTAATCCAGGGTAGTTTCTGGAGCCAAAAAGAAGACACCTTAGAATATAACTTTATGACAATTTATGACCCTAACTTTAAAGCAGAATTTGCCAACCGAAGCACATCTAGAACAAGGGTTTCCAACCTTGGTTGCAGTCCATGAGATTTTGAAATGCTGGTGCCCGGATTCCGCTCCCAGAGATGCTAATTTAGTGGATTCCAGGTGTGGTTCTGGGAGAGCAATGGACAAAGCTCTGCTGTAGGTGGGAGGACTCCCGGGAAACGTGACTACCTTTGATGGTGAGGAGCCCCTCAAGCCTCTTCTGCCTCATCCAAACACCAACTGGAGACTGTTTACACTACAGAGACTTCAAATGATACATTACAGTAGCATAGAATACTTTGAAAAGCAGCTGTGAACACATCAAGGATATCTTCCACACTTCTTCTTTGAAACACTTATAATTGTTCAAACCACTTGTCTTCTACAAAAGTGAACACTGCCTTTCACAACATTGTGAGTCAATGGAAGCATCCCATTGAATGCATTCATTGTCTCGAAATACAAAACAAACACTGTGCTCCTAACTCCAGTTGTGATAATTTTAGTGCCATTCTCATCACTCAAGTCTCAGCCAGACTCTTGTAACCAATTTGAAGAACTGTGGGGAAGTGACTTACCAGATACTTTAACTAGAAAAGAGGAAGGGTAGGAAACCATTGAGCATGATTTCCCAACATTTTCCTTAGTATGGAAATAATCTTGGGATAGTGTTATGATTAGGTGTGATACACAGGCCTAATCTTTTAAAAAAATATTTTATATTTAGTTATTTTTTTACAGAAAGAAGCTTGGGCTGAGAGATGGCTTAGCAGTTAAGGCATTTGCTTGCAAAGCCAAAGGATCCCGGTTCGATTCTCCAGATATACAAGGTGGCACATGTGTCTGGAGTTCATTTGCAATGGCTGGAGGCCCTGGCACACCCATTCTCTCTCTCTCAAATAAATAAAATACATTAAAAATATTTTTTTAAAAGAAAGGGAGAGAGAGAGAGACAGAGAGAGAGAGAGAGAGAGAGAGAGTGGGCATGCCAGGGCCTCTAGACACTGCAAACGAACTCCAGATGCACGTGCCACCTTTTGCATCTGGCATAGGTGGGTCCTGGAGAGTCGAACCGGGATCCTTTGGCTTTGCAGGCAAGCACCTTAACAGGTATGCCATCCTTCCCGAGGGCTATTCTTATTCTGTGAGTATCTGGAAGAGAAAGACAAGGGGAAGCCAAAGACTTTAGGAGCAGCTTGTAGAACATCCAATGAGTACCTTGCAGACCAAGAGGGCAGTAGAGGTTGGGGTAGGAATGCAGCATTCTAAATGCACAGGTACAACGTCAACTGTAGGGTCAATGATAAAGGCTACTGGTGCTGCTCCATTGTTCCACAGTTCAAGGGATTCATCGTGGCCGGGAAGATATGGCTGATGACAGGAGCATGAAGCAGCTTGTCACCTTGCAAGCACAGTCAGGGCAAAGAACCATTAATATTGGTCCTCAGCTAAGTTTCTCCTTTTGTTTTTGCTGTTCAGGATCCCAGCCCATGGAATGGTGCCACCCACTGTTAGGGTGAATCCTCCCACCTCAACAATATCTAGAAAAAACTTCACAGATATGACCATGGTGATTCTAAATTCTGTCACATTGACAACTAAGATTACCCGTCACAAAGTAGAAACCATTACAAGTTGAAAAATAAAAAGCACTGGATATATTTATGAAGAACATGAATGTTATAAAATCAAAATGATAGGGGGATTTCAGATCATCTACAGCAAAGCAAATAGACATGTTCACAGATAGGATGAACTTGAGGTGTCTCTATAACACATAGTTCAAGGGGTAAAACTGAGGAAGGGTGGCGGGCAGGATGCAAGGGCACAGAGAAAAGCACAGAGAAAAAATGTGTTGAGTGAACACATTCTC
The DNA here is from genome assembly GCA_036346955.1 of Dipus sagitta. NCBI lineage: Eukaryota > Metazoa > Chordata > Mammalia > Rodentia > Dipodidae > Dipus > Dipus sagitta. The sequence continues at coordinate 109,868,353 of CM070779.1, read as the reverse complement.
CACTTCTTCTGAGTGTTTGCAAGTACAGAAATTGCACTCACTTTAAGGATAATGATGCTGAGTGTGGAGTCATCAGACGTGGAAGTAATGAAGTAAGTAGTGTGTGCAGATAGATGTCACGCGCCAGCATCCACATACCCAAATATCCATATCCACACACTCTGGCCTAGAACAATGGTTTCTAAGCTGTTTCTTTGTTTTTAATAGATGCATTTCTTTTCTCTCCCTTCTTTTCTTTTTCCTCTTCCACTTTATTTCTGTCTCCTCCTCTCTCCTCCCCTTCCTTCCCAATTTCTCCCCTTTTTTATCATACTGCGGTTTGAACCTAGGGCCTTAGCCATGCTAGATAAGCACCCTACTATTGAGTACACTCCACACTTCCAGTTATTTCACTTTATGAATATATATCAATCGTTTCTATAACACATTTATAATGTTACCTTCCATCATTATACTGGTTCTTAAGGGACTGACTCTGGGGGGGTCTGGGTGGAGTCTCAAAGCACAGCACTTCTTCCCCTGAGAATGGCATTACGTCACATGTTCTGTAAAGTTAACTCATATTAAAGGAAGTTATAAGATAATAAAAAGGTGTGTAAAATATTACTTTCATAAGCATCTCATCATGAGATTTATGGCATCATGTAAGTAAAAGCCAACAGTTGACAAAGGTAGAAATAAGGAAAGAGAGTAATAAGGAAAGAGAGTAATAAGGAAAGAGAGTAATAAGGAAAGAGAGTACTAAGCACACAGAAGAGATGAGTCATGCCATGCTGTAGTGCACGGCAGGCAGTGTCACATGTGGGACCCACATGCTTTCAGTCGACCTGGCCAGAGTTAAACAAAACTGAAAAGAAAAAACAAGCAGAAATGATTATTTATCACTGTCTTTATAATTATGAGAATATTCATTTCGTTTCAGATCCTATGCTTGTCCGCTGTATGTACATTAACTCATTTAATTCTCACAGCAACTCTATAACTAATGATGACTAACCAAGTACAATGGGATATCTGATTCAGTTAAAAACATTTTTGTATTACGAGACAAAAATCATGGGCCTAGGGCTGGAGGGATGGTTAGTGGGTAAGGCGCTTGCCTGCTAAAACCAAAAGTCCCGGGTTTGATTCCCCAGGACCCACATGGTGCATGTGTCTGGAGTTCATTTGCGGTGGGCGGAAGCCCTGGCACGTCCATTATCATTTCACTCTCTCTCTCTGTCACTCTGTCACTGTCACTCTCTCTCTCTCCCTCTTTATCACTGTCAGACAAAAAATAAAAATTAAAAAATAAAAAAAAATCGTAGGCCAGTGATACAGTAAATTAAATTTGTGATTTTCAAAATACAATGGCACTGATAGTAAAAGTTGTAGAAAACTCTATAGATGCCTCTCTGACTTAAAATTGCTTTTGACAGGGGCTTTATTAATTCCAAATATTTAATTATCAGGAGAAATGTCTTCAAGGAAAGACACCCATATATTTGACTGTATACCTGAAAATATATGCTTTGTTCTCTGGTTGTTTGGAAAATGAGAGGCTAGAATAAAGTATCTTTTAAATACCTTCTCATGGGAGAATGGGCTCCATTACTTTATTTTAAGATTTTCCAGGGCAACAGGCCATTCTTGGATTATTTCACTAATATTCTGTCAATGTGTATCTGTTTTTACACACTTTGTGAAACTGGGATGAAAAAATTCCTGGAAATATGATTTCATATTCCCATAGACATAAAATAAACTCCATTAAACCTTTGGAGATCAGATTAGTGATTCATGCTCTGACCTTCACTATCTCGTGGATTAGGCTGAGTCAAATTTAAAGATAAAATCACAGCACTCCTGCCTTCAGAGAATTTGTGACCCACTACCAGTCTTTGATGCAGGAGAGGAAGGGAATCTGAGCCTAGGTGGTACCATGACAAGCCTCCTGTATGTGTTTTAGAATCTTACCATTGGTTCTACTGGCTGCACCTTATTTTGCTTAAAATGCTTATGCACAATTCCGACTTTAATGGTATGTGTCTAACTCCAGTTATTTATAGTTTTCCTTAACCTACAGCTAAACAATGAATACTAATGTATGCATCACCAAAAATAATCATGACCTCAAATGGCTTGAACTAACTACATTGCTTTTGTCATTTTTAACATAAGCAAGAGGATCTGTAAGTGGAAGATAACCTGCCATTCCTAAAAACACATTATTTGATAGTAACAGTGTTTAATAGACTCCTGCAACAATTTGGTGACAACCATTTGTTCCCTTACAGACGAGAATACTACCTGGCAGGAATAATTTTTACCGTGAAATTAGTTTACTCTAAATTGTTGTTTCTACCTTTTAAATTAGTAGGTGACTTATTTATTGAATGTCCCTACATGGTTACCTGCTGTGTATAATCCATTAAGACTTCTATATTCCAAGTTTGAGTTTAGTCTGTCTTCAATGTCCTAACTCTCACTGCATGCGCAGAGACATTTAGAATAACCTAAAAAGCAAAACATTATTCTTCATAGTATAAGAACCTTCAAATAAAAGTGCATTGATATAAAAAGCTATTATTTAAGATTGAGTTTATAAGTAGAAGTATATCAAACAAGAGTCTGCATTTAGAAAGTGCTCAAAAGAATTTGAAATTTCATTAAGTTATGTGGACATGTATGTCATTTATATATAGATACTGACACACAGAGTTACATACACAATATATATATATATATATATATATATATATATATATATATATATATATATTCATAAAGGAGCTTTATTCCAAAATGTGGGACAAATTTGTGCCATTGTTGTGTCCCATCTTTAAAAGGAAACTTAATGCATGGATATAACAATGAAATTGTTTAGTGCTAATCATCTTCAAATTTGTTTCTTTTTTATTTTTAAACATATTTTATTATATATATATATTTTGTACTGACACATCATGTGTTAGTACCATCATTTCCTTCCTCCCTGCCCTCATTCTGCTGAGGGCCCTCTTTAGTGGGGTTTCTGGTTGTGGTAGTTTGAATAAATGGCCCCAATATATTCAGCATTTTATTAGTTTGTAGTTTGGATCTGCAGCCACCTGGCTGGAGGAGGTGTCACTGGGTGGATCTTAGGGTCTAGCCCTAAGATGTGGTAGTGGATTTACAATTCCAGTCTAAAGGTATGCAGAGTGCCTGGAGTTCCTGGAGTGTGCTTGTTTGTGGTGTGGCTTTTGGGATTTGGCTTGTGGCTTTTTCTCTCTTCTTGGACCTGTGAGAAACAGGCCAACTTCTTCTGCCACTATAGAACTTCCCCTAGATCTATAAGCTTCAATAAATCCCTTCCTTACATAACTATGCCTGGTGTGGAATTTCATCTCAGTGGCCTAAAGCTGTCTACTACACTGGTATTCCCCATGGGGTTGTGGTTTCTGAATTGTAAGAGCAACAGTCAGTCATTGGGGAGGGCAGCGTAGCCTCTGGGTATGCTGTCTCAACCTATGGCTTTTGTCATCTTTTCGCCCCTCTTCTGCAAAACTCAGACTACTTTAGTGATGAGTTTACACTAGCTGCTGGATTTGTCTGGATTGGGTATGTGTCAAGTATCTTCTACATCTGTCTCCTTCGTCCTGGCGCTGATTGGCAGGCTCACCATGGAAGCAGTTCTCTTGCTCATCTTCCCAATTCCTCTGTGGTTTCTTCTGGGCCTTGGTTGAAGTGTAAGGTATGGCTTATCTCCTTGGGTCTCGCTACCTTGTGAAAAAGAAAAACATTCTCCAATGGAGAATGGGGTCAGCATAGGTTAAATGGGATAAGCATTGTTAATAAGTATTGATGGATGTAGCCCCTCTTTTGGCCAATAAATTTATATTTTATCTGTCATCACTAAAAATCTAAATGATATATTTTAACTTTAAATTTCATGGAAATATTTTATGCAAAAATAGTGTTTTATAGTGTTTTCTGTTTTATTATTTTTTTGTAAAATGTATTGATTTCCTAAAGATTATATTTTCTTCATTGGGTATTCTTATTTATCATGCCAACTTCCAAGATTTAAAACTTATTAATCTTTTACAGCACAAGTAGCTCTCATCACCACTTTCCAAAATCTAAGGTATCGGTATAGGCAACATCAATTTAAAAATGTCCAAAGTTGAAAGCTTAAACTAATGAAATATGTCCAATGACTTCATTAATCATAACATTTATACATTGCAAGAGGTTTTTAAATATAATTTGAGCCCCTATCCAAAGCAAGAATTCTTTTCATCATATTTGAGATTTATTACCATTTAACTTCTGCTTGAACTAATATCTTTTATGTAGCTACTTTAGTTCTTGAAGATGAATTTATTTGATGTGTGTGTGTGTGTGTGTGTGTGTGTGTGTTTGTGTGTATGTATGTGCACATGCCATGGCACAAGTGTGGAGGTCAGAGGAATATTTCTGGCTTGGTCTGGTGTTTGCCTCCTCCACCCTCCTCATTTGAAGCAGGGTCTTTTTTGTTCCCTGCTCATACATACATTCAAACTACCACAGTACCCTTCACAAGTCTAAGATGCTTAAAATCAATAATTGTGTTTTCTTCTATCCCTGTGACATACACCAAGTAATACTCATCATTGTATGACTTGCTTTATAGAGTCCTCCAATGACTTAACTACTTTCATAGGATCATATTTCAATTGGTTAATGCTTTTTGTAATGTAGAACTTATAATTTAACCAACTGCTTTGGTTTTAGTAGAAAATAGTTTTAGATTACAAAAAAAAACTATTTCCATTTTATTTACACTTAATTTTGTACAACATAAATGCCCACTAACTTTTATGAATTCTTTTTGTTGTTTTCTTTCTTTTTTTCAAAGTAAGGTCTTGCTGTAGCCTGGACTGCCCTGGAAGTCACTCTGTAGTCCCAGGCTAGCCTCAAACCACAGTGATCCTCCTACCTCCACTTCCCAAGTGCTGGGATTAGAGGTGTGTACCATGACACCCAACATTGCTAATTTTTTTTTAAACAAAAGGCCTTTATTTACAGTTCACAATTTAAACATGATCTTGCTGAGTCTGTGATACTCTCAGGATCCCTTGATCAGATGTGGAGATAACAACCAGATGCAAACACAGTCCAACCGGTCAAGAATGCCATCCGAAGCAAAGGAGAGCCAATTCAGTTTTGGTCTGAATTATATCTCCCCACACTGTGAAATCACCACAGGCAGCTTGGGCTTGTTGTTGGGGCCTGTGGCGACATTCTCAATCTTTCTCATCACTAGAAGTCCATTCGTGATTTTTCCAAACACTACATGCTTCCCATCCAGCCAATCACACTTGGAGCAGGCGATAAAATGACAAACATTTGTACTGGGCCCACTATTTGCCATGGAAAGAAGGCCTGGAGCTGAGCATCTAATTTAAAATTTTTCTTCTGCAAATGGTCCCCAGTAAATACTGGTGACTCCAGTACCATCTCCGTTAACAAAATCTCCACCCTGAATCATGAAATATTTTATGACCCCGTGGAATGTACTCCCTTTGCATCCTATTGGAACACCATCTTTTCTGAATTCTCCAGTGCAAAACTGCCTAAAGTTCTCGGCCCTCTTGGGCACAATATCTGCAAACAGCTAGATCTTCATGCGGCCAACTTTCTGGCCACCAATGCGGACATCAAAGAACACCACCAGGTTGAAAGGGCTTGAATTTGCCACCGCATGGCTCTGTCCGGCAAGTAGAAACCATTGCTGGTTTCAAAGAATGATTTTATATTACTGATTCTTAGAGTGCTTTGTGTTATAAAATCTTCACCTAAAGTTGATATTAGGTCAAGATTCTTTTATGCAGTGGTTGGGATGAAACTGAACAAAAGAGAACTAAAATGACTACGACAGAAGGGGGGGTGGCACATTAAACAATGGGGAAATTGAAGAAGATGGAGACTGCAGAGAAAGATACAGGGCCTAAGGATGTCAGAACCTTAAGAAGATAAATTCAGTGAAAATTAGGTGATATAACACAGATATTAAGATTAAAAGGTAAGTAGGGTAAGTGTAAGAAATTTCTTCAAGGTTTTAAAATTAAAAGCATGAAAGGTGTGATGCTAAGGGAAAAACACTCTGTGGTCTATTTTTATTTTATTTTGCTTTTTCTCAGGACAAAAGAGAGAGGGAAGAAGTTTATGGTTAATGAAAAAGAGCTAGAGGTTATTTTTCTTTCTTTATAGTGATGGTTATTTGTGTCCTGACATTCTGTGTGCACTGCTGTAAGCATTTTGAGAACAGAACTGGTTCCCATTTGGCTTCTTAGCACTGTGTCATTCACATAATAGGCGCTACACAAGATATTTGTTGAAATCTGTTGTTTCTCCCAATGGGCATGTTTCTTCCAAGATTGCTGTGAGTAATTCTGCAATCACAGCAGCAATGTTATTTCATTTTCTTTTTTTTTTTTTTTCTACCTTGGTCTATAAAAAATAAATAGGAAGAGAACAAAAAGAAAATGAAAGAAAACTGTGAAAACATGTCAGCATTTTTTTTTTTCTTTTAGTACATCTGGTGAAGATGTACAGAGAAGCCAGGAAGATCATTAAGGGAATGAAGGTAATGAGAGACAAATGAAAACTCTGTCCCGAAGCACTCCAATGTTGAGATAGAAGAAAGAACAGCCAAAAGTACTTTGAAAATGAACAGCCAACGTTACAGGAAGAAAAGAAGCCCTGGTGATTTCAATGTGCAATGTTCTGCATGGCTGCATGTGTTTGTGATTAAACCTCATACTTAATCCCCATCTGGTGGAGCCTTGCCAGGGGAGGTGTGTCACTGGAGGCTGGTGGGCCTTGGGATGTCTTAGTCTAGCCCCACTTGCCAGTGTCAGCTCATTCATTCACTGTCTCTAGTTCCTCCCTAAAGCTGTAGAGATGTAACAACCATGTGCCTGTTTTTGCCATGCTTTCCCTGCCAGGATCCATGGAGTCCCAGTGTATATTTCTTACTGGGAACCCATGTCGTCAGTGAAAGCCATGGGATTAGAAGCTGACCATTGCTAGGGGGGAAAAAAAAAACGACTGCTGGGTGGAAATGAACAAGTTAAATTGGATTTGTCCTCAGCACTCAGCATTGTGTTACTTTACCTACTAAACTCGTGATCATGTAGGTACTGTTTAGATGTATTTGGCTGCCAAATACAATACAATGGCAATTTTACAACACAAATTAAGTATTCCTATCGGACAATAGGTAGGAAAATGATGAGGCAAGCAGAAATCAAGTGAACTGAATAATTGTAAAAAGTCGTAAAAAGGATGGTTGTTAAAACAATGTAAGCACAATATATTTGATATACTGCAGGAAATATGTAGGAGAAAAAACAAGAGAGAATAGTCAAACCAGGTTTAAGAGCAAATGATAAACACAAATCACCTGGGATTGTGAATGTCCATCACCCACCTCTGATTATCTTCTCTCAGAGACGGAACTGCATGCATGGCATGCCGCCACATGCAGCCTCCATTTGGAAACGTAACATGTAAACCTGTTTGACCTCAGTCTCCACTGGAGAATCTGTTTTTCTTTTTCATCAGGCAGTGAGAACCAAGGAGATAAACCACCCCTCACACATCAGCCAGGACCCAGGTGAAACCACAGAGGAACTGGTGAGCAGGAGCGCTGTTTCCATGGGGAGCCTGACAACCAGCTCCGGGGTGATAGAGACAGACACTGAGGATACTCAGAACACACTAAAGCAGAAACCCAGAACCTGCTGAGAGCACAACACTAACGTCGACTTAAAACACACCCACCAGTGCTCAGAGAATTTTACAGAAGAGGGGGCACAAAGACTGTTTTGCAGAAGAGGGGATGGAAAGATTGTGAAGGCCATAAAGTGGAAGAGGCACGGCCACTCCCCACACACTAAAATGACTGACTGCTGCTCTCACATCTCATAACTCCCAACCTCAGGGGGAATACCAGCATTCCCAGAGAGGAGGGTTCTCAGTGGAATGGGGCCAGAGAGGAGGGAAATGATGGTACCCACATATGACGTGTGCATGCAAAAGTTCTATGTAATAAAAAATTAAAGAAAATAAATGTGGATTAAGAATCTTTTAAATAGCAAAAGCAATGCCTATAGAGAATAAAAGCAACTAAATATTCTCACTACAATAAATTCCTTTGTAGCAGATATCCTACTACCTGTGTTAGTTAAACTTACAAACTGTGTTATCATCTTCAGTCTGGATAAATCAGAAGCCAAAGACTAGTTTGTTAATACAAACTTTGTAACTGAAAAAAATCCACCCTAGGTGTATAAGACAAAGAGAATGTGTTGATAAAGTGTTTGAAAACCCCATCTTGGGTCTATAAAACGCAGTGATGTGTTGGGAAAGGGCTCAGGAAAAAGTAAATCAACATCAAGATAATAAATACTAAGGGATGCATGAAGGCAGCTACAAATTCTTGTAAAATTAGTGTCATCACATTGTGGTTATAAAGTAGTGCACATTGAAGTGACATTCATTCATTATCTCTATCACTTAGCTATCTATCATTTATCTATCTTTCATCTCTTTACCCATTCATCTACACACATATATACATATACATACACACACTCACCCTTATACCATAGCTTTTTCACTTGTAAACACACTGCACTTTTGAGATGCCTTCAATAATCCTGTGATAATCTGTTCTTAGTATAAAATGTATAGTAGGAGCAAGAAAAATTTCTTTAGTTTCACTCTTCTGAGATTATCTTTATTATGTTAAAAGACAAATAAAACTATATTTTGGATTTTAAAAGAAAAATTGTTAGTATTTTGTAACATCTACATGGCTTGCAATAAATACTATGTCAATAGTTGTGGGTTACAGTGAATGATTTATAAGAAAATGTACACTATTAGGAGATAGAATTTGATAGGGAAGGTAAATGTTTAGAAATGGATCTGAAGAAAAAAATCACAAAATTTAATAGGATAAAAGAATACTCAACACCTACCAAAGTAGAGATCCAGAGGCTCCTAAGAGCTTATCACTTAAGTAGACTTGAAACTCACCCACCATGACTCAGGGAATTTTGCAGAAGAGGGGGTAGAAAGATTGTGAGAGCCACAGGTTGAGACATCATGCCCAGAGGCATTCCCTCCCTCCAAAATAACTGACTACTGCTTCCACACAGCATAAACTACAGCCCCATGGAAAATACCTGCAACCCCACTGAGAAGCATCCCCAATGGAATGGGGGCAGGGACATGGGAAAAGAGGTTACCAAAACATGATGTATCCATATGAAATATCTTGCGACTTGTTTGATAGTAATAATAAACATAAAGAAAAAAGAGCAGGAATTTAAAGATATGCTAACATTCAGCCAATGTTGTAATTAAGAGTAAGACATGTTTACATTCAGCTCTGCCCTCTTAAATCATTTTGGGTTCCTTTTCATTTTGATTCTTCATTTATATCAGAAGTTTTTTTTTTTTAAGGAATTTGGATAGAGGACAGAAGCATTCCTGAACATGTCCTACTTAAATAAATTTAAATGCATTAAATACATTACTGTCCTGCCTCACAGTGACATCTAGCTTCTTGAAAGCTCAAGTCAGTGTTGATGGAATTCAGAGAGGAGAGTAGACTAGAAAAATAATATTCTTTGGGTACTTCTGAGGGAGAAAATGAGTGAGATTTTCTTTCCTTGGCTTTTAGTGGTGTGTTTTTGATAGCTGGTTTGTGGTATGTTTATCTGTAGTAGGTTTGTGTGCTTTCATGACATTTTCTTCTTGACTGTTTATTTTTTGATGTGTGTGGTACCTTTATCCTCTAAAATTTTAGTGGTTTAATTTATCTTCCTGATTGTTGTTTTTCCAAACTGCAGCTTTGTACAATAACTGTTAACCCACTGTGTTTTAATTTGCACCTCACCAAAGTATAATTCCACAACTGTCCATCAATTCTACAGGCCTAGGAAAACCTTCCTGTCTATATTCTCTCATTGAAAATATTTTGACTACCTCAGGTCATTCTTCATTTCACTAAATCTTTCCTTTACCCTATGAACCACGCCTTATCCAACCAGTAGCCCATTACTGCACTAAAATGTAACAGGAACACAAAGAGTACTATCAAGGGGTTTCTATAAATAGGCAAAAAGAAGATTGCCAATAAATAAGTGGGGATCACTACTGTGACTACACCTTAAAGAGTTAAAGGAAACAGTTTGAATGAGGTGGTCTTTAGAAGGCAGCACAGATAATACAACAAGCTATGGGAAATGAAGAACAAAGGAGACGGTAAACCTGAAAGAGACATCCATTCCAACAAATGACCAAAAACACCACAAAGAAATACAAAGACTATGAGAAAACCCACACTGACCCATCCCAAATTCTTGAATCCCCTATAATGGAAGTAAAATCTACTGAGATAGGGGAAATGCCAGAAAGAATTAAGAAATCCTGCTTTTTTAAAAAATATTTTTATTTATTTATGAGAGAGGAGAGGGAGAGAATGGGTGTTCCAGACCCTCTAGCTGCTGCAAATGAACTCCCAGACACATGTTCCACATTGTGCAGCTGGCTTACATGGGTCCTGGGGAATCAAACCTGGGTCCTTTGGCTTTGCAAGCAAGCACCTTAATTGCTAAGCCATTCCTCCAGCACTGTAATCCTGCTTTTATAAAGGATGGATGACCATTTAGAGGAGTTGAATCAGCAGATGAATGAATTAAGGAAATCTATTCAAGATTTTGACAAGACAGTCTCCAAAGTGAATGGATCTGCTAGCAAACTGAAGCAGAAAATCTGAAACATGGAGGATAAATTCAATAGGGAAATTTAAACAATGAAAGAGAACAAAATAGGAACTTTGGAATATCTCCAATAAAAAATTATAGCAGAGAACATTAACAGCAAATAAGACCATGCAGAAGCATTGACATTCAGGATTGATGGATGAAACTGACAACAATACGAATATTCATATATAAAGAAAGTACGATCCAGGAATATGTCAAGAGACAAAACCTTAGAATCTGCACGGTCAAAGAAGGAACTATTATTAAGCCAAAAGGAACAGGCAGATTATTTAATGCATTCATAGCAGAAAATGTTCTAAACCTGGAGTAAGAAATCAACATGCAAACACAAGAGGCATTTTGAACCCAAACACACATGACCAGAGACACCCTCCATAATCCATCATAGTCAATAAGTTAAAAACACAAAGTAAAGAAATAACATAATGAGGTATAAGGGGAAAACGCCAACACACATGCAAAGACAAGACTGTAAGAATAACTTCAGATCATTTATTAGCAACTCCAAAAGCTAGCGAATCATGGAAAATATACTTCATGTCCAGTAAGTAAATAACTTCCAATCACAAGTGCTACATACAGAAAAGGGATCTTTCAAAATCTACTGAGCAACAGGGAACTATCACGATTTATATGTTTTGTCTAAAAATCATCACTCCCATAGTAACTTCCCCTTATTAGGACAACTTAGATGAACCTCCAGGCAATGAATTCACAGAAGACAGGAGCAAACTCCTCCCGGAAATACAAAAGAATACAAAACAAAGAGCTGAATAAAATATATGCTTTTCTCCTTATTCCCGAGCTCCCACCTCCCCTGCTGCTGGTGTGGGGCTGCAAGGACCTTGTGCTTGTGTGCCATAATGAATGCTTCCATGAATCCAGGAACAATGACATAACTTCTTGCATCATATGGGACCATAATGCTTCTAAGCTAGAAATTAACAAGAGAAACAACCAAAATTGCACCAGCTCCTGGAGATTGAATGACTATTAAACAATGACTGGGTTGTGCAAGAAATCAAAAAGGAAATTGTAAAATTTCTTGAACTGAATGATAATAAAAACACAACATACCAAAATTTATGGAGCATAATGAAGACAGTCCTAAGGGGAAAACTCATAGCACTAAATGCCTTCACAACAAAGACAGAAAGATCTCAAAGTAATAAACTAACCACATACATAAAGGCTTTAGAAAAACAAGAACTATTCCATCCTAAGTGTTCCAGATGGAAAAAAAATAATTAAGATCAGAGCATAAATTAATGAATTAGAAACTAAGAAAACAGGCTGGAGAGATGGCTTAGCAGTTAAGCACTTGCCTGTGAAGCCTAAGGACCCTGGTTCGAGGCTCGATTCCCCAGGACCCACGTTAACCAGATGCACAAGGGGCGCACACATCTGGAGTTGGTATGCAGTGGCTGGAAGCCCTGGCAAGCCCATTCTCTCTCTCTCTCTCTAACTGCCTCTTTCTCTCTCTGTCTGTCACTCTCAAATAAAGAAATAAAAACAAACAACAAAAAAAAATTAAAAAAAAGAAACTAAGAAAACACTCAAGAAAATTGATGAAATGAAGAGCTGGTTCTTTGAAAAAGATAAACAAGATTGATAAACCCTTGCCAAATTTGAGCAAACAAAAAAGAGAAGACTCAAATGCACAAAATTAGAAGTGAAAAGGAAAAGGTCACAACAGACATCAATAAAAGTGGAAGAATCATCATAGAACATATTTCTAAAATCTCTACTTCACAAAATTGGAAAACCTGGAGGAAATGGATGAATTCATAGACACATACCACCTACCAAAACTAAATCTAGAACAGATTAATCTCCTAATCAAGCCTGTTAAATCAATTGAGATTGAAAATATAATAAAAAACCACCCCTAAAAGAAAAGTCCAGGACTTGATGGATTATAAACCAAATTCTATCAAACCTTCATCAAAGAATTGAAACCAATTTTTCTCAAGCTTTTTCACATAAGTGGAAAACATGGAATGTTCCCCAACTCCTTTAATGTAGCTAGCATCACCCCAATATCCAAATCACATAGAGATAACAACAACAATAACAACAACAAAAACACTATAGACTTAAATCCTTGATGAAGTTAGATGCAAAACTCCCGAACAAAATTCTTGCCAACCAAATTCAACAATATATGAATAGCATTATCCACCTTGATGAAGCAGGCTCCATGCCAGGGATCCAGGGATGGTTCAACATATTTAAATTGATTAACATAATACACCACATAAATAAACTTAAACACAAGAACTACATGATCATTGCATTACAAATAGATGTAGGGGTCTTTGACAAAATATGGCATCACTTCATGATTAAAATGCTTCAGAGATTTGACATTCAGTTTATATCTCAATATAATAAAGGCTATATACAAAGCACATAAAGCCCAAGTTATGGGAAAAACTCAAGGAGTTCCCATTAACATTGGTAACAAGACAAGGGTGCCCACTCTCTCACCACTGCTCTTCAGGAAAGTACTAGAAATCCTAGCCCAAGCAATAAGGCAGGAGAAAGGTATAAACGGGATATATCTTAGAAAAGAAGAAGTCAAATTAGCCCTATTTGCAGATGGCATGATCCTAAGCATAATTGACTAGAAAGACTCTACCATAAAATTTTCCAACAACAGGTGGATAATAGCAGCAGGAAAGTGAGCCAAACTCCAGCAAAGGGGAGTGGGCTGTAATACCTTTAAGCCCATCTCCAACAGCACACCTCCTCCAGTAAGGCCCCAGTTTCAACTTGCCATCAGCTGGGGTCAAGCATTCAGAACATATGAGTTTATGGGTAACACCTAATTGAAACCACCACAATATGGATCACAATTCAGGATCTGAAAATACAATCTAATAAAGAGCTAGAAATACCAAAGAACACCCAAACTGAAATGAAGTTGGAAATGAAAACTTCAGTAAGTCAAATAAAACCTCAGCCCCAAAGTTCCTCTAACAACCACCCTTCTTCACAAAGTAGGGGCCACCCAAGATCTTACATTTAGATTGAGTCCTACTCATAGGTTTAATCTCAGCAGAGACTGAACTGAGACCACTTCACCCACTTCACCCTCTAGCAGTACCAAGTGCCTCCAAAACGGAACCTCTAGCACCACAAAGCTAGCAAAGAAAAGTGACACAAAGAGATATCACAGATAGTTCCAAGTACTCCCATACAACACAAGTATGACAGTAAGACCTGGCCAACACATTATATCCAGATAGGCAAATCTCAATGTATCCTGAAAATCCAAGCCCATACGTCTTCCCCAAGAAATACCAAGACAATGGTAGAGGACACTCATGACTGAAGTCTGCAAGAAAATCCTGACAAAGAGCTCAAAATAATCATTATATACATAATGATTACTTAAAAAGGGAACTCAAAGAAGATACAGACTTGTGAATGAAATCCTGAATAAGGTCAAATAGTGAACAAATAAACATCCAGATGGAAAATGAAAGTCTAACCAGAATATAAAAATACAACCCAATAAGGAGATATAAGTCATAAAGAAAATCAAAATATAGCAAGGCAAACAAAAAGGTTCATGCAGACCCTGACCTATGCAATGGGTCAAATGGAACAGAACATGAGAGAAATGTGTGACACCTTGAAAATATCACATTATAAGTTTTGGGCATGCAAGAAAAGACAACTTCAGACCATTGCCATAGAATTTTTTTAAAAATTTATCTATGTGTTTTAAGAGAGAGAGAGAGAATGGCCATAATAAGGGCTTCACAACTACAAATGAACTCCAGATACATGTGCCACTTTGTGCGTCTGGATTTACAGGGGCACCGGGGAATTGAACCTAGGTTGTTATGCTTGGCAAGCAAGTGTCTTAACCTCTAAGACATCTAGCCAGCCCATGCAAAATAATTTACATAAAATTATAGCCATTCCAAATTTGAAGAAAGACATGCCAGTCCTGGTGTAAAAAGTATGTAGACCACCAAATAGATTAAACCCAAAATGAAATTCCCCACATCATATTATTGTCAAAATACTATATACTCTGTGTTTGTCTGTTTCTCTCAAATAAAAATATTTTTTAAAATGCATAGTTTATTAGGGTTGCTTCCAGAGCCAGGTGAGGGGTTGCTTATAGCAGCATGAATGACTCAAAGGCAGCTGCATCACTAGAAAGCCCGTCCAGCATGGGTGAGCACTCACAGAAGCTGTGTCTCTGGAGCTCACTGCACAACCTGCAGGTAGCTCGGCTGATCAGCCACTCTCAAGCATACTACATTACATGACTCTCAGGCAGCTCAGTCAGAAAGTCCCATCTCCAAGCAGTTGTTTTCCCTCTAGGGTGGGTCTTGTAACTTTTCCCCAGACTTGCTGATTTCCTGACATGCTGAAACTTCCTTCCTATTGGTCCCCAGTTGGGAATGTTTCCATTAGGAGAAAATTGCTACACAACAATTATATAATAGGTTATTGAATGAACCATTGATATTAATGAAAATAAAAACACAACCTACCAGCTCTAAGTTCTAAGAGTAATGCTTATATCTACAAGTTCTCACTTTAAAAATTCAGAGATCTCAAATTAATAACATAAGGATGCAACTTAGAAAGCTAGAAAAATAATAAAAAAGTCATTCCCAAGGTCAGTAGATTGCAAGAAATAAACAATACAGAAATTAATAAATTAGAGAAAGAAGAGTACACAGAATCAATCCAACAAAGTTGGTTCTCTGAAGATGTGAACATGATTAACAGCTCCCTAGCCAAACTAATAAAACCAAAAGACACAAATGAATAAAATTACAGATGGATAAGCTGAAAAACCTAGATAAAACTGATAAAGTTTTAAATGAATAAGACCTATCTACTACATTAAAGACAGAAGATATAAATAATTTTAACGGATCCATAACAAGTAATGTTACTGAAGCAGTGATTAAAATTTTCTCCACAGAGAGAGGCATGGGGCCAGATGCATTCAGTGCTAAATTTTATAAAACTTTTATGTATTGAGAAGAGGAGATGGTCCAGCAAATAAGCGTGCTTGCTATGCAAGCATTAGAGCTTGTGTAGTCCTGATTTGTCATGAATCTTATTCTCCAGCATCCATGTAACAGCTGATGGTGGCCATGCACATCTGTAAACCTTTCCCTGTGGTAGATGGAGAATCACTGGGGCATGCTGTTCAAACCAGCCACACTGTAAACAACAATTCTGGGTTCAAGGAAAGAGATCTTATTTTTAGGAAACAAACATATCTCTGAAGCTGGGCGTGGTGGCGCACGCCTTTAATCCCAGCACTCGGGAGGCAGAGGTAGGAGGATCGCCGTGAGTTCGAGGCCACTCTGAGACTCCATAGTGAATTCCAGGTCAGCCTGGGCTAGAGTGAGACCCTACCTCGAAAAAGCAAAAAAAAAAAAAAAAAAAAAAACATATCTCTGTACAAGTACACACAGGGTATGGTGTTCCAATTCAGGTGTCCCCCATAAACTTAGGTGTTACCTCTTGGAGGCAGTGTATTGTTGGGGCAAGCTTGTAGGTATTATATCCAGTTTTCCCTTTCCAGTGTTTGCCACACTCTCCTGTTGTTATTGTCCACCTTATATTGGCCAGGGGGCAATGTCCAACCTCTGCACATGCTATCGTTTTCCCCTGCCACAGTGGAGCTTCCCTTTGAGTCTGTAAGGCAAAATAAACCTTTTCATCCCACAAGCTGAATTCTTATAGCAATGCGAACCTGACTGGAACAGTAATGTTGGTAGCCAGAAGTGGTGTCATTATTGCCAGAAACCAGACTGTGTGGCTTTTGGCCTTTTGGAACTGCTTTGCAAGAAGAATATGGAACGATTTGAAAATTTGGCCTAAGAGATGTCTTGTAGTGCTATAAGTACAGCCTGATGGACTATTCTGGTCAGAGTTAAAAGTCCTGAATGCAGTAAGGACTATAGACTACAAATAAGGACTATATAGGTTTGGCTTATGAGGGTGAGAAAGAGCTTTGCCTAGATGGAGCCAGAAGCAGTTTGTATGAGAAGCTTGCTGTTATGCCCTGAGAACTTGTGCAGGGTTGCATTGCATAGAAATGGACTCATGTGAGCAAAAGGATATGACACAGAAAAAAAAAATGATATCTTTGGGCCAAAACTGCTGCCTGTTCAGCTGTAATTGTTTTAGATGTTAACAATCATTGATATTGAGCCAGCTGATCTGCACTGGGGCAACAGAAAGAATGCAGAGTCTTTTGAAGGGGCCTGAATGCTGAAGAAGGGTCCTGTTCTCCAAAGTCTTCTTTATTTCACCCTGGATTAACAAAGTGGCAGCCTACCTGGTATTATGGAGTATAAGAAATGCAGGAAAGAGAGGGTCATTGAATTTGAGACATGGTCTTGTGTTTTGGAAATGGCCATGGGCAGTATGAAGCAGGTTTGCTGGATGCCTGCATGGAGACCCGATGGAGCTGTGAGGATGGACTGTGGGTTGCAGTGGAGACCCAGTAGTGATGCTGGGACCATGAGACAGCTGCTAAGGAGAGCTGTTGGCCCCAGATGAAATTTTCCAGAGCTGTGAGTATCCTAGCTAGAGGGTGAATTGGAACTCCAGAGACTTGTCACTGGCTAGAGTTGCTGGACTTGGAATATTTCTCTGAATTTTCTTTTTGCTATACTCAATGCCATCTTTTGCAGTGTGAATGTTTATTCTGTGCTATCATGGTTTTCATGGGAGATTATTTGATATTATGGCTCAGTTAAAAGATCTCGGACTATGGCACTGTTTGAAAATTATTAGGATTGATAAAAATTATGGGATCTTGGGCTGGAGAGATGGCTTAGCCATTAAGGCATTTGCCTACAAAGCCAAAGGACCCAGGTTCAATTCCCTAGGACCTATGTAAGCCAGATGCTCAATAGGATACATGTATCTGGTGTTCGTTTGCAGTGGCTAGAGGCCCTGAGTGCCCATTCTCTATCTGTCTCTCTCTGTCTCCTTCTTTCTCTCTCAAATAAACAAAATAAATTATATATATATATATATATATATATATATATATATATATATATATATGGAACTTTCAAATTTGGACTGAGTGCATTATATTTTATATCATGTATTATTATCTGTTCATCGGGTCCAGGAGTGGAATGTGGTGGTTTGATTCAGGTGTCCCCCATAAACCTAGGTGTTCTGAATGCTAGTTTCTCAGCTGATAGAGATTTGGGAATTAACACCTTTTGGAAGCAGTGTATTGTTGGGGGAAGGCTTATGGGTAATATAGCTATTTTTCTCTTGCCAGTGTTTGGCACAC
This sequence comes from Dipus sagitta, assembly GCA_036346955.1. Classification (NCBI taxonomy): domain Eukaryota; kingdom Metazoa; phylum Chordata; class Mammalia; order Rodentia; family Dipodidae; genus Dipus; species Dipus sagitta. Next base: position 109,850,242 of record CM070779.1, on the reverse strand, counting down.
TCTCCTGTTGCTGTTGTCCATCTCCTATTGCCCAAGAGGTGATATCTACCTTCTGCTCATTCTATTGTTTTCTTCTTCCATCATGGAGATTCCCCTCTAGTCTGTAAACCAAAATAAGCCTTTTTTTCCCCACAAGCTGTTCTTGGTCAGGTGTTTTCTGCCAGCAATGTGAACCTGACTGCAATATAAGGTGTGTGCATCTGCAGATATGTATATATACCAAACACATGCTAAACAAATCTTTTCAGGAAAATCTAAAACCAACTTTTCTCAAACTGCTCTAAGAAATGGAAAAGGAAGGCACATTATAAAGCTAATTCTTTGAAGTCACTATTTATCCTGATACACAAACCGGACAAAGACACAACAGCAACAGTAAAAGAAAACTACAGGCCAATCTCCTTGATGAACATACATGTAAAAATTCTCAATGAGATGCTTGCAATCTAAGTTCAAAACACATTAAGAGGGTTATACATCATGACCAAGATTTTTTTTTTTTCATCACAGGGTTGCCAGGTTGCTTTAGCATATGTAAGCCAGTAAATGTTATTTACCATGTAAATAAACTTGAGAACAGAAATCACATGATCATCTCAATATTTGAAGAAGTTGAAAATGCCTTCATGATGAGAATCCTAGAGAAACTAGGAATAGATGGTACATACTTCAAAATAATAAAGGCCATATATGATAAACCAATAGCCAATATTATACTAAATAAGGAAAAGCTGGAGGCATTTCCACTAAAATCTAGAACATGACAAGAGTGCCCAGTATCTCCAGTATTGTTCAATATCATAGCTAGAGCAGTAAGGCAATGCAGAAAAATATAAATTGAACAAAACTAGAAAGAAATTCATGAAATCAATTCTTTGCCTAAGTGGCACTCCATACTCTACCAAAAAATGCTCCTACCTTTGGGCTGGAGAGATGGCTTAGCAGTTAGGCACTTGCCTGTGAAGCCTGAAGACCCAGGTTCGAGGTTTGATTCCCCAGGACCCACGTTAGCCAGATGCACAAGGGGGCACACGCATCTGGAGTTGGTTTGCAGTGGCTGGAGGCCCTGGCGCGCCCATTCTCTCTCTCTATCTTCCTCTTTCTCTCTGTGTCTGTTGCTCTCAAATAAATAAATGAAAATAAACAAAAAATTAAATAAAAACTCCTAGCTTTAATAAACACTATCAGTAACATTGATACAAAATCAGCATAGTGATTTTTAGTAGCTTCCATTTATTCTGACAGGGAGGTTCACTATAGCTCCCCCCTCCCAAATAGAGAACATAGGAATAAACCTCAACAAGGGTGTGAAAAGCTGCTACAAAGAAAATTTTAAGACACTAAAAAATAAATAAATTAATTAAAGAAAATACCAGATGACAGACTGACCTTCCATGCTCTTGGGTTGGCAGAATTAATATTTTAAAAATGGTTATATTATCAAAACTAGTGCATTGATTCAAAGCAATTACCATCACACGTGACCATGTATAACTAAGTAATCTGAAGCAGATAGAATTCTGTTGGAGATACCACAATTAAATTACCAAGTCATCCTGACAAAGACAGCATGGCACTGACATAAACACAGACATACAGACCAGTGAAATAGAACAGAGCACTGAGAAACACATACCAGATAGCTATGGCCAGCTAATTTTCTACAAAGTCACTGAAATGTACTGGAAGAAAGGAAGCCAACTCAACAAATGATGCCAATTAAGGTAGATATACTCCAGCAGAAGGATGGAATTAGACCTGGATTTCTCAATCTGCCCAAAAATAAATGCAAAGAAGGTCAAAGACCTTAATTGAAATTTGGAAATTCTAAGAACACTAAAACAACAACAACAACAAATACAAACTTTCCCAATAACATAGGAAATGGTCCTTACTTTTCTACTTCCACATACCAGAAATTTGAAATAGTTTAGGTAACAATGCGTGGAATGAACATGTTTAAGTATTCCTTATTACTGGAGACACCATAGGCTATAGTGGCAGGATATTGAGATGCTAGAACTGAGATGGAAGCCAGCTCCCTGATGGCTGGCTCTGATAGTGCTGGAAATGCTATACAAGCTGCTGGGGGATAGAGTTCACCAAGAGCATCAACCAGCCAGGTAATATGGAGAAATATTGGCACAAAGGATATAGGGATAATCAGCTGCTCACTGATTGGGTATGAGGCCTGCTCAGTGGGAGACAATTTACACCTGGTACAAAGTCGGAAGAACCAGATATCTTGGAAGGTCAGGGACCCTAGAGGGAAGCTTCCACTGGTCTTTGGGTAAAATGAGAGGTCATGCCCATCAAAATTCTTCTAAATGTCTATATATATCTCCGTTGGTCAATGTTGCTCTGACGCTTGACTAGAGACTTTGCTTTTTACAGATAGTAGTGAATACTAGGGAGATAGAATTCCAGTATGATAAGAAAAGAAATTCGACTCCCTACCATGAAGCAACTTATCTATTATATCTGCCAAGGCCCAGGAGACATTATAGAGAAAGTGGTGGATTAAGTATGACTTTTATTCTCAGAAAAGCCTGAGAATTTCCTCCAGGGATATGGTGGAAGACACTCAGGGATATGGTGGAAGAGGCTCAGGGAACATTGTGGAATAGGCGATAGAAAGAATATAAAATCCACACAATGGGAAGGTGTAATCTGACTGTTGCCTTCATGATTCTACAGTGAAGTCTGATAACCCCAATTGAAGAGGGCCCTTAGTGGAATGGGGATGGGGAAGAGAGAACATGAATGTGTAGCCTGATGGGAAAATGACCAATTTATAATATGTTCATGTATTAAAGTTCTCAATAGTAATAATGTTCTAAGACTTAATTTTTGGTATAATGTCTAAGAATACAATTAGGTAATAATTCCACAATGCCCCTGGGTACCTGTAAGGATATAGAATCCACAGGAATAGCCTCACAAAAGGAGTGAACTTAAGGAAGGAATTTTAAAACTCTGAGTAGGTCTAGGAGAGAGAGAAAAGGAGAGTCAGAAAGAGTTCAGAATGGGAGACACAGATGCATATTGGGAATGTTTAGGCTCTATGTGATTCATGTCATAAATCCCTTTAAGCCTGTTAATTTTTTGGTTTGAATAAGTTGCTCTATATCTTAGAGAAAATTTGGAAATTAAATAGCCTCGTTTTCCTACAATGAAAAGTACATGTCGCATGAAGCGCATGTGAAGGAAATCAGTGGTGGCATCTCCTGAATTGCTTTCATTACATTTTTTCAATTATTTCCTGCATTCTTGTATTCATGACAGTGTGCTCAAATTACAATGAGGAAGACTAAGATTATCTGAAAGTCGCTGCCTTCAAATGAGTAATCTAAGGGAGAGAAGACTAGCACAGAAATAAGGAAAGTTGTCTTTTTTTTTTTTTTCTTAGCTGCAATGAAAAGAGAAAAGTGATAATCAAAGGCATAAAAATAGCATGTATTTTGAAGTATAGTGAATATGTCTTATAAAGGAATGCAGGTTGCCTGCCTTTAAGTCATAAATGGGCATAGAGAGCAGACAATAAAATTGAACAAATGGGATTGAGACGAAATCACAGCATGCCTTGTAGACCAGATTTAGGGTGTTTCCAAGATGACATGCAGAAGATGAGTTGACTCTCAGTATGTAAAATAACTTCTTTCTATTATGTATTTGTTCCACCACATATCTTGGATTCTGTTTGAAAATTATGTTCCACTAACTTGACCCATTTGGGCGAAATTTGGTTTGTTAAACCTCTGCATTAATGTCTATCTTTCTGGTCATTTAAAAAATAATTTTTAATTATTTATTTGAGAGGTAGCGAGAGATGTAGATACAGAGGGAGCTGGAAATTGGTGTGCCAGGGCATCCAGCCACAGCAAACAAACTCCAGACGCACATGCCACCTTGTGCATGTGGCTCACATGGGTCCTGAGGATTCAAACCTGGGTCCTTTGGCTTTCCCAGGCCTGTGCCTTAACCACTAAGCTTAATCTTAAGCTTTAATCTTTAATCTCTCTAGTTAATCTTTCTGGTCTTTGTCTTAATCAGATGGTATAGAAAACAAGACTGAAATACTTGTCATTGCTAGTCGGGTGTGTTACCAGGGTGTCTTCCAATTTCCTGCCATTTTATTTGGGCAGCGTGTGTAGCTGATTCTGCCAAATTGAAATAGTCTCTCCTGAAGAGAGTAAGGAGGCTTTGATTCAAGAAGTCAAGTTTCACTCAGGTGTGGTGGTGCACACCTCTAACCCCAGCACTTGGGAGGCTGAGGTAGGAGGATTGCCGTGAGTTCGAGGCCAGCCCAAGACTGCATAGTGAATTCCAGGTTAGCCTGGGCTAGAGTGAGACCTTGCCTCAAAAAAAAAAAAAAAAAAAGTTGAGTCTGGGGGACCTACCTGAAACACACAATAACTCCCAAAGTTATGCTGATTAGAAAGTAAAACATCATTTGGGGGGAGGGGCAGGCAGGGTAAAGATCTCAAGACCTTGCTCTAAGGCTACATAAAGGGAAAAGGAAAAGGACAGCTTCGAAAGGGCCTTGCTGATTAGGCTGTCTGCAAGTAATGCAGTGTGCTTGATACTCTCCAGTTAAGCTGCCTACAAGTGGTCCAGGGTGCTTGAGACTCTCAGACCAGCTGAACTGCCTGAGGTGGTACAATGAGCTCCAGGGACAACAGCTTCTGTGAGTCATCACCAATGCTCCAATGGGCTTTTCAATGACGAGCTGTCTTTAAGTCAGCTCTTTCTCCTGTAAGTAACCCCTTACCCTGCACTGTAAACAACTCCAATAAATTCATTTTTTTTTCACCCGGACTGGGTTTGGTGTAATCATTCTGTGGTCTATCATCTGTGCCCTATCTGGGGAGAAGATGTTTTGCACCTCCCCTAGTGAAAAGTTTCCCTTAACAGGCAGTTTCTTATAGTAAGTCACTTTTCTAGTCTTTGTATGGATCATTTCTCCATGCCCTGCCCTGCATAACATTTTGATGGCCCCTAATTCTTACCTTACATCAACTTAAGATGAGAAGGGAAGTATCTGTGTCATGGAACTAAATCTTGACAGAAATGCAGGATTATATAGATAATGATAAGCCTGAATATTTGACATCTTTTGAATTATTTATGTAGTATTTTATATTACGGTTGACATTCTCAGTTATATTGCACTTTAGCTAATTAAGACTAAATTATTTTTCATTTTGGATCACAGAGGAAAGCCCTGAAATTTTCTGAGGAATGAGAAACTACTGTGGAAGTCATCAATGAACTTCAAGGTAAAGTGTATCCAGTATTAGAGACCTCCCTAGTATTTACTTCCTCAGAGTATTGTCCTCTTGATGTAGATAACTATACAGGAAGGAGGATTATGTACTCATCCTGAGTAATTAGCAAACCAGCATGATCTCACTATTCCCATCAGAAAATCAGAAGCTGTTTGTTTTTGTGGGTGAAGCAGAAAAAAAATAATCTAGAGCAAGTCTGTATATATGAACATTTGTGTTTCTTTTTCAGTGTGCTTTTGTGCATCTGTGTGAACTATGTGTGGTTTGGTGTGTGATGGGATGTGTATGTGGTGTATTCATGTATGTACGCAGATGCTGTTGCTTGTGCGCATGTGTGTGGAGGCCAGAGGGGAACACTGGTACCCTCTGTATCTCCTTTGCATGTTTCCTTGAGACTTAATCTACAGCTACCATTTTGGCTGCTTTTTTTCTTTTCCCTAGTCAGCAAACCCCAGTGATTTTTCTAAAGGATTGGGGTAAGTATGGCCAGTTCTTTATGTCAGTGCTGGAGAATCAAACTCAGTCAGTGTCAGGCCCCTCTCAGGCCATCATGCTTACACAGCAAGCAATCCTACCTGCTGATCATCACCTTAGCCATAATATTTCTGTTTTCAATTGCTTATTTAGTGGGGAATAAAGATTAATTGATATAAACAGTGACAAATGGGTTAGGGAATTATATTTCAATCATTTTAAACCATTGAGAACAATAAAATGAAAGATTAAATCAATTATGGTCCATGAATTTTTTATTTTATTAGTTATTATGAAGTAGTCAAAGTTCCATGCCTGGGAAGGTCATCAGTCCCAGGAAGAAGCTATTGTGGTTTGGGCTAAATAGATAGATTGTGCTCAATAAATTACCCTTTCAATATTGATGTTGATGCCCATATATTAATGTTTCTCTCACTTTTGGTTAGAGAAGCCTCTCCTTTCAGATGACAGTGACTACTGGGTAGATTCAAAACTCATCAGAGTGTAGGCAAAAAGTGAGAATTGAGTGTTTAGCAATAAGGGAAACATCTCTACTATTTCTTCCAAAGCTTGGATACCGTTGTGGTACAAGTCTCAGAAAGAACTTCAGAGCCAAAAGATGGAGAATATTGTATTTCAGGCACAAAATGACACTTCAATCCTTGACTTCACAGTAGCTGTTATTCCTTGCACAAGATCTATGTGATATTAGGCTCATCTGGTGATGCTTTCATGGGCAATGGAAGAGAGCAAAAAAGGACACCAAAATAAAGGAGGGACTAGTTGGAAATAAAAGGAGAATCATTCAAGGGGAGATTAGGGAAGGGAACAAGAAGGGTAGTGAGAGGGTGAGATGGTTTGATTTAGGTTTCCCCCATAAATTCATGTCTTCTAAATGTTTGGTCCCTGGTTTATAGAAATTTGGGAATTTGATCCTTCTGTAGTAGATGTGTTGTTGGGGCAGGCTTATGGGTGTTATAGCCACCTTTCTCTTACCAGTGTTTGACACACTCTCCTGCTGCTGTTGTTCACCTGATGTTGGGTGGGTGGTGCTGTCCTTCCTCTGTTCCTGCCATGTTTTCCCCTCCCATCATGGAATTTCCCCTTGAACCTGTAATCCAAAATAAACTCTTTTTTTCCCATCAGCTTCTTTTGGTCAGGTGCTCTCTCCAAGCAATGTGAAGCTGACTGTAATGGAGAGGAATGGATCAGAGTACAATATATGTATACACACATATGTATTTATATACGGATAGAGAGAGATCCAATATACTTTAAGAATATATAAATATGAAGAACACGAAAAAAGGAAACACAAATGAGGAAAGAAATTAGTGAATTTCCATCTTGAGCCTTCAGTGTCTAGTCTGGATGTCAGATGGGAAGGAGGTTGAATCATAGTCTTTCATATGTAGTAAGACAGCAGCAGGTAACTGGTAATGAAGAAGAGATAGAGAAATGGAAAAAACCATCCTTCATCTTGGCCTGATTTCTCCTAAACAGCCTGTTTTATATCCACAAATCAGTGGCTATGGAGCTTGGATGAGTGTGCTTCTACCCACTTCCTCCTGCTGAGCACTGACTGGTCACTGCTGTGACTGCATCAGGGGAACTTTGATAGAAAAGCCAAGAAGTTTTTTTGTTTTGTTTTGTTTTGTTTTTACTTGCAAGACTTGACATTCATCATTACTTCCTCCCTCATGTAGGATTCATAGGACCTGAGACATTCACCTGGTGACTTAGCTTTTATATATGGAAAAGGGAAATCCAATGATTTATGCATTGAAAGGATTGCAGAGAGATTAAATTATAACATTATGTTTTCAGAATAGGAAAGGAACCCTGGAGACTAGTGCTCATTATGTTTCTATGTTCCTATTAAAAAGTTAGATTCTCTAGACCAGAAAATGGAAACCTTCAATCTGCAGGATAAATACTTTATTAGAACCAAAATTACTTCAGACCAAGAAGGAGGAACTTATACATTAGTTATGATGCTTTCACTACTAAAAATAAGGAGCAAAGATGGAACGAGCCAGAAAAGAAAGAACATTACAGAAACTTTAAGAATATTGGCACTTTTTTGTTTGAAGGATATCCCTAGAAAAGCATGAAATAATGAGTATTACAAAATAAATGAGTATCAACGTCTTTGTGTTGAAAAGAAAAAAAATCGTAGTGTATCTATTTCAACTTATATATACTTTGGGAAAAAGCATACAGTTATTGCAATGACAACATATTCTGGTCTGAGTATGCATATATGCATATATGTACACTTGCGTATATATGGGCCTATTTTTCCATTTCTTATAAAACGTCCATGTAGACCTCTGTATTCAGAACAAAACTAGAAGTCTTATCTTGCAAAAATCCAGAAAATTAGCTTGTATCAATCTAAATGACTTTCATATTATAATATAAGAAATTTACTACCAAATAATTTAATGACTTCCCTAATGACATAATAGGTGATAAGATGTACTCAAGTACTAACTCTGTGACTGCACAAGCTGTGGGGACTACATGGATGCCGGCCTTCATCAGTGCTATGCATACAAGGTTGGCAATTTCCTTATGTCTCTGTATTTTTTGTATTTTATATTCCTTTAATTTCTTCTCTCATCTAGGGATTAACACATAAAGTTGCAGAAAATATTAAGTCATATATTTAGGTTTAACTCTTTCCAATATTATGATTTTTCAAATGTATGCACATTTAATATAGCTATTTTAAAGTTAAATTCCCTGTTGCTGGTTGTTTTAAATAATATAAGGTATGTCTCTAAATTATTAGGACATATTTACAAGCAATAGAATAATACCCTAGCCCAATAACCATGCATAGCAGTTACCTTCTTGTTTCTGGGACAAAGCAACAGACCAGAGCAGCTTTTTAGAGGAAAGGGTTTATTTCAGGCTAATAATTTCAAGGGAAAGCTTCATTGTGGTAGATTAAGCTTGCTTACTTCACCACATATCTGCAGCAGAGAGAGCAGCAAGAGCAATCTTGCTCTGAGCACACAATAAGGCTGGACTTATGTTCAGCAATAATGAAACACCTCTTTCAGCAGGGCTCTCCTGATGAGGACTAAGTAGGAGGCTTAAACTCAAACACTTGAGGCTATGGGGGACATTTACGTTCAAACCACTGCATTCCTCCCTATTCCTCTAGACTAATGATGATCTCAATGCAAAATGCATTAGTCCAACCTTAAGAAGTCCCCATAGTATTTACCAAGCCCAACACCACTCAAAATTCAAGACTGTCTCTTAATTATGATCCCTGTAAGATAAAAACACAGGTTATAAACTTGCAACACATAAAGTTAGAGCAAACATTTCCCTTACAAAAAGAAGATCTATCAAGGAAAAAGTGGACCAATTGAAGATCAAGACCCAGAAGGGCAAACATCAAGCTCTGTGGCTCCATGTCTGACATCTGGGACTTTGGGATCCAAAAAGCTTTGGCAACTTTCTGCTTCCCACTGTACTGCTTGCTTTCCAATCAGCTCCACCCAGGCTGAGCGAGCAGCTTTCCTTGGTACCCACCCCATAGTCCTGGCATTTCCAGAAGCTTGGGGTCTCCATTCTACTGCAATTCTTGCTTCATCTTCACAGCTCTTGCAATGGTCTCTCATGGGTCCTCCATGTAGAGCTTTTAATCCTGCTTCACATTGCCACATCTTCAAAACCAGATGGATTTCATGACCCTTATTTTTTGCATTTCTCATACAACCAAAACCAGGACCAGGTGGGTAACACAGCCAAATTTATCTATCCAGTGAGGAATAAAGCTTGGTCTTAAGGAACAGGATAATTCTTAGGCATTCTTCCTTCAGGTCAAAAGAATTTGAATTCTTACTGTTTTAAACTTTCAGCAGATTGTTTCACCCTAAGGGTATCTTTCCCATTGCCCCAGTGCAGAACAGTTGGCCCATCATTAGAGGTGATAATCTCCTTAACAATTGTCCTGTAAGTGGCCTAAAATCAGTTGCTATGCCAGCAAATTCAAACTTGCTTATATCCATTTCTGCGCCAAACTTTATATCTTTCATATGCTTCTGTTCCATACTTTATTCCACTAAGCTCGCCTTAAGCTCACCTAAGTTCAGCCTTGCTCATATTCTCAGGATATGGGCAGAACACAACCAGCATAATAAACAACAGCCCAGTTCCAACAAAGTTTTTTCTTTTACCTCAAAGACTATCATAAGCCAAGTTTTCACAGTCCACACTGCTGTCTGTTAGGATTTTCAAACACTCATTGAGCTTTGCTTTAGCACTGCAATGTTTTTCAAGTTTTACATACCAAATCAAACATTACATAACCTGCTTCATAGCAGCAATGATGCCACTTCTTGGTACCATTTTTTTCTTTTATCTTTTGTTTCACTGCTTGGATAAAACACCTGGCCAAAAACCACAGATGTGCGGAGATGTTTTATTTCAGAGTTATAGTTACCAGGGGAAGCTTCATCGTGGCTGAGGAAGCTGGCATACTCAATCACACATCTGTAGCAGAAAGAGAATAAGTGGCTCTGAACACACAGTAGGGCTGGACTCAAGGTCCACCCTTGGTGACACACCTTCTCCAGCAGGGCTCCATCTACTAGGGATGAAGCAGAAAGCTTAAACACAAAAATTTGAGTCTGTGGGGCATTCATATTCAAACACACACATCATGGAAATATAATGAACCAATGTTAAGGTAGAATACCTCTATTATTTCTAGTCTTATTTCAAATCATTTTTAAAGCAGATTGCACAAGTAATCTACCTTCATCATAAAATTAAAATGTAAGAATGTCCTGAGTATAATGGTAGATTCTCCACCCTTACCATGGATTTCAGCATTTGGTGCAGTTTCTGCCTTTCACCATTTGTCAGGTTAAAGCATCTTCCTTAGGTGGTCCTTAATGAATATTTTTATTTTTAAAATCGTTAGTTTAATTTTAGCCAATACTTCTGAAGCATTATCTTTTATTATTGGTAAGTTGTCATAATTAGATGAATGACTTTTTAATGGTCAACAATGGCTGCATTTCTAGAATAAAATATGCAGGTCCTGGTGCAGCCCTTCCTTCAGTATACACAGTACAGAGGCCTCAAATATATAAAAATATTTTATAATATTTCATTTAGAATGTTCTGAGTCTACTCTGAGAATCAAAGCAAGACTAGCCTCCAGCTTCTGCTTTTGTGTTACCTTTGGAAACACAGTTCTGAAGACTTTAAGGCAGAGCGTGATGATCCCACCTTGGTCTCATTCAGAAGCAGCTTTCATGTATGTGAAGGGGTGAGGACTCACTGCTGAGGGCCTCTGCAGGTGCTTCTATCCTATTTTAGGGAAATGCCACAACACATTTGCACTTCTATGTACTGTCCAGGAATTCTACTTTTTCTTCAGCTCACATTATGAATGTTTTCAGAAAATGATCTTTTTCATTTCGGTCTCAAAAGTTACCAGCATGAAACTGCCCATCATAAGTGAATAACAGTAGAACAGAGCACTTGATAGACAGGCATACTCTTTGATTCTTAACCCTGCTTATTTGTGTTCTATTTTCTCCTTGTCAGCTTTCTCACTAAAGTTATTGGTATGTATTGTTTACAGTGACTTTTAATTCTTTTACCACTGGCAAGTTATTCTTTCTGCTTCATTAATTTCTGGTTTCATTTTTTCTTACTGCTCCTCTTTTACTGTCTTTATGTTTCTTTCATTGTCTTTTTTCTAGTTAATAGAGTATATTTTCACAAATATGTTGATGTTTTTATATTTACAGATTACCCTTTCTTTCTATGTTTTGGGTCTTTTATGTGTAAGGCTATCATACAATATTCTTTCAGATATCCTAACTTTATAAACTCCTGGAACATGGAGAAGTTTGTGTATAATCTTCACCATTTCCAGTTTGTTGATAAGAAATTGTTTGTTCTTTACTAAAATCTTTGTTTCTGCCTGTTCTGATTTTAGGAAAGGGTGGTTCTATGATGTGTCTTCATCATTTTATCTAAAAAATGCACATTTTAGTTCTTTCCTACCCTCATATGTCATATGCATGCTTTTAATTGCCTTTTATATTCAGACTTGATATTCATAACCTCCCCTCCAACAGAAAATAATCATTAGATTGATATTTAATAGAGTGTTCAAAGGACCAAATCATATGTTCAAGAGAAGTCAAGTGAGAGACGACTGAGCTTAGGTGTTGACGTTTTTGCTAACAGTTGCTTTAAATGAAACTGCTGCTGAAGACACTTGGCTGTTTCTGGCAGCTTGTGTCCTTCACTGCCTTTCTGGCCACGTACAGAGGTGGGAGTGTTATTAAAAATGGCTAGGGCTGATGCCGCCTTGTGGAAGGCCATGTGATAATTATCCCCTTATAACAGAAAGGGTAATTGAGTGTCTAGCATTCTGTATTCACTCACCAACAACTTGCACAAACACATTTCTCACAGTGGTGTCATCATTAATAAAATTTAGGAGGGATGAAAGTCTCCAAATTAACAACTCATCACTTTAAACTTCCAACCTGTGCTTTTTGTGACTTCTTTCCAGAAGCTCATCCTCCTTTCTGTACTCATCAACAGAATGAATTATTTGCTCCTGGGTTAGATTTTTATCTCCATGAAGCACAGGTGACAATGAAACACTTTCCTGTGAGACCTCTTGGCAGCTCTCCTACAACACCCTCTTGCCTGCTTTGATTCCATTCCATATGTCCATAATTTAAATGGCAATACAGCTCTCTCCAAATTGTATCACATAGCACTGCAGGGCACAATCCTGTGTTAGCTGCTTTTAGAATAATCTCTTCAGCCCATTTCAATTTTCACATTAAAGAACTGGCTGCCTGAAACTTGATGATTGCTGGGTTGTAAGGACGGGATCAAACAAGAAGATGCGAGCAGAGTGTCAAATGTGAGAGTATTCATCTGCAAGCATAAGAGACTGCTCTCTTTTAATACATTTTAACTCACTGGTAGCATTATTGACTCAGTTATTGCCACATTGTTAGCTGTTTTCACAAACTCATTCTAATGAAATGCCTATGTGTAATACCACAGAGAGATGCGATTTCTAAGGTATACTAAGATATTTATTGATTTCTGGGATGCTTGAATAGTTAACACATAAATGAACCTCAATTTGATTAATGAATCAAACAGAAAAAATTAAAGCAATCAATTCTTTGTCTCTTGCTTAAAGACTTGGATTATTGACTTTCTCCTAGGAAGAATTACATTTTCTTTAAACTAAATTAGTGATAATGAACAGATCTTGTTGTCTTTTTGCTTAGTCTATCAAAGGTGTTTATTTTCTTTTTATCTGAAAAAAAAATTTAGAATTATTGTTTGTTAATATACCAACTTTTTTGCAATGAAACAGATTTTCTTGTCAGTATATTTGTAAGTGAGCATGAAATTATTTGATACTATTGCTAAGGACTGGGTTTTCTATGCATTGAAAAACAATTTACTTAAAAGCAGGTTTATTCTCAGTCATTCAAAGCTGGCAAATTGAAAGATTTTGTAATCTTTGAATTTACAATTTTCAGTATGTTTCTGCTTATATTTTGTAGCATGTTAATGAACCCAACATGGCTCAGGGAAATTTTGCAGAAGAGGGGGCGGAAAGAATGTCAGAGCCACATGTTGGGTCATGATATGCAGAGACATCTATCTTACCCATAACTGTGGGCTAACTCCACAATGCATGACCCATATACCTCAACAAGGAGGGCCCAAGGGGAGGGGGTAGGTCACGGATGAGCCTAATAATGATACCAAACTGACTGTATTTGCTGAATACAAAACTAACTAATAAAGAAAAAAAAATGAAAACTAAAATTACTCAATTAATTATTACACACTTTTATGACCACAGAACCCTTTTTAAATTTAGTCACAAAGATGTTTGTCTTCAATAATTATTGTTCACCCATTTTCCTGGTTTATATTTAACTCCATTTGAAAATTTTAATTTCTCAACCAGAATGATATTAGCATGTATCTTAATGTTTCCTTTTATTATTTTTATTTTTTGTTTTTTTGAGGTACAGTCTCACTCTAGTCCAGGCTGACCTGAACTCACTGTGTAGTCTCAGGGTGGCCTCGAACTCATGGGGATTCACCTGCCTCTGCCTCCCAAGTGCTGGGATTAAAGCCATGCACCACCAAGCCTGGCGCTTAATGTTTCTTTACAAACAAATTTTACTACCTGCTTTGAACTTGTGAGTATTTACAAACATGACAAAACTTTCTATTTATGAAAACTAACTTAAATATGGGATGTGTATTCTGTTTATCCTCACAACTTACATTAGGTAAATTTCAAGAATAGAGATCATCAGTCTGCTTGTGCTGTTATAACAAAATATAACAGATGGAATGATATATAAAAAACAGGTATTTATTCCTAACAGTTCTCCCCTTGGGAAGCCCAAGTTCTGGGATTACAGGCCTGTGCTACCACTGTGGCCTTCATGTTTAAGTGGGTAATATGAACATTTGTCACTTGCATAAAATATTGTCATCTGGGATTATCAATTACAAAGCTACTAGATATCCTTCAGTAATTAATAACTCATAAAAGAGGTATTTGAGACTCCAAACATCTGTTTTTTTTCTCCTTAAATTTGACTCAGGTTTAGCATTCCTAGTTGGGTCTTGCCTATAAATTTCTATTATAGTTTCTTATTTCCTTTATTCATTCAAGATATAAACCCTGGAATTCTATAAGGAAGAGCTATATCATCATCCAATTCAATTATCTATTTGAAGATTTATTTAAATCACTGTACTCTCATGGATATTTATTTTATTGATTATAATCCAGCATAAATATTATTACTTTGTGGCTGAAGTTGATAGGTGAGGAGTAGGTCTCTTGATTGAAAGATCATCAGGCTCCCAGGACCAGAGCACTTTCTTCCTCTTGTCTGGGAGAACTGTCTCTTCCCTTCCTAATGTTACCAGGGAAACAGGATGTGGGATCCTTCCTTCAATGACTCTTAAGTCTACTTACAACACTCTTTCTCCACTCAAGAGTTAAGACCCTGGAATCATTGAGGAGGTGGGCAGTGACTTAGTCTAGCCTCTTCAGGCTGAAGTGGGGCACAAAGAGGTTCTAGAGCTGCATCTACTGTATTAAGCTTGTAGGACGGGCCAGCATCTGTGTTCCTTTGGGCCTGCATCCATCCCTAACTGCAAAAAGAAAGCTACCTTGTTCCTAATCTCTATCGATACACTTTTTAACAACTGTTATAAACATGTGTTACTACCATTTCTGCTTTAAATAGCTTTAAATAATAGTCAAAAATAAGATAATAATTTTCTTTCATTTATTGCAACTCTGCCCCTGTTTTGTGTGGATTAGTCTTCTGTCTGGTGTCTGCATTTTGCCTAAAGAAATTTTTAACATTTCTTGAAAAGCATACTTTCATTGAGGAATTATTTCTTTTTGTTTAAAGAATGTTTATTTCTCCTGCATTTGAAAGCTATTGTTCTTGGGCATAGGTATAAAGGTGTTTCTCTTTCAGTCACTTGGAGATTTTACCCCACTGTCTCCTGATGTTTGTAATCAAAGTTAGTTGTACACTCAGTTCTCTTCCTGTGCTTGGGATGTGTCTTTATTCTAGACTCACTTAGGGTTTTGCCTTCAAAGGTAGTGAAAATATGATACACTTAGTTATATATGTGTGTGTGTGTGTGTGTGTGTGTGTGATGTGTGTTTGTATTCATCTGCACAGTGTTTCTGAATATATTAAGAATGTGAGTTTGTTAGCTAGCATTATTGGAGAATTCTTGCACCAGTTCTAGTTTGAACATTTTGCTGCTTTGTGCCTCATTCTGTCTACACTCGTCCCTCAGATTTAAATGACATTTGTCCAACAGCTCTTCGGTGTTCTTGTTTTTGGTTTGTAATTTCTCACCATTTTTTTTTTTTTACACTTTAAGCTTCAGTGGAGTTACCTCTATTTTCTCTGACTTACTCCTAATCTGTTATTATCTTCTTGTAGGAATTCCCCACTGTAATTTGTACTTCCTTCTGACTGTTCTATTGTTTCTAATATTGTCTGTATTTCTTGCCTTGCTGTGATTATTTATCTGCTCACATATACCATACCATTTCTATTATAGACTTTAAGATGGTAGCTAAGTCAGTGATAGATATATTGTCAAATATTTTATACACCTGAATCACATCTGGGTATGTTTCTGTTGACTGGGTTGTGTTAGAGATGTGTTTAATTTTTCTAGAAATCAAATTTCTAGGATTTTTAAAAAGTTTTGTTTGTTTATTTGAGAGAGAGAGAGAGAGAGAGAGAGAGAGAGAGAGGGAGGGAGGAAGGGAGATTAGGTGAGCTATGGCCTTTAGCAAAATAACTCCAGACACATATGCCACCTTATTTATCTGGCTTATGTGTGTCCTGGGGAATTGAACTTCTGTCCTTTGGCTTTGCAGGCAAGTGCCTTAACTGCTAAGCCATGTCTCCAGCACAATTTCTAGTAATTTTGGTGAATATATATATACTGTGTGGGATTAGAGATACTAAGATAAAGTTTCCCTGATTCAGATGAATATACCTTCTTCTCTTTTGAGTGTATTTATATGATTCTAGTCTGAAGTTGGACTTGGTTTGAGGTATGGGGTGTTTTTTTGTTGCCATGGTTACCCACATACATACTGGATATAATGTGATGGGTGTACGTCCAGAGGTTTTCTTAGGATCTGAAGAGCACAAGGTGTTTTATTGCATCTTAGAGAGCATCTTTCTCTGAAAGTTTCAACATAGATTTTGCATGTTTCCTACCTTTTTTTCTTTGAGCAAGGATGGAATGAATCATTTTTCTACTTTTCTACTTCCTTGAGACAAACTGTGAAGTCTTCACCGGTGCTCCAATCCAGCGTTTCTTCTTTATTCTGATATTCATACCTGATAACCTGTCTGCAGCGTCAGCTAATCCATGTTGCTCTCATTGCTTCCCTCCATCTCTCTGTGCAGGCTCTTCACCTAATGCTTAACAATATCCCAAGAGTTCCTTTGTTCTAAACGTAAACAGAGTTAAGACTGACTGCTTTCCTTTATGTACCATTCAATCACTTCTATTCTGAATTATTGATATCTGGTTCCTACTCTACCCACAACTTTATGTAAGCTAATATATAGGCAAATATACTTGTGGCCAAATGCCTGAAACTATCCTTTTATCTATATTTCCAGACCCAGCATTTCATAGTTCCTCCTCTTCCTTATTCATGTTAACTCTGCCTTCTGTCTTTCAGGCATGTCCAACCTTTGGACACTGAGATATTCCATCATCTTCAAAGTCTACTCTCAAGAAGAGAGCAGTGGGGTTAAAAAACACTGCAAAGATTCTCAGAATATTTTAAGTTTACATTTGTATATCTGGTTGCATACATCAAACCTATCCTCAGCCAAATGTGGCCACAGCCATCCATAGGCTGCAGGTTGTATGTTCCTGTAACATACTATTTCCTACAGTTTTCTACTGTTTTTGTTTCCCACCCATAAATTTGTACTTCTATAGTTTCGATTTTCATCATGTTAAATTATGTAGAAATTATACTTCCATATAAAGGTAAGTTTTTTAAGGCCAAAGTTGCAAGATCAAAAGATTAGAAACCATGGAAGAGGAACAGACAGCAAATTTGGTCCCAGTGAGAAGTTGCATCACAGCACAGATTATGTAAAGACTTCAGCAGTCTACGTGGAACATGAGGATTAGCGTAACTAGTGCATATCATCTCTTGGGGAGTAAAAGGAAGAAAAGCATTTCTACCACATCATCCATTATATTCCAAAACGTATTCTCAAAAACACTGGATAGGCCCATTAGCTAATCAGTAATTTTACTTAAGATGCTCCAAAGAAGAAGATGTGATCTTAGATAACTAAGCAAGGGTAGTCTGTGATTCGAGTCACATGTCTGTGATACCTGATTCATTTGTCCATATTTCCTTTCACTCTTCAGAGCAGAAAAAATAAATATTTCGCTAATGAAATGGAAGGCATTTGGATGAATACAAGTGCCCATTCAAGAGGATGATCTCATGTCTACAGAGCAAAAACTAATCTCCCATGTGAGTTCAAGTTTCATAATGTTAACATTGTATAGAACAAATACAATGTGTATGTATAACCGACACATCATAACAAAGAAGTGTTTCAAACAATATTCACTTAAAATTTCCCCCATTCTCCATCACAAAGTCACAGATCAAAGACAAGAAAGAGTTGGATTCTCAGCACCCATGTAAATGCTGGCTAGGTGTGCAGCTGACTTGTCGTCCCAACACCAGCCATAAAAAGAAAGAGGTGGGTTATCCCTGCAGCAAGCTGACTAGCTAGTTCTGCCAGAACATTCTGGGTTCAAGTGAGAGACTCTACCTCAATAAATAAAGCTTAGGACAAAAAGGAGGACACCCAACATCACCTTCTGGCTTCCACATGTGCATACATACATGCATGCACACACACACATATGTGCATGTGTTCCTGTGCCCAAATGTAAACAAACACACATGCACACACACCAAATACATAAATATGGAAAAAATAAAACCAAAGAAGTCAGATAAATAATGAAAATTAAAAATAGAAATGAATAGCAAAAATATGATTTATATATATATATATAAATTTATTTATTTAAGTATATGAACAGTCACTTTAATGGCAATAATGATGCAATAATACATTGTCCTGAAGAAATCCATTGTAATTGTCCAGAAAATATTGACAAATATCAGTGAGTATATGAACACATACCATGTTAGCATTAATAAAAGTAAAGTGGTCTCTCACCTCCTCAGTCTGAGTTCCTTGCACAGTGTGTGGGCGGGTGCAGCAGTCTGGAATGGGAGCTGGACCTGAGGAGATAAATGACCCAGTGCACCCCACCCCAGCCCCAGCTGAAACCACAGAGGAATTGGAGAAATGAGCAAGAGCATTGCTTTCTTAGTGAATGTGATATCAGCACAAGGGTGATGGAGAAAGATACTGAGGACACTCAACACCTACCAAACCAGAGATCCAGAGGACCCTAAGTGCCCATCACTGAAGTAGACTTAAAATGCTCCAGTATAGCTCAGGGAATTATGTGGAAGAGGGGGCAGAAAGATTGTTAGAGTCACAAGTTGGGACATTTTTCCCAGAGACTTTCCCTCTCCTCATAATGCATGACCTGCAATCCCCATGGGGTTGACCTGCATCCCCAATGAGGAAGGCCTCTTATGAAAGGGAGTAGGGAGGAGGGAAAGGATGGTACCAACATGTGCTGTTTACATACAAAATATGTCCATATCTAATAAAAAATGTTGCTTAAATTTAAAAATGTTAAAATAAAATGTCAAAACATCTGTATATTTAAAGTGAAAAAAAAGTTCTCATTTTACTTCCATCTAGATTTCTGGCTGAGGAGCACATATTTTGGACAAGACCACAGACTTGCGTAATCTGGGCAGTGTTTGCCATTGTCAAGCTCAGTTTTCCTTAAAGGTCAGCAGGCTTGACATCTGACATGAAGTCAAGCAAATTGTCTCTCCATTTCTGCAGTTGGAAATCATGCACATTGATGGAAAAAAAAAAAAAAAAACCTAGAAACAACTGGATGTGTTTGGTCTGGATGGTTCACCCAAATGAGAGAGTCCAGCAGGAGTTCTGTTTGAGTGATTTTTAAAAGCCTGGCTCCAGGGTCTACCTTAGAAGGAAAGTGGGACCTCAAATCAAGGAGAGTTATTGTGGTTGAAGATGACCATAATGCATGGATTCAAGTCAAGACACCATAAAGTTCTTTAGCGTATGTGCTTAGCAACAGAGGAAGAAGATATGTGAAGCAAAAACTAATGAAAGTGCAAAAAAAATACATGAACCCTGGCAGCTAGATGTTAAATTTTTAAGATTTGTTTTCTTCTTGAGCTTTCAGGATTCTTTGGACATTTTAGTTATAGCTTTTATCAGATATGTATCTGCAAATATTTTCTCTCATTCTATGGCATGCCTTTTCTTTCTCCTGACAGTATCTTTCACAAAACAGAATTTTTAAAATTATGATAAAGTTTACTTATTAATGTCTTCTCTCATAGGTTATCTAAAAGGGTTCCCCAAGTGCGAGGCCATGTTGGATGTACTTCCAAGTGACCGTCTAGAAGTTTTGTTCTTTTTTTTTTTTTTTGATTCCCTTTTACATCAGTAATTCATTTTAAGGAAGGATCTCCTAAGAAGGAAAAAGTGCCTAAATTTTGCACACAAATGCCAAAATGCCAAGTTACTCCAGTATGTATGGTGAAAACACCCTTTTTTCCTATTGTATCGGTTTGCTTCTTGTCAAGGACCAGTTAGCTTTGTTTATATGCATTTGCTTCTGGACTCATTTTCCTGGGCCATTATTTGTTGTTTCTTGCCTAATTCCACAGTCTGCAAAGGCTGGAGTACACACTCACACTGAGCAGTACATTTCTCCAAGGCAGTTCTTATTCAATATATGTCGGTTATTTTGGGTGTTTGCATCGATATATATAGTATGGAATTAGACTTTGCAAAGGAACTTGCTAATGTTTTAATTAGGATTGTGCTGAATTGGTAGATGAAGTTGGAGAAAGCTGATATTCTGAGAATATTGAAGTTTTCTATCTATAAACATAAATGATCTCTTCATTAGATCTTTTTAAAATTTCTTTGTCAGAATGTTATAGCTTTCCTCATATAGTTTCATTTAAACATACCTAAGTATCTCATATTTGTGGTACTAATGTAAATTATATTTTGGTTTTAATTTCAAATTGATTTGTTCATTTCTAACTTGTGGAAAATAATTGATTCTGCATATTAACCTCATATCCTGCTGTAATCACTTCTTACTTCTAGTCGGATTTTTATTGATTTTTTTTCAGATTTTCTACATAGATAATTAGCTCAACCATAAAAAATAACAGTTGCATTTCCTCTTTTACAATTTGTTACTTTCCTGATTATTTTTTCACTGAATTATATAGAACTTCCTGGACAATTTTGACATTTAGTACTGTGAAAGGATCTTTTCTTATTTATGTTTGCTATGGAAAAGTTTCAAATTCTCACCATTAATTATGATGTCATCTGTGAACTGTTGTTGACATTCTCTATGATGCTGTGAAAGTTTCCCACACTCCTAGTTTATTGAGAGGGTGTTATCATGAATGAGTTGTGCTGGTGTTTTTTTTTTTTAATGCTTTAACTGAATCTATTAATATGATCATAGGGCTGGAGAGATGGCTCAGCAGTTAAAGGTGCTTGCTTGCAAGGCCTGATGGCCCGGATTCAATACCCCTAGTACCCACATAAAGCCAAATAAACAAAGTGGCACATGTGTCTGCAGTTTGTTTACAGTGGCAAGAAGATCTAATGTACTCATCCTCTGTCTCTGTCTCTCTCTCTGTGTCTGTCTCTCTCAAATAAATAAATAATTCCTTTCAGGGGGGTGTGGTTCAAGGTTCTCACTAGCTCAGGCTGGCCTAGAACTCAGTCTGTATTCCCAGGCTGCCCTCAAACTCACAGGGATCCTTCTACCTCTGCCTCTGAATGCTAAAAATATTTTTTAAATGTTCACATAATTTTCCTTTAGCCTGTTCACATGAATAATTATATTAGCTCATTTTTCAGTGTCAAATCAGACTTGCATACCTGGAACAATTGTACTTGGTTGTATTTATAATTCTTTTCATACATGCTTAGATTGAATTTGATGATATTGATGATATTTTCTTGCAAATTTTTGCATCTATATCAAGAAAGACACTGGCTTTCTGTTCTTGAAATATCTTTGATTTTGATATTGGGATAGGGTAATTATGGCCTCATCTGATGAGAGACTATTTGCATTGCTATTTCATCAAACAGATTGTAGAGAATAATGATAATTCCTTCCTTACATCTTTGGTAGAGTTCACAAGGATACCTATTTGAGTCTAGTGTTTTCTGTTTGGGAAGTTCTTAATTATTGAGGAAATTTGCTGAACAGTTAAGGCCTATTCGATTGTCTGTTTACATTCTCACATGTGGCTTTCTTTTTCTCTTTTGGGTCATGTGTATGTATGTGCATTCATGCATGTGTGCATGAGAATGTGGAAGTCAGAGGTTGTTATTGGGTGTCTTCCTCATTCTCTCTCCACCTTACTTTTCATGCAGGCTCTCTCACTTGAAACAACCAATTTGGCAAGTATAGCTAGGCGGCTTGCTCTAAGGATCCTTGGCCTCTACTTCCTGAATGTCAGGATTATTGACTGGCTACCAAGCCCACTCAGCATGTTGGAGCTGGGGATCCAAAATCAGGTCTTTGCTTGTACAGCAAGCACTTTATCTACTGAAACATCTCCTAAGCCCTGCATTAGTTTTTTATAGATTATATCATTCAGAGAGTTCTTCCAGGCCTGGAGAGATGGCTCAGCTGGGGAGATGGTACAGACATTAAAGCACTTGACTCACTGGCACAAGGACCTGAATTCAGTCCTCAGTACCTAGGTTAACAGTCTGGTATGGTGACACATTCTGTAACCCAGTACTGAGGAGGTGGCAAAAGGAAGATCTCCGCAGCCAGCAGACCAACTAATCAAATCAGTGAGCTCCAGACCAATGAAAGACCGTGTCTCATCTGGCCTTTACACAAGTACAAACACACACACACACACACACACACACACACACACACACTTAACATGAATGCACACCAAACATATGCACAATAATTAAATAAATAAAATATAAAGGTAAAGAAATTAGGTGTGGTGCAGCCTACTTGTAATCCCAGTAATGGGGAAACAGAGACAGTGGGGTTCCTGGTAATTGCTGGCCTGATAGACTAGCCTACTTTGCAGGTTAGAGGCCCATAAAACATCCTAGACCCAAAATGGTGGTCAGCTTCTGAAGTAACAGAATCCAATGTTGTCCTCTGTTCTTCACATGCATGAACAGAACCTGCACACATACATTGCAACCCTCTCACATGAACACACACACATAACATACACATACATGCATGTACACAGACTCAATTATCCCGTCTCATATGTATTATCAAATCTATGGGCTCAGGGCTTTTCATGGTGTTCATTTTTATCCACTTAATATCCATAGCATCTCTTGTGGCATTCTGCTTTCATCTGATATTAATTCTTTGTGTCCTCACATTTTTGTGGTTGGCTAGCTAGCCAGACTAAAGCTGTGTCAGTTTTATTGGTTTTATTTCAAACAACTAGTATTTGTTTTCATTGATTTTATCTTTCTCAGTTTAATTTATTCTGTTGTAATTGTCATTATTTATTTTAGCATTCTCTTGGATTTCATATTGTCATCTTCTCCTAGGTTGCTAAGTGGAAGCTCACATGATGGATTTTAGGAATGTGCCGTATTCTGACTTATGCATTCAACAGTATAGATATTTCTTTGAACATTGCTTTCACTGCACCACAAATTTTGAGGCATCATATGTTCATTTTTATTTAGTTCAAACACATTTTAACTTTTGAGATTTCTTCCTTGTCACATATGTGCCTTAACATTTGTTGTCTAACTTTTAAATTTTTAAGGATTTCTCTAGAATTTTTTTCTACTTTCTAATTAATTCCATTGCTGACTGAGGGTAGATATTGTCATATATATGATTCCTATTCTAAGTTTGTTATGATGTATTCAGTGGTCCCAGTAAGAACTATCTTGGTAACTGTTCCATGCGATCTTGAAAAAATGATATATTCTTCTATCTATTTTACAGATATTTTTATATAGCAAGTTGATTGGTAGGCTGGACAATTTTTACTGTGTCTTCACTGACATTCTGACAACTAGATATGCCCATTTCTGATAAATGGGTAGGAATACCTTCAATTATATTAGTGGATTCCCCCCTAGTTTTAGTTTCTGCTTGACTAACTGAACATAATTTCATACATCAAAATCTCTGCAGCTCAGATGTGGTGCACGTTCTTAACACAGGGAGCCAGCAGTCACAGCAGGTGCCTATGAGCCAATCACAGGAGATAAAGCAATCTCCTTATCAAACCATGTCAAAATGAAGGCAAATGACAGGCAATAACAGGTAAAGTTATACCAGTGACTTCTTTCTTTCCATATGCACTGTCTGCTCACAAGATGGGGTTGAGATCTCGAAAGCTGTCTTGGCTCTGCTTACTGCCCTTCAGAAATGCTTTTTGTTCAAATAAACTGCTAATTTTTTCCTGTGTTCCTTAATTGCAGTAAATAAACTGATTTGTTGGAGGTTGAAGTGATGGCAGAGACTATGCCTGTGTGGTTGTATGGGATATGTGGGAAATCTCTAACTGCAGCTTATTTTTTTTTGTGTGTGAAAAGGACAGTGCTTTGAAGGAATACGAATTATTAAAAGCAACTCATGGGCTGGAGAGATGGCTTAGAGGTTAAGGCGCTTGCCTGTCAAAACTAGGAACTCATGTTCAGATCTCCAGGTCCCAGATAACCAGATGCAGTGGCACAAGTATGCAATGCCACACACACACCTCAAGGGGGCTCACTCATCTGGAGTTTGTTCACAGCAGGCTGAAGGTCCTGGAGTGCCCATTCTCCCTCTCTCTCTTTCTGCCTTTTTCCCCTCTCCTTCTCTCACTTTCAAAATAAAATAGAAAATAAAGACTCTTTAAGAGCAATTCTTTTGTGTTGATGGTTTATAAATGCTATAGTATCATTAACTCTATAGTTCTCGCCATCCTGATATTTGTAATATATTGACATTGATATATGAAAAGATACAAACCTGTGTAGAGATCTGCTGTGGCTTGGCTACTTTTGCCATTCCTCTCAGTGATAATAACCACGTCAGCATAGATGTATTTCTGACACACATGTACTCTTTCCTCTATTTGCTCCCAAGAGATATTTCTGAAGAATGTGTTCTGTAAGAGAGCAGTTTCATTCTTGTAACACAAACATTTAATAAAGTAACTCCATTTGTTTCCAGAGGCGGAAAGAAAAGCCTTGCCCTGAAGCGTGGAACACGTAATCACTGTCGTTAGTGCCTACAGGAGATCAAGATGAGTGTTAAGGTCGGACTTACCCCATATGTCGCCTCCAAAATTCCTATCCTGAAACTCTGCTACCTAGGAATGCAATTTGTACTTGGAGATAGAGCCTCTGAAATGATAACAAGTTGAATTATTTTCTTTCTGTTTTCACTCACCCAGTACTTCTGGCATCTTTATCAGAAGAAGAGGTTGTCACACAGGCATAAGACAGGTGCATTCTCAGACCAAGGAATGATTCTATAAGGGAAAAAACTAGAAGGAAGATGTTTTTGAGACAAGAAACATGCCTGAAAAAACCTGAACTTGCTAATACCTTGACCTTATACTTCTAACCTCTAAGAATATAAAAAGATAAATTTCTGTTTCTTAAGCCAATCAGCCTGTGCTATTGTGTTCAACCAGTCCTAGCATATTAATACAGAGGACTGCTCATAGACTACAGATGTATATGGTTCCTAAACCATGTAGCATCAGGCAAGACAAGGTAACATACATGAGACATTTATAAACCCTCCTGGTGCCTAAAAACACACAATTCAACTACCTGTCACTAAAGTAGTTAACATCACCTGCACTTTAGAGGTGATCAGTTGAAGGAATAGATAACTGAAAACAGGAAAGCAGCTATAATCAGTGAGATTACAGTATCCAAAACATTATAAAGTCTCTTTTAAAACAACATCCATGTGGGTCAACCCAAGGCACTATTGACAGTAGTACTGTGGGTTTTCCTTGCTTTGCAAGTCATCAGAACATTCTACCTTTGCTTTGTGAAACTGCATGCCCCTAAGTATTGTAGAAAGTTTACCTACATAGCAGAAAAGTGCGATGATATTGGACTTCTGTTTTTCTGAATGGGGCCTGAAACGGCTTTAAATAGTCTACAAAAGTTAGGCATGTGATTGAGAGCTCCTCTGGGCCTTAGAAAGGTTCATGTTTGTTACTCCAGGATCTACTTGGGTCTATTTAATGTAGATTTTCATTGATATTTTGTTGGTGGACCACTGATCAGAAAAATTAAGAAATCTTAACTTCTGTAAAACACTGAGAGAATAGTTGATGGATATTTTATATAAGGTATTGAACTTTAGATAGCAAGATGTGATCTCTTGTGGCTTTCAGGTTTTTCATGTGAACCTAAAATTCTGCTATCACTGTATCTTTTTATATTATGATCACTTAGAAGTAAACTTCCACCTTCCACTGAGTAACCATTAGAAGAAGGAAATTATGGCATATTGAAATTTATTTAGGTTATTTTCCTTATGAAATACCACATGTAAATTAAATATTATTGAACTAATATGGTATGATTTCATAAGTTCATGGAAAATAAAAATAATGTTTCCATGGCAGAAAGAGGTTAAAAGTGTAATATTTAATCCAATACAGCTTGACATACTATTAAACAAGTTTAAATTTACACTATTAAATTTATTAAGAAATAATTTGGAGCTTCAACATAGATGTAGGTAAAAAAAAAAAAAATCTACCCCAAGTTATAGGCTCACACTGATTCATTTATTTCATACTGAAGACTTGGCTTGTCTATTCATTTCTTTTGCAGCTACTAAGAGAAACATAACTAAACAATGAACTTTATTTTTAAGTGTCTTCATTACTAGCTATCCCATAATTTTAGGCAAGCATTATTAAAACTTTGAAAATATTCAGTTTATGTTTTACCTTATGAAACGAGAATAATTTGGTAAAGTTCCTCAACTAAAGGTTTAGGCAGCAAGTTTCTCCCTTAATCATTCTTTAATTTCATTTATTTATTCATTACTCAAGTTCTGTTACAAAGCTACATTGACATCATGTAAAGGTTTTGTTAGGGATATAGTAAACTTGCTAACTAGTGAGTAAAATATGAAAAACTAAGAATGTATGGCAGACCATTGGACTGGAAGAATGGGCAAGTCCTACTGTTTCATAGGGATTGCTGTTCAGAGTAGGAAGTAACATGGCTACAATGGTTGGAGTTTATTAAATACCAAATACTATCTGCAGAATCATCTTGATTTAACTATCATCTATAGACACTCATGATTCTAGAGAGTGATTGTAATATGTAAGTAATAAGCAAGGAAATGTTTATAATCATCAATTCCAACCAACACAATTTCAAAGAACTGAAATAATAAAGAAATATTAAACCTAAATGATATATGATCAGTGATGACAAAAGTATATCTACCAATACAGGTTTGGTACATTACTAATTTTATGGTCATAAACATAAACTTTTATTCCCACTTGGTGAACAGTTTGAAATGGGAGATAAATCATTTTAATGTTCAATTTGGTAACATCTGTACCTTGCTCTAGGACTGTTTGGATTTGTTCACAATCATTCCATCTTTGATGAAGGTAAAACATAAAGATTTTAATAAAGAATATTTTCCATACAAATGGAAAGACATTTGAGATATTGGCTTCATCAGTTTTCTTTCCTGAAGGAAGTCTGTCTACATTTGTATTAAAAAATTTGTTTAGCTTCTTTCTGAAAATAATAGCTATTCTAAGAATGCTTACTTCATGCAATGGGGGACAAGTTGTTTGCTACCAAAGTGTGACAATACCATCTAATTTCTTGTCATAAAGTCATTTTCTTTCTAGCATATGCTAAGTGAAATCAATGCAGAATTTTCACTTGATGCATAAAGACTTAAAAGAGCAATTATTCCTTGTCAGCATGGAATTATACTATCTCTCTAACAACGAATAATTTGTTTATACAAAATGAAAAGAAAATACTAATAAAAAAGAGATAGACAAAGTTCATAGACTTGGAAAAGTTCATGTCACTAAGGAGACATCATGGGTAGAAATTCCTGCTTAAATATTTTCTATGATTTTGTCTTATTAATCTTCATAGGTCTTCTCATTGGTCTCACTTAACAAAGCATTTGGAAGTCAAACAAGGTAGCATTGTTGGAAAAGCTATATAAAGCCATGGTGTATGAGACATAGGTTTGCCACATCACTGCAAAGTAGAGAAGCTTGAAAAAAAAAAGAATGTCTCATCATTTCTCTGGGTCAGGAATCTATACTTGGCTTAGCTAGGTGCTTCCATCTTAGGGTCTCTCTTAGAATAGTATTGAAGCCATAAGTGATATGAGACTCTTAATTTGCTTATTTATGTTCTGAAGGTTCAGCTTTCGAGAAGATTCATTTTCTAGCTTCACATGTGGTGACTACAGATAGTAGTTTCTGAGTTCTCCATAGCCCTGTCTCATGTTAAGGATTGTCCCAGAGCAAATGACTGAAGGGAGTGTTCAACACACATGGCAGTATCATCCTATAACCAAACTGTGAGTTGGTGGCATTCCATAATATTTGCTGCATTGTACCAATCACAGGCAAGCCACGAGATACAAGCCACCCAGAAGGACAAGAAGCTATACAAGGTTATGAATCCAGGAAGTGGAGATTACTCAGGGCCATATTAGAGGGTTTATGCCTTTAAGAAAGCTAAGGAATGATTATTTTTAAATTAGAATACATTTGCCTAACATACTTATAGCAAACCATTCATTTATTGAATGAATGTACAAATTAATATTTATTGTACAGCATTTTATGGTAAGCATCACATACATCTTAAGAGATTTAGTTCTTAAAATATTATATGCAGAGTTCTTTACACTATTTCCAAATATTACTTGGGCTTACAAGAGTCATTTTCCTCAAGGGAAAGAAGAGAAGAGTGTGAATTCTGTGGTTTGGAACAAGGTTGCTTCCTTTCATCTGAGACTGGGCCTCCCATTCCATGCCCCTGTGCGTGGCTGACAGGAAAATATTTGTATTCCTTCTCCTGATATTTTCCTTCTATAATAAAGACTAATTTTCAGCTATAGTTTTTGATATTACTATTTTGAGGAGAATAGTGCTTATAAATGGAAGGAAATTGAGAAGGTGTGTAGAGAGAAAACATCAGTGAGAATAAATACTATTTGGACTTCTGTGGAAGGCCATAGACTTGAAATATGACATAGCTTCATGAAAAGAAGAAAAGTGGCATTTTCTGCACATATGAACTTCTGGTATATATACCATATAGTCTTGAGCATTGATTCTCTTCATTTTCCAAGAATAAGGCAATAACCTAAACAAGAGAAAATCCTAGACATTGGTCCCATAACATGAGATACTTGGGATGAAAGAGAAATTTCAGTTCCAAGAAAAATTGGATACTGAACTGGGCATGGTGGTGCATGCCTTTAATCCCAGCACTTGGGAGGCAGAGGTAGAGGATCTCTGTGAGTTCAAGGCCACCCTGAGACTACATAGTGAATTCCAGGCCAGCCTGAGCTAGATTGAGACCCTACCTCAAACAACAACAACAACAACAAAAAAATTAGAAAAATTGGATACTGGAGTTCCTTTCTTAGTCTCTCTCTCTCTCATTCTGTCTTCCTATTTATTTCTGTCTGTCATCTCTCTCTTTCTTGCTTTTTAAAGAGGGTCTTGCTATGTAGCCAGATTAATATTGATATTATCCTCATCTTCCCACATGCTGGGATTAAATGTGAGCACTACCACTCTTCCACTTCCAGATCCAGTTTTCTCTCTGTCTCTAAAAACTATCCTATCTTTGGGCTGGAGAGATGGCTTAGCAGTTAAGTGCTTGCCTGTGAAGCCTAAGGAACCCTGGTTCGAGGCTCGATTCTGCAGGACCCACGTTAGCCAGATGCACAAGGGGCCACATGCGTCTGGAGTTCGTTTACAGTGGCTGGAGGCCCTGGCGTGCCCATTCTTTCTCTCTGCCTCTTTCTCTCTCTGTCTGTTGCTCTCAAATAAATAAACAAAAATAAACAAAAAAATTTAAAAAAACTATCCTATCTTCTAATAGAAGTTATTTCATTTAGTTAGTAAATACATTAAACATGTTCAGTATCTTTTGCTTTCAGTGAAATGAAAATCAGCATTATATTATATTATTGAGATTCCATTTCACACCAGTCATGGCTATAATGAAAAAATCAAGCTACAAGCTGGGCATGGTGGTGCACTCCTTTAATCCCAGCACTGAGGAGGCAGAAGTAGGAGGATCACTGTAAGTTCAAGACCACACTGAGACTACAGAGTAAATTCCAGGTCAGCCAGGGCTAGAGTGAGACCCTATCTTGAAAAATCAACCCCCCTAGGGGAAAAAAAAAAGAAATGAAAATAAAAAGAAATCATGCAACAAATACTGGTGAGAATGCAAGGTCATAGGGAGGAAAGGAATAGCATCTTTACAGACAGGTGGTGGGAATCTAAGTAAGTACAGACACTGTTGGATGAACAGATAAAGTGACAAGAAAAGGTATATGGAGGGGATGAGGATCAAAATACATTATATACATATACAAAAATAGTCAAAAAGTAAACAAAAATTAAAAGCTAGAAAAAAACAATTTTTTTTCTCTCAAAAAGAAATATGCAGGCTGGAGAGACGGCGCAGAGGTTAAGGTGTTTGCCTGTAAAGCCTAATGACCCACGTTTGATTCCACAGTGCATACATAAACCCAGATGCATAAAGTGATGCATGCATGTGGAGTTCATAAGCAGTGGCTGGAGGTCCTGGTGTGCCCATTATTTATCTATGTCTGTCTTTCTCTTCTCTTCCTCTGACTGCAAATAAATAAATAAAAATAACTTATCAAAAGAACACTGTAGTATATATGCACAGTGGAGTTTTATTCAGCAATAAAGAGAGATGAAATTATAGCATTTGCAGGAAAGTGGTTAAAACTAAAGATGACATTCTTAAGCTAAATAAGCCAGATTGAGAAAGATAAATTTTGGGCTTTTTTCTCTCAAATATAGAGAGTAGAAGGAGAATTATTTGGAAAGAGGAAGGGAACAGTAGAAAAGTGTAGGAAAGGAGAGATGATAAGGGTGAACATAATCAGAGAACATGATACACATGGATAAAATATTAGAAGACACTCCTTATTTTGCACAATGAATACATGTTAATAATAGAAAAGCTGTGTTTCTTGTGCTTGCTTGTGTGTGTCTGTGTAATGTGATGTATGTAGTTTATGCATATGCCCTTATAGAGCCTCACGTGCTTGCCTAGTGGGGGGAGCAGGTACTCACTTGTGGTGGTTGCAATAGTATGTCTAGTGTCTGGCTCCATTGTTCTATTCTTATTTTGGGCTGAACTCTTTTACTGCCAGCAAAGCTTGCTGATTTTCAAGAGCCTGGGAGAGTCCCTGGTCTCTGCACCCATGTGTAGGACTGGGGTTTGTCCAGCTGTTCTGGGGATTCAAACTCAGGAAGTTGCAACCCCCCTCAGTCCCTGGTGATTACACAAGAAGTGCACTTTAGGGCTGTAGGGATGGCTTGGTGGTTAATGGGCTTGTCTGTGAAGCCTAAGGACCTAGGTTCAATTCCTCAGAATCCATGTAAGCTAGATGCAGAAGGAGGTACATGCATCTAGAGTTAGTTTGCAGTGGCTGGAGGGCCTGACGTGCCCATTCTCTCTATCTGTCTCTTCCTCTCTCTCTCTCCTCTCTCGCTAATAAATAAAATATTTTTAAAAGGAAAAAATAAAGAAGTGCACTTTAACACTGAGCTATCTCTCAGCCCAGGCTTGAATTAAAGAAATCATTTCCTTATACCAATAATTAATATTCTGTCTGACTTAAGGCATTTTATCTTAGATTATATATTTTTCTTTCCCGTAAGAATTAATGAAGTATAAAAATCTTGATCCTGGGACTGTGGGGATGGCTCAGTTGGTATTGCACTTGATACACTGGTGCTAGGATCTGAGTTCAGATGACCAACACCCGTGGTAGCCCACCTGTAATGCCAGCACACGGGAGGTGGGGAGAGGGCATCTCCAGGACAAGCTGGGTAGCTATGCTCTCAAAATCCACAAACCCTGGGCTCAAGTGAGAAACCCTGCCTCGGGAACAAAGAAAGGGAAGAACAATGGAGGAGGACATCTATTATCAGTGTCTGACCTCCACACACAGGTGTGCTGTGGTCTTTCCTACTGCTTATCATTCTAGGCTGTAGAATTACTTTGAATGCATTGATTGAGATGAAAGGAAGACAGAGGCAGATCTACAATTGTGGAGCGATACCAATCTTTATATATTGAGAGCAATTAACATGAGTCTTTAGGTGGATGTTTTGTTCCTCAAATGCTTTTGATATGCTTACATATATTTATTTTACCTGATATATTTTTTTGGTAAATTTGAAAGAACATAAAGTAGGGAGATAAGAAGTCAGACTTCAAACATAAGAAAAATGAAAATGTTATAGTTTTCTTCTTGTTATCAAATATAATCTAACTTAAGGCAAGTCGATGGAAAGTTGGAAGATAGTTTATTACAGATAATACAGAGAAAGTTTCAGCATAAATATCCACAAGACACTAAAATGGCAGCTATCTAATCTTGCTTAAGCATAAAAACAAACACTTCTCCAAGAATGAGATTTTATTCACTTTATAAGACTTCCCTCAGTTTTTGTAACTTCTCTGACCAAGGACTGTATAATAAATATCATCAGAGGAGTGATTAGTATGGATTATGTTGACATTTTCCTAATCGTTAAAAACTGTCAATGGCTAATTCAAACTACTACTACTATTATATTTACTGAAAGTTTAAATCATAAATCTGATTTTCATATAAAACCTACAATTCAGTCAGCACTTCCTCACTGGCTAGCTCTCAGGAATCTAGCACATATTTCTTTTTCTTTTTATTCCCAGCTAGGCATCAGATCAATGGTTAGTGAAATCAGGGAGTAAAACTGTGCCATGAGATAATCAAAAATGTGTAATCTTAATGGTCATTACTGCCAATTATGAGGTTTTTTGAATTCATATCTGTATGAAAATGGAGAGGCTCTCCACTTTAAAGGTTTTGCCTCATTTAATCATCCCATATGGAACAGGCATCATTATCTCCATTCTAATGACAGAGAAATGAGCATCAGAGTTGCACAATAAGTTTAGGAACAGAGATTCAGGCATGATTTGCACTGCTTTCCCCACACATGAGGTCCTTACCCCATAGGCACGTAGTCCTGAAGATGACTACCTTCCTCTGCTTGCTCTAGGAGGTGGGTAACAAGCTTTTACAGGATCATTAGGACAGTGGTGTTGCGCATACAGTCATGCCATGCTTAGAATACTCATAACTCAAACATGCATAAATTCAGAGTAAACAATAGTGAATAGGTGTCGGACTTAATCACTGATTTAACCTTGTAGAAAAGCTTTTGTATTTAAAAGTTCCCTTTCCTTGTATTTGAATAAAACAAATTAAAGCCAAACTCTTCCAGAACTATTTATATGTAACCTGCACTTGAAGTTTGTGTGGGTGAGGAACCCATGCAAAGAGTGAAGAGCTAAGCTTTCAGGCACCTATCCTTAACACAAAGTCTCATCACCCAGGAAACGGCGTGAAAGTGGGGCACCTGCTTCCTGCTGTGAACAGGAAGAACTAGAAAATGATTTTTTTCACAGACATTTTTGACATCAGGATCTAAAATTTAATTTAATTTTGTAATATTTGTTTTATAAAATAAGTGTCTAGCACAGAGGTCTGAGCACTGTGATCTTAGCAATATACAACAAACAGGCTTAGGATGCAGCTAGATTTGTGTACACAGAAGTAATGCATATTTGTTTTGGGTTAATCTTTTATTTTTTAATATTTATTTATTTATTTGAAAACAGAGAAGGAGAGATAGAGAGAGAGAGAGATGGAGGAGAGAGAATGAGAGAGTTAGGACCTCTAGCCACTGCAAATGAATGTCAGTCACTTATGCCACTTTGTGCATCTGGTTTACATGGGTCTTGGAGAATAAAACATGGGTCCTTAGGCTTTGCAGGCAAGCACTTTAACTACCAAGCCATCTCTTCTGCCTAGTGTTAATCTCTTCCTTAAACACTAGTGGAAAGAGCTCAAAGATTATTATTTGCTTCATATTTAACATAATTAGCTTCATAAGGTCACAATGAATGATCTGTGGGTGACTTAATGCACCCGGTTTCTATTAGGAAACACCAAATTAAAACACAATTAACATCATTGTACCACTATTACAAAGATATTGAGAGTTTTCCATTATTTGAATTTCTTGCATCATAAAGTAGGAACTTCTCTTAAACATTTTGTCCTAGTGCATATTTTCTGCAGTTAAACTTTCAATGTGGTGTCTAGGTGAGAAGATTGCCCACAACGGATCGGCTGCTGTTCACTGTCCTCTGTGTCACAGGCAGGGAAGACAAGGAACAGCAGGATACTTTATCATCAAGCATCTGGATCTTTTCTTCAGGAAAGTACAAGCGATTCAGGTATCTGTTGCTGCCTATGTACCACCAGGAAGACAAACATTTTTCATAGATGCCAGTTTCTTTTGCCTAATATTTCACCTTTAACATCTTGCAGACCTTACTGAAGTCTAAGTTTGTGGATACAAAAATTGGTTTATAACACATTTGTTAGTATCTCTCCAAGCCTATAAATTAGACTCAGCATTCAGATGTGCCCCAGCCTTCCATTATCCATCAGTTTCCCATTGATATGATTCAAGAAAGATGATAACGAGTAAGTCTGACAGTCGGGGAGAAATGAATGAGGCTTTTAACAATGCCATACTCTAGCACATATCTTCACTTAGTGGAGAGAGAAAAATAATATGAGCTTTACTTCCTCCATTGCATTTCTCAAATCACAGCTACCATATACTCATTAGGGGCTAACTAACACACTTGAGTGTTCCACCCAGTGTGCACATTTATTACAAACTTTCTACAGCTCTCAAGTATTCTGGAGGCTTCCATGAATAGACAATGATTCTACATGTGCCTTAAAAAACGACCTAAACTTTCATCATTTATTTATTTCTACCATCTATCACTGTAGGAATGGGGACAGAAATTATTCAAAGAACTCCTACGGCGACATAGGAAATATCTCTCCGGAACTTGAAAGGTCTTTAGTTTCCATCAAGATTTTATTCCAGACATTTTGAAAATGAATGCTTTAAGGAAAAGAAAATAAATTCATAATTGTTTGTGTTTTTCTTGATATGCTTTGACCAAACCCAAGACTTTGAAATGGTGACTGGTTCACAGAGCTGCAATGTGCAATCACTCAGCCTGGCAGGCTGCTAGACACCTTTGATCTAGCCAGGCTTTGCCATTTCTTAGGCTCAGTGCCCTTACAGACTTATTTCATTGCTATGCCATGATTTCTTATGTTAACACTTCGTGAAGAGTTTCCATACTTCAAGGTTTTAGTCTAAAGGCTTTACTTCAATTGTGTGATTTAATTCACAAAACAGTTCTGAAATGTGAGTAGTGTCATACTTTTGTGACAGACTGAGAATCTCGAGCTTGGCATTTGAAAGCAACCTGTCGGTTATCACGTAGCTGTTAAATACAACAGCAGGGAAGACAAGCCAAGAAGGGAGGCTGGGCACAGTCCATGGTTTTATACTCTTCAAACTTAGTTTATAATTGACATAATATGAATGAACAGCGAATCACTTAGAACAGTAATATTTTCTTTTTTTATATACAGTTACACGAGATACATTTGAAACATCATGAGCATTTCTATTCTATATTTTGTTACAAGTTGAAACAGTTCATAAATTGTGGTTTGCATCTCCACTCCCATATATGAAGAGCTCATGTGTTTGAGCTCTTGGTCCCTAGGTGGTGGTGTGAAATTTGTGGAACCTTCAGGAGGTTGTCCTTTGCTGGACGGAGGAAGTGTGTTACTGTAGGCAGGCACTGGCTCCGTTTCCTGTCTCTCTCTGTCTCTGACAAGCCACTTTCGGCTCCTGCTGCCCTGCCTTTCTTGCCGTGATGGACTGTACTCTCTGGAACTGTAAGCTGAAACAAACTTTTCTTTTCTTCAGCTGCTTCTCGCCGGATACTTGGTCACAGAAACAAGCGTGGGTCATACTCAAGTTAACAGAATGGAAAAGTAACAAATGTATAGGCAATTTTTTTTTTTCATGTAATTATATAGCTTACAGTAAGTATTGATACGGAAACTACAAACAAGTGTAACCTGACTACTAAAAATATGCTCGTACAAACCCTGAGAATTGAAGTCAAAAGCGTTAGGGATAGTGATATAGCTCAAAGGTAGAGTGTTTGCCTAGCATTCATGAGGCCTTGGATTCCACCCGCTGTACTGTCCAATTGAAATAAATGAAGTCAGAAGGGTGTGTGGTGGCTTTTGTCTCTAAACTGAATGGGGACCTAATCTCAATCCTCATTATTTTATTTGAGACAACCACTTAGCCTGTATTAGGTTTGGTTTCCTTATCCAATGTCAAAATAGGTGTAATAACATTCATCTGATGAAACTGAGGAACATATGAAGTGAAATTAAGGCATAGAATTATGAAATATGTCCTAAAAGGGAAATAAACATGTCAGGAAACACAAAATGAATTTTATGCGCTGCAACACAATTCATAATGGGCAAATGACCAAAAGAAGAAAAGGTTTTATGGAAACCCTGTGTATCACTTCATACATTTGATCTAGCTTCTCCTTTGTTTTCTTTTCCTTTCCAATGCTTTTGTCTTCTATGTGACTGTACCTAGCCCATCCCAAGGGTGGACTGGACAAGTGTGGGGTCAATTGGACTATAGCTCACACCTGACACTAGCAACTATCAAAATGCCCAGTGCAAGTTACAGCTTCCTTAGTGGTTTCTGAAAAAGCAGAAGTTTGCAAGCACTTCATTTACATAGCTTATCTGGACAAAATCCCAGATCATCTACAATCAAGTCTGTACCACCTGTGTCACTGTCTCTCTATATTTACTTTCTTGTCTACATGTTTTTGATCAAGTTAATAAGAACTTTTGAGTGATAAAATTAACGCAAAAGGGATTCTTACAATGTCATCAATATATTTCCAATGTAATAATAATAATAATGATGGGAAAATGAAATCAATTGTGTTTTATCTGGACATAATATCCAGGCTCTAAAATATAGGCACTACTATTTTCTATCAAATATTAAATGTATATACCATTGGAAAATTATCATTCTTTTGTTGCTTATCTAAAAGAGAGTCCCCTAATGTACAATTTTGTGTTTGCATAAATACAGTATTTCTGTGAGGTATGATACAAGAAAATATTCCCTCCCATTCATCTATTAAGCAAGAAAACATTCACCTTTAAGAGGACATAATGAAACACTAATGAAAGCGATCCTGGAAAACCTGTCAGCAGGGAGGCAGGTATTTGAGTATGCCCTGTCAAAGTCATTTATGTAGAGCTGCAAAAGGAAGAAAGAACTGTGCGTGCTGCTATTATTTACAGCATCTGTGAGAAAGAGTAGAGTTGGTAGATAGAAAGCCACTTAGGGACACATTCTACATTTTTATGGGAGGAAAGAGGATATGCCATTCTCTCCCTGCCTTCATCTCTCTCTGCCTCACAGTCTCTATTCTCTCACCTTTGCCCTTCATCTCACCTTGTACAGAAATAAATCATAGGTAGCTCTGGTGAGATATTTTTTTTTTGCCTCTAATATATAGCAACAAAAGCACATGAACAGAGAGCCACACCCATGTAGACTCACTGCCCTGTCTCCCACAGAATGCCTCTTTATATCCCTGAGTTACTTGTGAACTTTGCATAGCAGAGGCCCTCTTTAGGTACCTGGGGAATCCTGAAGCAGTGCTGTCTCTTCAGTCCTATCCTGACAGAAGTAAGAAAGAAAAGGGCGGAGGGCTCTATTTTTCTGTACTTTGAGTTGTTTTATCAAAAATTAGTGAGAACCTGGAGTAATTTCACACATGAATATGAATCTCCTTTTCATTAAAAACACAATGCTTTAACTAAAAATATTAAGGTCTTTCTTAAAACTGAATTCTCTGGAATAATGTTATAAGGCAAACTTAATATATTCCATTCAGGCTTAAATCTACTACAGGATATGCAAATTAGTAATATATGACATATATCTATATATCCCTGTCCATAATTTAGACAGTAAATTTTTAAACTGTAGAACAACAGCAGAGGAAAAACATTTGGAATGAGCTGGGCATGGTGGCTCACGCTTTAATGCCAGCATTGGGAGGCAAAGGTAGGAAGATCGTTGTTACTTTGAGGTCAGTCTGGGACTAGAGTGAATCTGGAGTCATTCTGTCTAGTTTGGCAAAGGGCTGGAGCAATGTTGAATCTCAATATCTTCTATTGTACGCATATTTAATTACTTACTAAATTTACAAGCTATACTGATGACAAAAGTCCATGAGTACATGTGAATCACATTATTATTTATATCTTATAAAATCTTCTCAGCAAAACATCCTTCAGTTTAATTTGTGGGTAATTAGCTCAAACTAAGCAGTACTATAAAATGATGTGCATATACATAACAAAGTTTCTTTTTTCTAAGATATATATAAAATGAGCATATATGTTTTATTTGATTTTCAGGGAGTGAAAATATAAGTACTTAAATAAAAGTGGAATTATCATGATAATTGATTAAAATATGTTGAATTGTACACTTCTCCTTAGTGGTACAAGTACATCCATAATGGTTTCTTGTTTTATTATGCATGTTAAACTATAAATAGTAACTTTTATCACTGAGATAAATTTATAAGTAATATTCAAATCTAAGCTTATGAAATTTCCCATTTCCATAAAGTTTCATTTGTGTGAAGTATTTTTTAGTTTTCTTCTTTTAACTTTCCAGTTCTGTTTACCCTAGTTAAAAAAAAAAAACAGAGATTGCATTTTGTTAGAAGCAATTTATGATTGGCATTGATGTATGCTAATACCTTTCATTTTGGATAACTATAAATAAATACCAGCCACTTAATAGATGGTTCATTCTGCATGGTAGGAATAATTTTCATAAATCCTTATTTTCTTTTCACTTAAGATGAGTTGTATACTTCATTTTATTTTTACATTTACTTTGAATAACAGCATATGCCATTATTTTTGCATCATAGTCTCTGAGGAGCAGGTTGTTACCTGTTTGTTAGGGGGGATGTAAAGAGATCACTCTGAGGGTTAAATGTATTCTAGAGATAAACAAAACAGGCTCTTCAAAAAGAGTCGATATATTTTGTTAAATGGCTTGTTTTAATGAACTCAACAAATGAAAGTCTGTGGAGTGTCATTGTAGATTAGGGTTTCTTAAAACTGGAAATTATGTCTCCATCCCTGATATTTTCAGTGTGGGTTTTCCATATAAACAGTTCGTCAATTCTGGCTATGATGGAGATGCATTCCTTGTGATTATAGCTCTCCCTCATAGTTCGGTTAGAGGGCGTGTGGTTGACTTGACTTGTTGATATGATCCAGTAGCTGACAGGAAGCAGCTCAATGAAGGAGACTTTTTTATTTTCTGCCTTTTGGGTTGAGGTTACAGTTCCTCACGGCTGGGAAGGCATTATTGCAGGAGCCTGAGGAAGCTGGAGCTTAGTCCACTGAGGAAGCAGGAAGTGATGAGTTACTGATCAGCTCATTTCCTCCTTTTTATTTAGTCTGGGGCCCCAGGCTGTGGAATGCTGCCACTCATAGTTAAGGTGAGTTTTCCCACCTCAATTAACGGAATGAAGATAATCTGTCAGGGCTGGAGACATGGCTTAGTGGCTAAGGTGTTTGCCTGCAAAGCCAAAGGATTCTGGTTTGACTCTCCAGGATCCACGTAAGCCAGGTGCGCAAGGGGGTACTCGAGTCTGGCGTTCATTTGCAGTGGCTGGAGGCCCTGGTGTGCCCATTCTCTCTCTCCCTCTCTGCCTCTTTTTCTCTCAAATAATAAAATTAAAATAAAGTTAAAAAAGAAGGTAATCTTTCACAGGTAAGCCCAGAGACTAACCTAAGTAGGTGATCCATCATAGACCTGCACAGATTTTCTTCTAGTTGATTCCAAGACCTGTCAAGTTGACAATCAGTATAAACCATCAATATAGACCAACAAAAATTGGTCTGTTGGGTTCATATTCCTCTCATATTGTACCAGACAGCTTCAGGTTCACTGAGATGAACTTCCAGACCAGGCACAGTTATGGAGGAAGGGATATGAAAAGCATGTTCATCTGATTCCAGCCACCTGTGAAGCCTTCATAGTTACAAGATCAGCTCTGAAGTCTGAAGTCCAAAACTTCTTCTAAATGTCATCCATATCAGATGTAAGTTAACAGAGATGCTATTCCTTTGGAGTTAAAATCTTAGGTTTCAACCTATGAAATCATGTAGTATTAGTTGCCTTTCTTATTGTTGCAACAAAATGCCTGACAAAAGCAACTTAGTGAAGAAGGGTTCCATTCATCTCACAGTTCAAAGTGACAGTCCATTATGGACGGCAAAGCATGATGATAATAGCAGTTAAACCGCATGGTGGCCTTAATCCAGAAGCAGAGAGAGAGAGCAAGGCTGGTATTCATATTGCTTTCTGTGTTTTATATTGTCTAGGACCCCCAGCACCCAGGAAATGGTACCACCTACATTTATGATGTGTCTTCCCACCTCAATTAACCTAATCTAAAAAAAAATCCCTCACTGACATGTCCGTAGCTTTGTTTCCATGGTGATTAAAAATCCCTCAGTGACATGCCCAGAGATTTGTTTGTATGGTGATAAAAATGCTATGAAGTTGATAACATAGAATAAACCATCACACATATATTCTCTAGCAAATCTACTTTCAGATTAATCTTGTCATGATTTCAGCAGATGTTTAAGAAAAACAGGAAGGACATCTGCAATAAAAATAAAATAAAATTAATAACAAAAAGAGAAAAGAAACTCTTTCCCTCTCTTCCTATAAATCATGGAAACAGACCTGCTCATCATTTTAAATCTAGAAGAGAGTCCCTTCTAGCAGTTAATAACTGCATTAAAGAACTGGTTTTTGTGGCAGTTAGGATGTGAATGTTTCCCCACAGCCGCAGGGGGGTGGGGTGCAGGGAGAATGTGAAGTTGCTTATTTTGGCTAATAAACCTCAAGGTCCAATGACACAACTACTCCAATGGAGCTCCTCTTCCCCAATTGCCATCAGTTGGGAACTAAGCATTCTAAGCACATGTGTTTATGGAAGACACCTAATTCAAACCTCCACAAGACTATATTAGTCTTTTTCCTCTGCTATACCAACCAAATGCCTGTACTGTAGGAACGCTGGCTCAAACATCATTTCTAACACAAAGGCGTAAGGGGCTCCATGTACGATCACAGCCTCTCTAAGCTAGGCAAGGAAGCTGTCACTGAGTCAGAGGTGACCCCGGTGTCTACCACGCACACCAGTACTCTGTTTAGCCTCTGAGTCACAGCTTAAAATAACTTCTTACAGCACATGTGAATTTTCTTAATGAGATGACTTCTCAGGCTCTCAGTTCAAAGACAAGTTCTTGCACTTGTTTTTTTTTTTTAACATCTCTGAGGAATTCCAAAAACAAATATACTTTTCAAAATTAATTTTATAAGTTAGCATACAATGCAGTAGGTTTCATTATGGTATATTCTTACATGCACTATTTTACTTTTCTGTAATCCTTCCCTTTTTGTATTTCTCTGCCCCAAGCCCCTCTCAGATTTCTATTTACCTACAATATGGCATTTTTAATTTATCAAAGAGAGGATTTAGATTCAAGTGGTGGAAGAAGATCAGTCAAACAGTGAATAGGAATCAAAGAAGACTTCCTGGCAGTACCTCAATATGTCTGAAGGGCTAGTGTTTGATTTTTCTTGTTAGTATCTTAAATAATCTAAAACTCGTGTGTTCTTACTACAAAAAAAAACTAAAGAAACATAATCAAACAAAATAAACAGACTTACTAGATTCTTTTCTAGTTTCTGAGACAAAAACCCCGATAAACACAATTTAGGGAAGGAAAGATTTATTTCAGTTCACAGTTTAAGAAACGATACAGTCTGTACACCATGGCAAGGAAGATATTGGCTATAGAAGATAGAGGGAGCTGATCACTTTGTGTCTAAAGGCAGGATAAAGAGAGAGGAGAGAGAAGAGAGAGAGAGAAGAGAGGAAAGAGAGGAGAGGGAAGAGAGGAGAGAGAGAAGACACAGGAGAGAAGAGAAAGAAGAGAGAGGAGAAGAGAGAAGAAGGGAGGAGAGGGGAGGCTAGGTGAAGAGAGGAGAACAGAGGATAAAGATATGTTATTTCTCCGCCTGCTTTCTCTTTTCTTCCCTTTTTACTCAGTCCAGGACCCTAGCTCAACGCCCACATTCAGCAGGTCCTCCCAGCTGTGTTGAACTTCTCTGGAGAAGCCTCATCAGGCAGTGAGCATGATGTGTTTCTGAATCCAGTCAAGTTGACAATGATCATTAACTATCACAAGAAGCAAAACAAAATGAAGAAGACAAAAGGATGTGAGGAAATTTTTGCTGGTAGGGATTACTCTTATAAGTTCACTGTCATGATGTTTCTTGTATTCCCACTGAACAAATCAGTATGTGCTATTTTATGTTAATTAATTATGCTTCAGTAAAGTGATATGATATTCATTTTCAAAGTTTAAAATATTTCAGTCACAGTTAATTTTAAGAGACAACAATTTTGAAATTAGTTTCTTTTATCCAAATAGCATGGAAAAACTAGCTTGAGACTTCATTTATTGAAGAATGTTTAAGTTTTTTCTTCATTAAATTACAAACACAGGGGCTGAGGAGATGGCTCAACAGTTAAGAGCACTTGTCTCTTAAGCACAAGCTCTCTGGCTAAAGACCCCCATGTTAGACTCTCTAGAACCCTTGTAAAAAGCTGGGGATGATAGCAGGGTGGATGTTGGAGACTTGAGAATTGCCGGGGTGTCCTGACTAACAGCAGCTCCAAATTAAGGGAGAGACCCTGTCTGGAGTGAATACATGGGTGAGTGAAAAGAAGGCATTTGACATTTTCCTCAGTTCTGTGCATACATGTGCATACCACACCTCACATACCACTCATCTCTCTCTCCCCTTCCTCTCTCTCTCTGTCTGTGTCTGTCTTTGTCTCTGTCTCTCTCTCTCTCACACACACAAATCAAAACACAAAGAGGCATGGTGGCATATGCCTTTAATCCCAGCACTCAGGAGGCAGAGTTAGGAGGATCTCTGTGAATTCATTCGAAGCCACCCTGAGATTAGATAGTGAATTCCAGGTCAGTCTGGGCTAGAGTGAAACCCTACCTCAAAAAAGAAAACAATTTCAAAAACAAGTTAAAGAGTATGGGAAATATGAAGGAAGGATCATACATCCGTTTCTGCATAGTTTCACTAGAAAGTCCCCTGTTCTGACAGCTTCAGCTCTGCTCGGTTGGTGGTCAGTAGCCAAGAGAATTGATATATTTAAAATACCAGGAGCGTATTCCAGTCGTTTAAAGGAATAGAGTTACCACTCTAATGTAACTGATGGCAGCAGTAACTTGAAAGGCTGTTTGGGAAGGACTTGAATTTTACAATTTCACAATGTACTATAGTGATATTTGGTTAATTTGTATGCTTCAGCATGGAACAGTAGGACAAGAAATATTAAATGTTTCATAAAATGGAAATAGTAACCTAGAAAAAGATTTGGAAACAATAATTACATTAGAAATATGCTAAGTATAAGTTTATGATATGCAAAGGTAATCATGTATTTATAATAAAAATCATACAAAATATTTCTAATTTATATTTATAGTATCATATTCCATAAAATGTATGTGGTCATTTTGAGATGGAATGTGTGGGCTGTTGTGTAAAGCAATTAAACATTACTTCACTGTTAAAAACAGGTATTATTTTGTTAACCTAGAACTCCCTAATGTAATATAAACATAATTATAATTAGAATCCCCCAAAACATTCCTCTCTATTCCAAAATTTCCTAATCAGAAGACTAAGTGATAAGAATAGTCTGTAGAATGGATCTGAGTATTAAATTATATACCAGGTATAAAATATTTTCCATATACCCTGGCACAAATATCTACTTTTCATTTATTTAAAAAAATTTTTTTAAAGTTTTATTTATTTACTTGAGAGCATCAGACAGAGAGAGAAAGAGGCAGATAGAGAGAGAGAATAGGCACACCAGGGCCTCCAGCCACTGCAAACGAACTCCAGACACGTGCGCCCCTTGTGCATCTGGCTAACATGGGTCCTGGGGAATCGAGCCTCAAACCAGGGTCCTCAGGCTTCACAGGCAAGCACTTAACCGCTAAGCCATCTCTCCAGCCCTACTTTTCATTTCTTAACAGCAATTTTTATCCCAGGAATAAAATGAGGCCCTGGCCATGACTTTAGAGTGATAACTGCAGGCATTCACAACTCAAGAAAAATTAATTCTGGTGTATATCATAACCTGCACTGTATTACAATTTGTGACTCAAGAAAAATAGAGTGAATTAATTTATGTTTTGTGTTAAACTAACCTTTTCTGATATTGTCCCATTTAACTATTTTATTAAAACAAGTTAGCCGTGCGTGGTGGCGCATGCCTTTAATCCCAGCACTCGGGAATCAGAGGTAGGAGAATCACCGTGAGTTCAAGGCCACCCTGAGAATCTATAGTGAATTACAGGTCAGCCTGGGCTAGAGTGAGACCCTACCTCAAAAAACAAAACAAAACAAAAGTTAATTGATAATATTA
The DNA here is from genome assembly GCA_036346955.1 of Dipus sagitta. Taxonomy (NCBI): domain Eukaryota; kingdom Metazoa; phylum Chordata; class Mammalia; order Rodentia; family Dipodidae; genus Dipus; species Dipus sagitta. Next base: position 109,805,817 of record CM070779.1, on the reverse strand, counting down.
TTATTAAGTTCTAACTAAATTAAATTAATTTTAATTTATAATTTTGAAATGCTTTTAGTAATTCTTAGTTTTTATGTGCAATAAAATCCAATAATGCACTCTAGCAAGATACAAAGTAAATATCTATACAGTACTAGATCAGGTAAGATAACACAAACTTTTGGAAACACTGGATTTTATCAGAGAAGTTCTAAATTTTAAATATATTAAGTGTGGGCTGGAGGAATGGCTTAGCGGTTAAGGCATTTGCCTGCAAGGCCAAAGGACCCAGATTCATTTCCCCAGGACCCATGTTAGCCAGATGCACAAGGGGTCACAGTTGTCTGGAGTTCATTTGCAGTGGCTGGAGGCCCTAGAGCACCTATTTTCTCTCTCCCTCTCTCTCTCCTGTCCTCTTTCTCTGTTAAATAAATAAATAAATAAATATAAAATATTCTAAATATACTAAGTGAATTACATGTATATTCTCAATATTGAAACTATTAACAGTAGTCATTTACTTAATAGATTTTATATGCCAGCTCAGATAATCTTTATGATGTCTGGACACTATTATAGGAATGAATATATTTATCTTAAATTGAGATCATAAAATTAATTTTAAAATAGATTAAAATACATTTTTTTCTAACTGACAAATATATCTTTTGTTTTTGCTGTCCAGCAAATAGACAATATGAAAAGACTTTGTATAAAACAGCTGCTTCCTGGATGAAACATACTTTGCCGATATTCCTGGGCCGGCAGAACTAAAGGACACTCCACTCTCCTGCTTGAACAAGCAAAGCAGCAGCTCTGGAGCAGGAAGCCCTGAACATGAAGCACTAACAGGGCCTGTGCTGAGAGCAAATGTCGGGGCTCACTCTGCAATGCACATTCTAGGTTTGGGCCAGCGGCAGTTGAACCTGATACCACTCTAAGCTTGAAATCCTGTAAAAGAATTAAAATGCCCAATGTTGGCAACACCTCCAGGTTTCTGACAAAATGCAGTCATTCTAAAGTAAGGGCCTTTGGTCCTTCCACTAATGGAAAGTAATACACTTGAGATCACAGAAATTCCCAACAACAAAAGGAAACTTCCTCCACAGGCAAGGATCATTAGACGAACACAGATTAGATCTTTCAGCGTACTTCAGAGAGTATGAGTGTCACAAACAGAAGATAAAATATGCTTTACAAATTTAATTAAAATATGTATCTATTAGACTGCACAAGCGGTTTTGAAATGAGCTTACTGAGAACACAAAAATGAGTCAAGTAAGCCAGGTGTGGTGGCACATGCCTTTAATCCCAGCACTCAGGAGGCAGAGGTAGGAGCATTGCTGTGAGTTCAAGGCCACCCTGAGACTACAGAGTGAATTCCAGGTCAACCTGGGCTACAGTGAGACCCTACCTCGGAAAACCAAAAAACCAAAAAAAAAAAAAAAAAAAAAAAAAAAAAAGAGAGAGAGAGAGAGAGAGTCAAGTGACAATCAAGATGATGAGGTAAATTTAAAAGACAATCACTTGTCAAGTTTAAAATAAAACTAGGCTATTTAAAATTAAAATAAAACAAAGCTGGGGCTGGAGAGATGGCATTGTGGTTAAAGCATTTGTGAAGCCCATAGACCCAGGTTCAATTCCCTAGTACCCACATAAGCTGGATTCTTAAGGTGGTGCATGTGTCTGGCGTTTGTTTGTAGTGGCTGGAGGCCTTGGTGTACCCATTCTCTCTTTCATTCTTTCTCTCTTTAAGATAAATAAATAAAATATTTAAAAAAAACAAGCTAGGGTATTGAATGACAGGTAAGGCACAGGTTAAAGACAGCTATTCTGAGAAAATATCCACACTATATGATTTTGAGAGAAGAGAAACAAAAAATTAAACAGCTGTATATTGAGTGCATGTTTCACTATGTAGTCCAAGCTTGTCTCCAGTTCACAATCACCTGGTTCCTCTTTCAAGTGTTAGGATTACACACATTCACCATGACGTGTGGCTCTAAAAATTCGTTTGGAAATATAAAAGAACCTGAATAACTGAAAAATAAATACTTAAAAAATAAAGATGCATTTCCTGATTTCAAATCTTATAAAATTCAGTAATCCATACAAGACAGCAGTGACATAAAAGTAAATGTCTAAAGAAACATTCAATTTAAAAACAAAGATTTTTAAATAGACATTTCTCCAATGAACACATGCAAATGTCCAATAAGCAAATGGAAAAATACTAATTACTCATATCCAGGGACATGCAATTTAAAAACAAAACAATTTATCATTTCACATTATTAGATTATTTAGAATACAGCAATCAGTAGACAATAATATGTGACAGGAAGAATGCAGAGAAGCTGGAGCCCTCATATGTTAGAGTTGTAAACAGTTTGTGGGCTGCTGAAAATGTCCCACACTATGATGAGCTGTCACACTGGTGATTAACCCTGGTGAGCTGATGGGTCTCTATAAGACTTGTAAATGAAAATTTATAGCAGAATTCTTTATAATAGATAAACCTGGAAATATCCCATATGACTATGGGAAGATGAGTGTGGATTCAAGAATATGTATGGAATAGAATATTTCTGGTCATTAAAAAGAAATGAAACTGGGCTGAAGAGATGCCTTAGTGGTTAAGGCGCTTGCCTGCAAATCCAGAGAACCCAGCTTCAATGCCCCAGGACCCACATAAGGCAGATGTACAAGGTGGTGCATGTTTCTGGTTTATTTGCAGTGGCCAATGGCTCTAGCATACCCATTCTCTTTCTCTTTCTCTATCTCCTCTTTTTTTCTCTCTCTCTTAATTAAATAAGTAATAAATAAATAAAGTTAAAAGTGAATGAAAGCTGGGTGTGGTGGTGCACGCCTTTAATCCCAGCACTCGGGAGGCAGAAGTAGGAGGATTGCCGTGAGTTCAAGGCCACACTAAGACTACATAGTTAATTTCAGGTCAGCCTGGATCAGAGTGAGACCCTACCTCAAAAATCAAAAACCAAAAAAAAAAAAAAAGGAATTAAACATTAAAAAAAGAAATGAAATTTGACACATGATATCAATGTGGATATATCTTAAAAATATATGCTAATGTAAAGAAGCCAGACATGAAAGAAAGATCATATGATTCCACTCATTTGTTGTAGTTAGTTTCACATTGCTGGAAAATACCAGACCAGAAGCAACTTATAGACAAAAAAGGTTTATTTCAGGGTTACAAATTCTAGGAGAACACCATCAATGACAGATGAAGCTAGCTTTCTTCCATAGTCCCAGTGAGAGACACCACCAAACAGCAAGTACCAGCAAGCACACACCACCAGAGCCCAAACTGCTCTTCACATACCTGCTAGGGCTGGACTGAAGATATACACCAAGTGACATGCCTCCTAAGCTGGGATAATCCTTCTTGGGATTTGTTGGTGGCCGAACGGTAGCAACGGTCAGCTCTGGAGGATGACGCTGATGGGACACCACTCAGCAGGGCTGCGGCATCAGAGATGTTCTTTGGCAGGGCCAAGAAGTCTTTCATCAACCTCCTGGACTGCCTGTTGTCTGACAGTTTGCTCTATTGCTATCTTTTCCTTGGAAGTTTTGGAGTTAATATAAGTTTATTACTACTTATTTTTGCTTTCATTTTCCCCTTCTCAGTACTAACAGGGAATCCAATTCAGATATGTTTATACAGTCAACAATGATTAAACAGGAAAATATTGTTTCTACAGAAATTTCTGAGGCTGTAATGTTTAAACAGTTAAATAGATTATGGATCCTGAAACTATGACTAGTTTGAATAAACAAAGTTTCTTAACACCACAAATGTATATTTCACCTAGTGATATATGTACCTCACAATGCTGTGTTCCATGTCGTACCAATTGTTCCCAACATATATTACTTATGATTATAGGAATTAATGGGCACATTTCCTGAACCTACAGATGACTTACTAGAAAAGGAGCCTGAAATGCTAGGGAGCAAAAGTAAACATCTTTCAAATAATCGGGTTGGGCCCACACAAAGAAGTTAAACAGAATGTGTAACTTTCAGAATTAACAATAGAGTTTGGTGGGCTCCTAAAGGAAAGACATCAATGCAAAACACTGATTGGATAGATCAACCTTTACCATATATGGGGGCATACATTAATGGAGTAAGGATGGTCTGGAAAGATGGAAAAAGTGCTAAATATCAAAATCTTCCTTTTATGGAGAGATGTGCAAGGTCAGGACAAAACTGTAAAATGGAGCAACAAAGAAAACTCATAGAGAGACAAATCAGTACTGGATTAGAAATAGAGAAACGTACTGTTATTCAGGCCTCGAGATAATATTATGTAGAGAATGGTTAAGACAGCCTTTTCTAAAGTCAAAAATGTCTATCACCATATAACTGCAAGAGCTACCTTGGCTAGTTTCTATTTGCCTGAGTAATATATTAACCAGCTTGCAATCTGACTTTCTTATTTAAGATATTATCAGAATGTCTATGGGGCAAGAGTTTCATGAGCTAAACAGAAGAATGGGAAACCAGGGAAAAGAGGAATATTGTGCAAGATTTCTTAGAGAATAGAAGCTACTTGAATAAGTTGATATGTCTTGCTTGTAAAATAAATAATGTGTTGTAAAGTGTAAATAAAGAAGCAGAGTTTTGCTCTGCGTCTAGTATGCTTCACCTGAACTGCTGGTCCAAATCATTTCCTCACAATGCCAACTCCACACAACCCCTTCGAGTTCTATAACCCTGCTGAGGCTGGACCTCGGCAGGGATTTAAGTAGGAAGTTTAATCAAAAATGCCTATGCCTATGGTGCCATAAATTCAAACCACCACATTCTGACCCTAGCCCTTGTAGACTCATGACCATCTCATAATACAAATCACATTCAGTCAAACTTCAAAGGTTCCCATAGTCTTTCTATCAAATTTAACATGTTCAGAAGTCCCAAGTTTCATCTAAGATTTAAGATTGTCTCTTAACTGTGAATCATGTAAAAATCAAAACATATTACAGACCTTGAACACATAATGGCACAAAGTAAACATTTCCAATGCAAAAAGGCAAAAAAAAAGAGAGTGGACTAGTGAAAATAATAATCAATAAGTAAACATCAAACATCTGTACTTTAAATCCAACATCCACAGCCAGTGGTAACAGTCTCTGGAGTTTCTATTTCTGCCCCTTCAGCTGCTGAGTAGCCCTGGAAAAGCTTTTATCTCAAGCCAACAGTGTTTCATGGTAGCAGTTGTACAGTCCTGATATATCCAAACGTCTTTGAATGATCTATACTGTAAAGCACAGTCCATCTTCAAAGCTCCACACAATCATTATTTGGCCTCCAGGACAGGGACTTCCCCCAGTTTCACGTGCCACATATCAGCAGCAGTTTCTGGGATGGTGTTTACTTTATGACCCACTTCCCTGCATTTTTAATGCTGTCAAAACCAGTACCAGGTGAGCAGAGGCAAAGCCAAATTGTAAATCCAGTGGGTCAAAAACGTGACTTTGAAGAGCAGGTTACTTCTTTAGAATTCTTCCTTTAAGTCATCTCCTTTCTTTCCTAGGGGAATTTCACCCTCAGGCATCTTTTCCATTGGCCCACCATTAATGGGGTTAATCTGCTTAACACTGAAGCTTCAATAACCTAACACCAATAGTCTCTGTTCCAGTAAATTTAAATGTGTTTAAAATTTTCTGTGATAAATTTACTTTTGACCTTGACTAAATCCCCTCTGTTCTGTAGGCTTTAGTTCCCTGATGTACAAAATGAGTTAGATGACTTCTGATGAGCTCTTCCATGAGTATAGAGGGTTTAATCTGTCTGAAAATCATTATACTAAGTGAACTAAGCCAGATTCAGAAAGACAAATACTACATGTTCTCTCTCATCTTAGGGTCAAAACTTTTAAATTTAAGATTTTATTTTTATTTATTTATTTATTAGAGAGAGAGGGAGAGAGAGAGAAAGAGAGAGAAAATGGGTGCACCAGAGCCCCTAGCCACTGCAAACGAACTCCAGATGCATGTGCCACCATGCACATGGCTTATGTGGGAGCTAGAGAATTGAACCAGGATCCTTAGGCTTCTCAGGCATGTATCTTAATTGCTAAGCCATCTCTATAGCCCCCAACTTTTAATTTTTATGTATGTGAATATGTGCTGATGTGAATGTGGGAATAGATTAGAACTAGAATGAGGGCCATGACAGGAAAGTGTGTTACTAAGGAAGTTGGTGTGTTAACAGGACTAGTTGGGGGGTGGAAAGATGCAAGGCAGGACTGTGGGATGAGAGAGAAGAGGTACAAAGGAGATCAACAGAAACAACTAATGGATGCACATTCCATAATGAAAGTTATTACTTTGTGCTAATATAAAACAAACAAAACTTACGTGAGCCTCTCCTATGATACATTCCAGAGATGCAGAAGTAAAGGAAATAGAGAGGGAGGGAGGGGGACCTAAAAAGATGGTATTGCATATATGTAAGCAGAAGAACAGATTAATAGGGGTGAAAAGGCCTAAGTGAGGTCAGAGAAAGAGATTGAGAAAAAGAAAGGTGGAGGGAGGACTAATCAAAATCTAAGAGGATATAAATAAATCATATGGAAACCTACTTTTTTGGACAATGGAACACTCAGGAGCCATTGACTGTTACTAGAAAATTTTCAGTGCCAGGGATGGGATACCTCCCAGTGAGTTGTTGGCCAGGGAGGTCCCTGGTGCCCCCAAAATATTACAGGCCATTACAGAGGGCCTTGCTTTCCCACCAGGAATAGATGGTAAAACCCTATTGCTGAAGACTCCACATACTTTGGCTTCAAGATCACTGAGAAATCCTGCTGGAACTAGGCTGAAAACCTCCACCATGTAGACCAGCTGACAGAAAGCTAGAAAAAGTCACACTGCATGAAATTCAATGGGAAAGAGAGAAATAACCAATGAAAATATTCAACTATGGACACTGCAAGCCTTATATTTGGCCAACCAGGTGAAATGAGCCAACTGGTGCAATAGTGGCACATCTGTTATGGGGGAAACCAACTGCCCTCTAATTTGCCTGGAGGCCCACTCCATGGAAGATAATACATTCCTGATACTGAAAACCTACAACAGGGTAATCATGAGCCCTCAGGGTATAACATCTGCTGCTGTCTAGCTAAATGTATATACTATGCTCATCAAACTGCCCAGTAAGCTGTTCTCTTAATGTTTGTACCAATATATTTATGCTATTCTCACTTTTGGTTAAAGAACCTTCTCTTTTCAGATGGCAATGACCTTGGGATGACTCAGAAGGCACCATGGTGCTGAGAAGAAGTGACTGAGGGGTGCTCAGCCCTGCAATATCTCTATCACAACTTCCAAGGCTCAGAATCCATTGCAGAAGAGGTGGCAGAAAGAATGTGAGAGCAAAAGGAAGGGTAGGACTCCTTACAACATGCTCCTCCAGACACAAAATGGCCTGGATATCCATGACTTCACAGTACCAGACGCTACCCACACAAGACCATCATAATAGGAGGAAAAGATCATGACATCAAAATAAAAGAGAGACTGATTGAGAGGGGGAGGAGATATGATGGGGATATGATAGAGAGTGGAGTTTTAAAGGAGAAAGTAGAGGAAGGGAGGGAATTTCCATGGGATATTGTTTGAAATCATGGAAGTTGTCAATTAAAAAATGTAGTAAAAATAAATAATTAAACTTTAAAAATTAATAAAAAAGTAGTTGTATCTCACACTTGCACATATTTGGTTCCTATTATTGTTTCAATGAAAATTTATTATGCTTTTATTTTTTTAACATTTTTATTTATTTATTTGAGAGAGAGAAAGAGGCAGAAAGAAGCAGAGAAAGAATGGGCACGCCAGGGCATCCAGCTACTGCAAACTCACTCCAGAGAAATGCAGCACCTTGTGCATCTGGCTTATGGGGAATCGAACCTGGGTTCTCTGGCTTTGCAGGCAAGCACTGTAATGGTTAAGCCATCTCTCCAGCCCCTTATTGTGCTTCTAAATTTATAGAAATTAAGAGAGATGGCAGCTGGTGAGATTGTTCAGTAAGTAAGACACTCTCTATGAAAGCACGAGGGTCTGAAATGGCCTGATTTGGCACAAGTTTGATTCCCCAGCACACATGCAAGAAGCTGGGTGTGGCCACACACATGCCTGTAACCCCAGTCCTCTGTGAGTACAGACTAGAGAATCATTGGGGACCACTGGTCTGCAAGTTTGTCTAAACAACTGCAGTTCTGGGTTCAGTGAGACATGTAGTCCCAAGGACAGAAGCCAATGAGTGATAGATAGAGGAGGACACCCATCTTCTCCTCTGACCTTGGCATGGATGTGCACAGAGCATGCACATCTGTAAACAATACAATATGCCCACGTATTACATAAAAAGATGAAAAAAAGCCATAGGAATATGGCACCTGAGAAGATAAATTATGAGAGATACAGTATCACCAAGGCTCTCCCTTCTCCTCCTAGCGCAGGTCTGCTGCTTCTCCAGAACATGCCACTGGAACTTTGGAGCAGTCACTAAGGAAAGGGTGAAACTTCTTAGTTAAGACATACAGATTGCATGCGCTTTTGTTTAGAGACTGTTGTTTTAGAACACTCAAATTATTACTCTCATTCTATGAGAAAACAAATAAACTTTATGATAAAACTTCTGCTTAAGATATATTTATTTTGTAAGTAGGATTATTTGAAAATGAAATTTTCCAAATGATTTAAAATCCTTGAAGTCTATCCTTTCTTCCTAGCAGTATGTCATTGGATTTTGCCTTGAATCAGAGAAGAAAAAAGTCATACTCAATGGAGTTGCCATAGCAAATCTTTCAAAAATATTAAATATAAGTTATGACCCAGACAGCATCAGCATACACTTACATTATCATACAGCTCATAGTCAAATGCCCTGTGTCTACTGGGAAAGATTCTTTTTCCTCAGCTAAGAGCTATGATAACTCAAATCTCTTCTCTGGGTTCAAAAGTTTGCTGAAGTTTACATGTATATGTGGGATGAAGGCTCTACTGCAATACCCAAATTGGCCCCTATGAACCTGTCTGCCTTTCCAGAAAGAGGCTTTGGAAGATGGAGATCAACAGCATTTCCTGACATTTCCCCTGCTTTCCGTTATGGAGAGAAATTAAATTCCCACTCTTAGCATTGTGAGAACATCTTCGGAATTTGAATGTGTTGGTTCAGGTGCCCAATTTCCCAAACACCCGGCAGAGACTTGGAAGTATTCCACTCACACCTCAGCCCTGAATTTCTACATTTGTTTTCTTTTATTGGATTTCAATCTTACACTGGTGTGCTAGAAAAAAGTAATGTGTAATATCTACTAGTGTTTTGACAATGTAGCCTAGATTCTTTCTCACAATTTGATTTTAAATTTGTAAATTGTCTTCCTGTGAGTGTTAAATCAGTAAGTGTGATGTGGGCCTGCCAGTTAAAACTCTGATTTTTTTTTCTACCGACTCATTGGAATTATTCTACCTAATTTATAATGTTTCTCTTATGATTTTGACTTTTTGATACTCTTCAAACCCTTTCTTCTCCTATGTGAATAATTCTTACTATTCCTAAAACTCAGCCCTAAGCAATAAGAATCAGTATAAATGAAGAAGACAATAAGTCACACGCACACACACACACATTGTATATAGATATATTCCTGTGGGTGATGATGAGGTTTTAGTGCATTAACTTGTGCTAGGAAACCCCACCACAGTCTTACAACTAACATATCTTAAAATGTCAGTTTCTACTCACAATAAAAATATGTATCTTCCTCGTGTTAAAAAAGTGAAATGAGTGCACCTGCACGAGGCTGTGTGACAGTTTTCTGTGTATGACTGTCACTTTCTTCCAGGCAGCATACAGGGGAGTATAGGAGAGAGCACATTTTTCTTTTTGTACATTTTTACTTTAGAGGTGATACATGTCATTTCTCATATTACACTGGTGAAAATGAGTCACGTAACTCCATCTACTACAAAGAAGTACAGGAATTAGTTACAGTCTAGAAAAATCACTCAGCAGAATAGATAATACTATGCATTGTATGTTAATTTCCTCCACATTGAAACATCTCATGGTGAAGGGAGGCTTTTTTAGGAAGTTCTAAATTCAAAAGTAGGCTCCCAGTTTCCTTAAGATTCTAGAAGTTCCAAAGCTTATTAAGGCTCAAAAAGTAAATAAGACTCAGGATGTGCACACCTCACAATTCACAGGCAGTTCCAGAGACCTCTCCCAGAGATACTAAGGAGGAAAAATTGCTTTGAAAGAGACTCTCTGACCACAGAGGTGGCTGCAAGTCCTATGGTAAGCTCCAGAGATGCAGCTTCCATGGCACTCTTTTGGTGATGCCTTTGAGTCACCCATACTCCTGTAAGCAACCCAATAAACCAATTAGTTTTCTGAGTTAAACTTGATTGGAATCAATCCATTAGTCAGTTGTCAGTGCCCTATTTGGGATGAGGAGATGTTTAATGTTTAATGTAAAAAGAGCATCAATCTTTGCTAGAAAACCAACTGTTTCTCTTCATTATCAGAAATAAATGGAAGATTCATACCAAGTGTAAGAACTCATACTTAACTTCTATCATGCTTATCTATTTTTTAAATTTTAAACACTACTTTGAGGTCAAATTCTTACTCTTCTTTACAAAGAAAAATGTAGCATCTACAATTCTCAGAATATTGCAACTTGAGTCATCTAAACTTTCAAAATATATAAATATTATCAATTATACATTTAAGAAAACAGAGGTATAGTCAGATTTTTTTTTTAAATTTCACACATAAACATTGATTAGTTAAACACATAATTGAATGGTCCTTTAATTATGGTATGGCAAAGTGATAAAATATGCTATTTTTTATTTATTCATTTATTTATTTGAGAGCAACAGACAGAGAGAGAAAGAGGCAGAGAGAGAGAAAGAATGGGCATGCCAGGGCTTCCAGTCACTGAAAACGAACTCCAGATGCATGCGCCCCCTTGTGCATCTGGCTAACATGGGTCCTGAGGAATCGAGCCTTGATCCGGGGTCCTTAGTCTTCCCAGGCAAGCGCTTAACCTCTAAGCCATCTCTCCAGCCCCAAAAATGCTATTAATTGTTTGAAGATCTTAGAAGTTAATTATTTATCTAGTTTTTATTTACTCATTTATAGGATAGGTCTAATAATACCTCCCTCAACACACTTGCACTGAAACCATCAATATAAACAGCTTCAACGTTCATATTAAATTTATATTATATCAAAGAAATAAAGGGAGGTAGGGAGACAGGGAAAGACAGAGAGAAAGAGAAAGAGAGGACAGAAGGGAAAGATGGAAGGAGGACAAAATGAAATGAATAGATTGACTCTATCTGGAAGATATGGGACTTGTTCTGAGGTAAGTTGTCATTAGTGTCTTTATTTCCCATGTATTGCCTAGCCTGTGACTTATATTTGATAGGTAATTGTCAACTGTTTATTGAACTGTGTGTATCATACCAAAAATGGGAAAATATATGAAGGTGGTAAACAAGTTTACAATTGACAGGTATTTTTTACTAAGCATTGGAAAGAAAAGACTTTCTGTTCTGATCAAAGAAGGTTCTGAGAGAACATTATATTTCAGAAATTCTTTAAATTATACACATAATTCCTCATATATACATTCAAGTCACAAAGTAAACATCAGTATGAATATAAGACAGAAGAGCAAAGAAACAAAAATTAAGTCAAATGAAGCAGACTTTTATACAGAGAACTTCTGGTAAGCTGTGTCTTTAAGTTAAAATGCTTCAAATATAAAACTCACTTTGCATTGAGGAAATAATCCAATAATTATCATATGCCCTTATTTCCATTACTATGCAAATAAATATTCCAGTCTTACAAATTGTTAATAATCTCTAATCACTAATAATTTTAAAAGTTGTTGTCCTGTGAAGTCTATTGAACTCCTGAAGTCACAATGATATCCTTTCACAACCATTACAGATGTTTCCCCTAAAATGAAGGCCATTTTTCCACAGGATAAAATGAAGTAACATAAAATGTATCAATTTAGTTTTATAAAACTGGACAGAAATTGGTATTATTTTACATCACAAAGATTGTTGAGGATTATACTTGAAGTCATGACCTACAAAATACTTAAAAAATTTTAGTTTCTGGATGCCATTACTGTGCACTCCAAACATTTGGTCATGGGTGGGTGGGTATTCAATCTACCTTGCTATGGCTTTTGCTTGATTTCTGTAAACCTAGAATTTCTCATGTCTGTATGAAAGTATATAAAGACTAACATTTACATTTTGTACCTATTAATTTTTTTCAACAAATTATATTATTTTATACATTAAAAATATAAATGCTTCCATTAGATTGTAATTGGAAACAAGCCATTATTTCTTCATTTTAAAATTTACTACTGTGTAAGAAAGCCTGAATGAACTTTTTTTTCAGTTCATTAAAACTTCTTTGTCAATATTATGCACTTTCTTTTGAAAGATACAAGCATAAACACACTTATAATTTTGTGTAACATAATTACATTATCACAGTAGTGATAATGAGCCACTCCCCACAAAACTTCAAGTACTCAAGTAATTGATTTTACATAAAAACACTGAGCCCATGTAACATATAAACTGAGCATTATAGTGAATTAGATTTTCCTCCTTGAATTTCCTAGGATATGTAATTTTCTAGCTATCAAGTTCAGGACAATTGACTTTATAATTTAAAGATTTTATGAGAAAGAAATTTAGTCTGCAAATTTAAATGCTAGCATGTAACACAAAAGACAAAGGATTACTCTATAAACAACAAATATAACCATCTAAATAAATCACTTATCTTTCTGTTTTAGTTTCTTATAATAAGGAACTACAAGCTCAAAGTTACATTAGATGAGTAATTTAATAATCAGTAAGTGCTCAATGATAAGGAAGTTAACTTTTTACTATTCTCAACTATAGCTCTATCAATTTAAATGACAGTTACTAATGTGCCATTTAAAATTAACAGTCGAGCCAGTGTTTCTCAATTACTCTGAGATTAATATTTCCCAAGGTGCTAGTAACCAGAGAAAAATATATCTGGAGACATTTTTTGAGCAGAGCGGAAAGTAAATTATGTCCAAAAAAATGGACAGACATTTAGTGTCTCTATATTAAGAACATAATGTCACCAATTATATAGTATTGAGATAAATTAATAAAAAAATTACTTTTAGAAAAATATACTCAAAATCGATCTAAATTCTTTGAAATTAAATTTAGTAGCTGAAACAAGATATACTGCAATTTAAAATTCGATAATTTCTAATTTATTCTGTGTAATTGTTTAGTTTGCTATTCACATAAGGAAAAGTGTGCAGTACAAAAATTGATGTCTTTGAAAATAATTGCAAGAGAGTTACTATGTAAACAAAAGTGGTAATATATAAAGTGTTTCAGGATTTTTTTTTTCACTTAACACAACCTAGAGATACCCTAGAATCAAAGTTATTTTGCCTAAAGAAAAACTATGTGGACAACTTGTAGAGACACAAAGTAGAAGAAAGGAGAGAAATGGTGAATGCTGTTGTGGAGGATGGGTGCTGACGACATTTTCATGTAGTCTTGGCATCATTGTTGTCGTTGTTTCCACTTCAAACCAAAAGCTTAAGTATACCAATGAACTCTGTCAAAAATTTAGAAGTGATGGGATCGGGACATGACTCAATGTTTAAAGGCACTTATTTGCAATATCTGCTGGCCCAGATTCAACTCCCCAACACCCACGTAAAACAGCTATTGGGCTGGACTCATTTATAGTGGCAAGAAACCCTGTCCTTCAAAAGTGGTGAAACCCATACAACAACTCTGATATCCACTTGCAAACAGACACACAAAAATAAATAATAAATAAAATAAAATAAATGCATATATTTTTAAAAAAATAATTAAGGATGGGGCTGGAGAGGTGGCTTAGCGGTGAAGGCACTTGCCTGAGAAGCCTAAGGACATATGTTCAACTCTCCAGATCCCACGTAAGCCAGAGGCATAAAGGTGAGGCAAGTGCAAGGTCGCACATGCCCACTAGAGTTCGATTGCAGTGGCTGACCCTAGCATGGCAGTTCTCTTTTTCTCTCCCTCCTTCTCTCTCTCTCTCTAAAATAAAACTTAAAAATTAAAAACAAGAGTGGATAAAGAAAAGGACAGAATGAGGGGAAATTAAGATATATGAGTGGCAAAGTTGAAATAAAATTCAAGAGAGGAGAAAATGTAATAAAATAATTCCAGGTCAGTCTGGGCTAGAGTGAGACCCTACCTTGAGAAACCAAACAAAAATAAAAATAAAATAAACTTACTTTGAACTTCTCAAATTAACTAAAAGCTGACTGTACCAAACAGAATTGGGAGAAAAACAGAAAGAAAAACCCCGACAAGGCAATATACATGTTTTATAAAAACTTACATCAAAGAAAATGAAAAATTACAGTTTCCACCCAGGAGAAGCAGTTCACTTGGGAAGAAAGAAGGGGTAATTATGACATCAGAGTTACAGTTTAATTAATAATTAATTAAGTTTTATTAGCATGCAAAGAATTGGTTTTCATTATGATATTTTCAAGTACATTTGTTTTTGTTTCCCTTCTCTCCTCTTTACACCCTCTAACACCTTGTTTCCTCCCCACCAACATAGCATCCTTTCTGCTTCCATGCTGTGTTTCCTTTCGTCCACTCTTCTTCTCATCACTTTTTTTGTTTTCCTCTCATGGCCTCCTATTTTGAATCGTGCCACATATTCATCCTTGTATCCCCTTAATGCATACAAACATTAAAAGTTGGGATCTATATATTAGAGAGAACATGTAATTTTTGTCTTTTGGATCTTGGGTTACCTTACTTAGCATAATTGGGTTTTCAATTCCACCCTTGTAAATTCCACAGTTTCATTTTTCTTTGCAGCTGAGTAAAACTCCATTGTGTATATGTGCCACATTTCAATTATCCAGTCTTCAGTTGATGGACATCTGGGTTGGTTCTTTCCTAAATATTGTGAATAGAACATGAATGCGCAATTATCTTTGAGGTAGAATATAGAATCTTTAGAGTACATGCACAGAAGTGGTATAGCACAGACAGAATTCCATATAGCTATGGACACCTAATTATCAACAAATGAGTCAAAATATGTATAGGGAAAAAGATATCCCATTCAATATATGACACTGGTAAAATTGGATTTCCACCTTCAGAAGAATGAAGTTAGACTCACATTTGTCACTCTGAGCAAAGATCAATTCAAAATGGAATTAAGACCTTTTTTTGTGAAGCCAGAAACACTGAAAATACTCAAGGACACACAGGCAATACATTGGGAGTTACATGTATAGGTAAGCACTTTCTGAACAGGACTCCAATAACACAGGAAGTAGTCCTGAGTTTCAAGAAATAGAAATACATAGAATTATTTTTTTTTACAGCAAAGGAAACTATCAGCAGAGTGAAAAAAAGGCCTGAAAAATGGGGGAAAATCTTTGTCAGATATGCATTTGAAAAGGAGTTGATATTCTAGAATATTTAAATAGTGCAAAAACTACCCTAAGGTTAAAAAAAAATCTGTTAGTCAACAAATGGGCTAATGAGATGACAGACAAGTGCTAGACATGGAGAGACATCCAAAGCCAGGACTAAGGAAGTGAACACCCCTCTCAAAAGAAGAAAGGAAAATGGCCAATGGACACTTTTAAGTGTCCATCTCCTCACCCTCTTCCCTGCTTGCCCTTTCCAACCTCATGACCCCTCCCTTACACTGTTTTCACATGTCTTATGTTCCATGGTCTTCTCTACTCTTTTTCCAAGCCCTTTATCCTTTCCCCAAATTCCCAGTCTCTAAATCCACTTCACGTTGTACACAAGGCTGAAGATTCCAAGCTAAGATCCGCTATGAGGGAGAGCACGCAATATTTGTCTTTCTGAGCCTGAGTTACCTCACCCAATATAATTTTTTCATGTCCTTTACTGAAAATTTCATGGTTTCTTTTATTTATACATTGGAACAGAAATCCATCATGAATATGCCCCATATGTTTGCTATCCATTCATCTGTTATGGTCATCTAAACTGGCTCCATTTCCTGCCTACTGTGAATAGAGCAACAATGGACACGGACGGTGCAAGTACCCTCGTATTGTGCTATAGACTATTTTGGCTATAAATTTAGAGTGGTTTAGCTGTGTCATAGTGATATTTACTCAATCACACATACTGATCATCTAATGGAACAACAAAACAGAAGCCTAAACACTATTCACTTAGGTTTTCACTGCTCTTACCCACAATATCCTACAGCCAAAGAAAAGTGAAGAGATGCACAGAAAAATAGAAACAAAGGAAAGATTTTCAGCAATGATGACCAGACATAGAGACTGTCCAGCTATCTGGGGATTCATACAGAGGAAGGGAAACAGTGAGAATTCAAATTAATGTTCACAATGAAAACATCATGTTGGAGATGAAGAGGTTCCGATTTCAAAAGTGAGAGCAATACTCCAGAGGCAGGAAATAGAAGACTGGCAGAAACAATGCAGAGCGCCGAAGAACAGGGACGGTGACAGGTGATATAGGCTGCGTCTAACTGGAGCTCCACATGTAGAAGACAATGAGATTGTGGAGAAGTACATGGATAAATCATTGTCACAACTTTTTCAAAGTTAGAAAAAGCCACAGAAGAAAGCCCCATACACTCAAGAGGCTGAGAGATTCTCTAAGTTAATGTCACAGAACACACCTTCACACAATGAAATAAGACTGCTGAAATCAAGTGAAGAGAGTGCCCTGAAAATCTCCACAGCAAACATGTCCTGGTGTATACAGAAGGAAAAAATAATAATAACGGGTCTTTATCCAGAAACTATGTGGGCTGGAGCAACAGAGCACCGTTTTATATTTTATTTTTATTTATTTCTTTGAGACAGGGAAAGAGGGAGAGAGAGAGAGCGGGAAAGAGAGAGAATGGGTGTTCCAGGGCCTCCAGCCACTGAAAACAAACTCCAGATGCATGTGCCACCTTGTGCATCTGCCTTACATGGGTCCTGGGGAATCAAACAGAGGTCCTTTGGCTTTGCAGGCAAACACCTTAACCACTAATTCATCTCTCAAGCCCCTAGAGCACTATTTTAAAGTGAGGTGATATTTAAAAAAAAAAATCACTTGCCTGGCCGGGTGTGGTGGTGCATGCCTTTAATCCCAGCACTCAGGAGGCAGAGGTAGGAGGATCACCTTGAGTTCAAGGCCACCCTGAGACTACAGAGTGAATTCCAGGTCAGCCTTGGCTAGAGTGAGACCTTACCTTGGAAAAGCAAAAAAAAAAAAAAAAAAAAAAAAAAAAAAAAAACCTCACTTGCTGTAAATTACTAGACATAGTAACATGTTCATTAAAGTGAGTTTAGGGCTGGAGAGATGGCTTAGTGGTTAAGCGCTTGCCTATGAAGGAAGCTCAATTCCCCAGGACCCATGTTAGCCAGATGCACAAGGGGGCGCACACATCTGGAGTTTGTTTACAGAGGCTGGAAGCTCTGGCAGGCCCATTCTCCCTCTCTCTCTCTCTCTCTCTCTCTCTCTCTCTCTCTCTCTCTCTCTCTCCCTCCTCTCTGTTGCTCTGAAATAAATAAATAAATAAACAAACAAACAAAAATTTAAAATGAGTGTAAAATAAGCTTTTTCAGCATCTCAAACAGTATTATACCTTGCCAGAACACTTATATGAGATGTGATAAAGATTTTTCCACACAAAAATAAAAATTGCTAAAATTTAAAAAAAGACTTAAAATCCCAGAGGCATAAGAGCACCTACATACCTCTCATACTGCTGTTTGAAGTATAAATATGTAGAGTCACTTTTAGAATAGTTGTTACTTTTTTTTAATGAACATCTAACTACCATGGATCATGAAAATCCCACTACTAGGTACTTACTGAAGGCAGGAGTCAAGTTGTTCAACCAGTTTATTTGTACTAGTCCGCTGTTTGGATAATGAGTTTTTATTTTCCCAGTGATGATGCCACTTAGTTTTAATTTTATCTTAAACACAGTCAATAGTACAAAGAAAGTTAATTCTGTTTCATAACTACCTAATATTTTTTGTTGTTGTTTGTTTTATCAAGGTAGGGTCTTGCTCTAGCCCAGGCTGATCTGAAATTCACTATGTAGTCTCAGGGTGGCCTTGAACGCATGGTTATCCTCCTACCTCTGCCTCCTGAGTGCTGGGATTAAAGCCATTTGACTTGTAGCTTCTGGCTGCCTTTGAGCTCAGATATTCCATAGAATAGCTTGGAGTGGGCAAGCGAGTGCAGAATGGGGGACATTTGCTCAGTGCCCTTCAGTATTGTATCAGTACCATTCTCAGCAGAGAGTAATTATATCTATTTAAGAAATTTTCCATAATTTCAACTTATAAACTTTTAATATCTTTATTATCACCTGTGATGAGTGATGTTAACCATGCTATTGTATCCACTGTTGGCTATTTTGTTTTGTTCAAACAATTTTGTGCTTTAATAAAATGTTCTAAACATTGCAAAAACAATTATCAAATATTCCTTCAACAGTAAAATCCAAAACTCACTGTGATTCCAAGGCACGTAAGTGTGTTACTTGAATGTTTATAATTCGAAAAAAAAAATGAAGGGATTTTTCTATTGAGTTAGTCTGAGACCTTGAACAACCATTCCTTCTGGCCCCCTTCTCAGGCATTATGTAAGTTCCCATTGGAATCACCTTATTAGAGAGAAAAGAGAAAAGTATTTATTTACTGGTTTCTACAAGCTCCCAATTTAAGACACGACCTATGGGCGGATATCTCCATTGCACTGTCATCGTTGTGCGTGTGTCAGAACAGACTTTCTACAGTGGCAGAAGAGCCACAGACAAATGTCTGTCTGGGCTGCCTTGCTGAGGCTGGCTCTGTCAAGGTTTATTCATGGCACCTACTTGTCAGCATTGAAGTAAAAAGGTGGGCAGAGTCAGGATCAGGAAGGTCATAACATATCTACAAAACAGTGCCCTTACACTGTCTTTAAGTTTATCATGGACGCTCTACCTCTATTGTATTAATGTGATGAAGCACAGTAGGACATTTTTTTTTTTCATATAAGCTTATACTTGTATTTCTCAGATAAACCACCTAAGCATAATGTACTAATATGCAGTACAATACAGTATCCCAATAATTTAGTAGGTAAGGTCTTATTATAGCCCAAGCTGACCTCGAATACACTATGTAATCCCAGGCTGGCCTCCAAGTCACATTGTTCCTCCTACCTCGGCCTCCAGAGTGCTAGCATTAAGGTATGTGCCACCACACTCAGCAGAAGACATTTTTGTCTCTGATTGTAACAGGCACTTGCCTCTAGCTTCTTTTTACTTTTAGTTTGTGTGCATTGGCGTATGTGTGTGCATACATATTTGTGTGTGCAGGTGCAGGTACACATGTGTACAAGTGTGTGTGGAGGCCAGAAGAAAATCCTTGAGTATCATTTCTCAGGAACACAGTCACTTTCTTTGAGATAGAGTCTCTCATTGGCCTGGAACTCACCTGGCCAATATATTCCAGAAATTCACCTGTCCCTCACTTCCTGTATTCTGGAATTACAAGTGTGTGCCATCACTTCTGGATTTTTTAAACGTGGGTTTTGGGGATCAAACTCAGCACTTAGCTGCCTGAGCCATCTTCCAGCTTTGACTTTGACTTGTCTAATCATTTATTATTAGTGACAATTGTTTTCTTAAAAGTTTACAACGTTGGTTATACTTTAGAAAAAGTTAAACATGCACTGCTTACCTTAACAATCATTTCTTAATATGTTTAGCATTTAATTGAGTTTAAGCCCTTGGAAAATTTTGAATTTTGAGCCACAGCTCTTGGATTGTACATCTGCTATAGCTTTTAACTAAACCATATTTTCTTTATTATGATTACTATTACTTTTAACATTTTTTTTTAATTCTTAGGGGGCTTGAGAGATGGCTCAGCAGTTAAGGTGCTTGCCTGCAAGCTTATATCCATAAAAAGACAGATGCACAAAGAGGCCCATGCATCTGGAGCTCATTTGCACTGGCCTTGCAGGTACATGAATAAAATAAAATATTTTTATTGATTTTTTGAAAGCAAGTGCCTTTAGCCACTGAGCCACCTCCCCAGCCCCAGTTTTAATATTTTTCTTTTATTAAAATAAAACAATTTAAAATGATCTGTATAATATATGTTAATTATAAAAATCTCTTTTGGGCTGGAGAGATTGCTTAGTGGTTAATGCACTTGCCTGAGAAGCCTAAGGCCTCAGGTTAGATTCCCCAGTACCCACATAAGCTAGGTGCACAAGGTGGTGCATGTGTCTGGAGTTCATTTACAGTGGCTAGAGGTCCTGGCAGCCCATTATTTCTCTTTCTCTCTGTCTCTCTCCCTCTCTCCCTCCCTCCCTCTCTCTCTCTCTCACTCTCTCTCAAATAAATAAATCTCCTTTGAGTCAGTAATCATTTATGTCATGCACACATTCTTCTCTTTGCTCAATATTCTCCCCTCAGTGGAATTCCCAGAGCTTTGGTTAATCTATCATTATTTGAAAAAAAATAGCTCATTTTCCTTACTTGTTAATTTTTCTCTGTTGTTTTGTGTCTAATTTTATGAATACCTGACATGATTAATGACTTCTGCTTCTTTTTCTTTGAAAATCTATAAACTCTTTTAACAATTCCCACAAATAAAAGAATAAAAAACTGCTCCTTTGATTTAAGTATACAACATCAGTTCCTGTATATTTTCAGACATAGAACAACTTTCAGTACTAATCTATTTCTATAAGTAGTTTAAATCTCTTTATTGGGGTGAGACTATTTAGGTGGGTAAAGGTGGTAGATGTTTAAGAATCTGCGTCCTTAAGCCTGAGGAAGTCATCGACTGTCTCCACCTGCACCCCAAGGTCTCACACACAGGCACCGTCACGGAGTATTTTACAATGCCAGTGTCAACTAATTACCAAAAAACTGAACCACAACTTAGAGCAATTTTAATTGTTCTTATTTTTTTGCTACAACTTTAATTTATTTGGATGCTTTTTTATTATTTATATTTATCTGCTTTTGTTCAAAGTCTTGGATTAAAAATTTCTCCTTCAGGATAATATTAATTGGCAGTTATGTTTCAGCATTAGTTACAATAGTCGAGTTATAGAACCACCCTGTGCGTCCATGAATGAGGAATGCACAAGGAAAATGTGCAATATGCACACAATGAAATGTTAGTCAGATGCCATCAAGAAAAATGAAATCTTGTGTGCAGGAAAATAGAGGAAACAAGACTATCATATCAAGCCAATTACATCAGATTTAGGCAATTATCACACATTTTTCCTATTTTTAAACTATTTTATTTATTTATTTATTTAAGAGACAGAGAAAGAGGCATATAGAAAAAGAGAGAATAGAATGGGCACTCCAGGGCCTCAAGCCACTGCAAACAAACTCCAGACACTTGCATCACCTTGTGTATATACCTTATGTGGCATCGGAAAATCAAACCTGGGTCCTTTGGCTTTACTGGCAAGCGTCTTAACTGCTAAGCCATCTTGTCAGCCCTCACATTTTTTATATTAGATTTTTCCATAGAGGAATGAAATCATTTGTGGATATAAGAAATGAGAATAAAGTGAAGGTCTCTAAGGAGTGAGAAGTCTAGTGAGAGTGGAAATGGAGGAAAGGGGAGGAAAGAAGGGTATGGGAAGAAATATGGCCAGAGTACATTGCATGCTTGTAGTATAATGTCTTTGTAAAGCCCAGTAGAATGTGCAATGATTATGCTCCAATTAAGTCACACAAAATAGGTTTATAAACTGTACTCTAATTTACTTGGTTTAAGTGGTATGTTTGACTAACAAAATTGCAAACATGACACATGGACCTTCCAAAACTCATTCATATGAGAAAGCTTTTTTTTCTATCCTAGCCTCTTCTTGAACTCATACTGGATAGGCACAGGTGCTACATAAGTCTACCCTTAGACCAACCTTCTGTGAGGAAGCCAAATTACCCACAAAAATGGTTATACGTAGAGAAAAATGTGGGACAAGCCCAACTCATGAATTTAGTTACCTCAGCATAAGACCCCAAGGTGTGAATGAATACATTTTGCACCTGCCAGCACTAATTGATGAAATGAGGAGAGGAAGTCTTACAACAGGCACATTGAAGGCTCCGAAAATGGGAATCAGTGATATATATATGTGTGTGTGTGTGTGTGTGTGTGTGTGTGTATTCCCATGAGATAAAATTGACATAGGCTCTTTATTAAGTAGACTTATTGAATACATTTCTCTAAATACATTTCAGTTTTTTCTCCATTTCTTTTGTAAAACAGTACAATGTATAAACCTTCTTCCTGTGCTACATAATAAAATTTTAGATTTTTTTCCATGAAAATTCAAGTATACATATTGAAAAGAGGATTCTAAGATGTAAATAAATATTTTGAGAGAGAGAGAATCACTACACTATACCATAAGGTTTATTTATGTAATATCACATGAGAAACCCTTTAACATAGGAATAAGAAACATTCCTATGGATGTAGTCTATTTTTGTCCTGTGTGAAATGTATATAAACATGAATATTCATTGCCATTATTAATTTTTTCTTTCCCCTGTTCATTACATGTCCCTGGCAATACACTTTGAAAGAAGCAGTGTTTTGCTTTTAAGCTCTCCCAAGGATCTAGAAACTCTTGCTACCTCCTGTGAAAAGATGTCATCCAGATTCTTACTTGACTTCAAGGTTTGACCTACTTACGACATGGAAATCTATATCCCAAATGTCTATCTTATTTAAAAACTAGACAACTTTTGTTTTTCTATAAAATCAAAAAGCCATCAAGATGTTAGTTTTTTCTTCTTCAGTCATCATTGTGGGAAAGTAAAACCCCATGAGTCCTTTATAGTAACTGTTTTAGAATGAAAAAAAAAAATCTTTAAGTTCTTCCTTTTGATCTAATATAATGTGTTTTTTCTTCACTGTGGGATTCTATCCACAACCTTGCACATGCTCAGCAAGGATTCTCTACCACTGAACCACACTCAGCTCCAGTTCCCTGTATTTCCTTTGATTTTCCTCTCATCTGTAACTTTATAAAATAAGATTTCAATTGACAGGAAGGATGTTGTGACAGAGATTATAGATCTTGGTAAATTTCTCTATCTGGAAACATTTCTGTTCATATCATCTTGAACATGTTGTAGTCATTCTGTTGACCCAATTAGATAAGGACTGCATAGAGTTCTGGTTCCCTCTGTGGATACTTAAGTGAGTTACTGGTTATTTATATAGATATTAAGCAGACTGCTCATGCACTGTTGACTTTAAATCCTGGCAGAAATTAAGTGAGACTATTCCTAGTAATCACCTAGAACTAAGAGGCTAATCAAATAAAGCTTTCTGTTTTCATCAGTAACCAATGAAATCTCAATGCCATGATCAATTTTTCTTTCACCTCACACAGTCACAACCAAATTGTAGAGGTTTCCTTTGCTAATAACCACAGTGTTACTGAAATTTCTCAATTTTATTGATGGGTTACTTAGGAAAATAGTTGACCAAAAGGATGAAATATGTAACCATTTCATTGCAACTTGAATTTCCATATTCTTCTGTTAACAGGTCAATATGTTCTTAAAATTACACCACCGAGGTTTGGAAAGTAAGTGTGTCCCCATGTGCTTGTCAAGCTTCACAGATACATTCTTTATTAAAAGTCTGGGGCTGGAAACTCTATAGTCAACACACCCAGTTATTCCCTTACTAGGCATGTAACCTAAAAGATCCGTGCCTCAGTTCAGAGAGATTTGGTCAGCCATGTTTACAGCTGCTCAATTCATTATAGCTAAGAGCTGCAGTCAACCCAGATGTCATCATTAGACAAACGGACAACTAAGATGTGGTATATCTACACAATGGAATTCTACACATCAACAAGGAAGAACGACACATTGAAATTTGAAGAAAAATGGTTGAACTTGGAACAGATCATTCTCAGTGAACTCACCCAATCACAGAACGATAATCACTGCATAGTCTCACTCATCAACAGCTCCTAACTTGAATCTACCCAAGATGCCCACATACCTAACAAGCATCTCAAGGACCAGACAACAGGGTGGGTGAGGAGGGAGGGGAGGGTGAGGGTAGGGGTGAGGGACACAAAACTGGATCCAAACAGCAATGGTACTATAAAATTCTACATCCTAAAAGACTGACTAAATGGTTGAACCTTCACCAGGCTCTTAGAGGGAAGACCTGAGTCACAGGCCCTGGAGAGGGTATGATGAAGATTGACCTTAACCTTCTCCTATTTCTGTTTCTCTCTCTCTATCTCCCCCTTCTCTCCCTTCTCTATCTCTTTTATATTACTTATCTATTTCTTCCTTCTTTCCTTGGGCACTTACCTGTAACTCCCAATACCAGCATGTGGCTATCATCCACAATGAGCTCTTGATCACAGAGGACTATAAGGTTTCCCAAAAGAAGACATATTTTTGTCAGAGTACTTGATGACCCACCAAAGATTAGTGGTAAGACCCTGTTGCTGAAGACACTATATGCTGTTGGCATGTAACATGGAGTTACATGGCTGGAAACTGGAAGAGAGTCAGTCCCCAAGCAGTCAGCATGTCTACTGCCAGAAGGTGTTACATGAGTGACTGGGGCAAAATGGCCAATATCTGTCCAAGCAACTTGTGGTATAAACTACTCAGCAGCAAACAACCTGACGTGATGCTCACACAAGTGCAATAGTGGCACACAGCCATGGTGGGAAACCAACTGCTCTTGATTTAGCTAACAGATCTTCTCAGTGGAATGGAACCCATAGCTGGAGCTGGGAAACAAGTCAGAATCATATCCTAAAATGAGCCCAGTCTCCATTATCAAGCTCACACCAATCATGGGCTACAAGAAGGCTTACCCCTATTAAATTCTCTCTAAAAAACAATGGTTATCCCATTTACCTGGTACTAACTTTACTCTCTATTGGAGAATTTGCTTCTCTTTTTCAGATAAATGCAGATTGTAAGGAGAGAACCAGCCCATCACACCTCAAAAGGGCCCCAGCTGAAACCAAGTGTAATTGGGAAAAGGAGCAAGAGTGCTGCTTTCTTGGTGAACCTGGTATCAGCACAAAGGTGAAGGAGATACACACAGAGATCACTCAACTCCTACCAAACCAGATATCCAGAGACAGAGACTACCCATACCTCATCACTGAAGCAGACCTAAAATGAACTCAACATGGCTCTGGGAAATTTGAGGAAGAAGGGGGTGGAAAGAATGTCAGAGCTACACATTGGGTCATGATGCACAGAGATATTCCCTCCTACCCATAACTGATGGCTAACCCCACAATGCTTGACCCATATTCCCCAACCAGGAGAGTCCCTGCAGAGGGAGGAGGACAGGGAGGAGGCTAACAATGGTACCAACTTGACTGTATACACTGAGTTCAAAACTAATTAAAAAACATGTTTGGGGCTGAAAGAATGGCTTAGGAGTTAAGGTGTTTGCCTGCAAAGCCAAAGGACCCAGGTTCGATTCCCCAGGACCTATGTTAACCAGATGAATAAGGGGGCACATGCGTCTGGAGTTCGTTTGTGGTGGCTGGAGACCCTGGTGCACCCATTCTCCCTCTCTCTCTTGCTCTTTCTCTGTCAAATAAATAAATAAAAAGCATTTAAAAGTTCGTACCACTTTCTCCCACTTGAAATTTTACATCATTTTTCTCTAGAAAATACTCTGTCAATTGTCTTCCCATTGAGTATTTAAAGTTCTTATATATAATTTCATATCTAAAATTTACTGTACTTAATGTTAGTATGTAACATGGATCATAATATTTGGGAATATAGAATTTATGATATTGTTATTTTCAAATAACGAAGGAAATCTTAAATAGTAAAATTATGAACTTATATATATACTGAAAATAATATGAAAAGTATAACAGATAAAATTAAATAATATATAATGACTAGTTCACATATGCCAGAAAAGTATACATAGAAAATATCAGTATTTTAGGAGTTATTTTTAATCCAACATGAGGATTAGTAAAAATATGCCATTTCTTAAATCTTCATGTTAATCAAAATAGCTTTAAAAGAAATAAAGTCTTATTTCAGATATATTCAATTAACAGAATTAAAAAGCAATGATAATTCCAAATTTATTTTTATAATTAAAATAGCATGCCTATTGGACTGTCATGTGAATTGCTACATTCTTCTCAAAGGTGCATGTGAAAGTACTGAATGTATATTATATTGTATCTGAATAATCTTGCTTTTTTTCAGTGCTTGGAATTGAACCCAGTGTCTTTTGCATTCCATAAAATCACCTTATCAACTGAGCTATACTCTCAACAAAATCTCACTTTTGAAAACCTACTAAATATCTAAATATCTGAAAGTCCTTCAACAAATTTCTTATTTTAAATAAAATTTCCATTTTATTGATGTCTAATGCTGTCTATATATTTTTTTAATTTTTGTAGATATTGGGACATATAGGGAGGTAATATTTTGTGAAAGTTGAGTCATTTCATGCTGGAGAGATGGCTAGTAGTTAAGGAGCATAACAACCTGAGTTTGATTCCCCAGTACCCACATAAAGCCAGATGCATAAAGTGGCGCATGCATCTAGAGTTCGTGCACAGTGGCTGGGGGCCCTAGCCCACCCATTCTCTCTGTCTCTCTTCTCTCTATCTCTCTCTGCTTGAAAGTAAATAAATATTTTTTAAGTTGAGTCATTTTGTCTATGAAAGTAGTTGGTAGCTCAAAATGGAACCCAAACAGTGAAATTATAAAATATTCAGACTCTAATGTTATTTATCCTGCCCTGTGAAGTGCAGTTGCAGCTGAAGAGTTAAAATCAGGGAGCAAAGAGGACGGAGCACACGAGAGGTGAAAACCAGATGGACTTTTCAGCATTGCCGACAAGCAAAGCTGCCACTTTACTGTCAGCCCATGCATGCAGAGGTGCTTGCTTAAGTGGGCATAATGTTGCTTTTCTCCCTGAAGCAGACCGAGTTTGTGTTCTCTTTCAGGTTCCTTGGCCCATTAATTAAGAAATTTTTCACCTTTGCCCCAGTTACATGTTAGATTTAAAAATTAAATGCTCATATTAACCATATTGTTCAAATTGCAGGCTTAATATTTTTCTATTCAAATATTTGTGGTCTTCATTAGAGGTTGAAGTGTGATCTGTTTGGGACAAATTTCAAACAGGTAGAATAAGAAAGTGATTTAAGAGCAGAACTAAATAAAATATGTATTTATTTTCAAGATTAATTATGTTTCCCCAGTGCAAGATAGGTAATATTTTATTTGTTGACATTGCCAAATATAATCTAACTAATTCATATAGTAAAACTCACCTTGAAGGAAATACAGCCTCAAAGCCCAAATTATTATTTTCTTGACTAATTTGATATATAATATACAATATTTTATCTTCATTTGTCAAGAATTTTTGTTATAAATTTTAACTACTGGGTAATATATTTTGCTTGCCCTTTATAGGACTTTCAAATAATGGTCCTCATACTGTTGAATTCCACAGTATTTCACAGCTATGACATGCTTCAGGTTTCTAATAAGCCTTTAAAAAAATCATACTCCTAATATTTTTAAGTGTGTCTATGTGTGTGTGTGTGTGTCTATGTGTGTATATTAGTAGGCAATTGTACTGCAGAGAAGTATATATAATTTTCCAAATGCTAACAAACTAATTAAGAGTATACATTACATTTTTCTGACAAGAGTTGCTGCTAAACATAGATAGAACTATTGATGAGACATATGTTCACGTTATCATCTCTTCATTACATATAATAATCTCACTCTCAAAGCCAGTTATGAATTATATGAGGTGATCTAGAGAGGAACAGATTGAATTTAAGTGGGCAAAATACTGAGAAAGCTTTGTTTGTGAGGGTATCAGTTGGTGCTATCCATGGAAATAGGAGAGAAGAAGGGGGAGAGAGAGAGATAAATTAAGAGAAGAAGGGAGGGGAGAGAGAGGAAAAAAAAAAACTGGTTTATCTAGCTCATATGATTTTGGAGTCCGAGAACTCCTACATCAGCAGTCAGCAAGCCAAAGATCCAGGAGACATGAGAGCTAGCATCCCAGAAGAGCCAGTGGCATAAGTCCCAATCCAAAGCCTGCAGGCTCAAGAATCAAGCAAGATCATTGGTTTAGTTTGAATGCATAGACAGGGGAAAGTTGTGTCCTTATCATGCAGCCATGCAACAGGATTTTCTCCTTATTTTTTGAGGGTCCTCCTTTTTGTTCTTTTTCAGCTTTAAATGGACTGAGCACTCATTGGGGAGCAGGGACTTCCTCATTCAGTCTTTAGCTTGCATGTTATGTCACTTTATGTTACTTTCTGATTACTGTAACCAAATACCTGACAGAGGAAAATTAGGAATGAAATAACTTATTTATGCTTACTGCTCCAGTAGGTAGAGCCTATAATGTCAGGGAAAGCACAGCACACAGAAACAACCTTCTCCAATAGCACCACCAGTTAAGTATTCCCACACATGAGTCTATGGGAGGCATTACAGTCAGACCACCACATTCTGCACCTGACCTCCATAGATCATGGCTTCACATTCAACCTCTAACCTCCATAGATTCATGGCCATCTCTTGATACAAGCTGTATCCAATCCAACTTTTAAAAGTCCCTGTGGTGGTTTGAGTCAGGTGAACCCCATAAACTTAGGTGTTCTAGATGCTAGGTTCCCCAACTGATGGCCATTGGAAATTGAAGCTTCCTGGAGGCAGTGTATTGTTGGGGATACGCTTACGGTTATTATAGCCAGTTTCCCCTTGCCAGTGTTTGGCACATTCTCCTGTTGCTATTGTCAATCTTATGTTGGCCAGAGGGTGATGTTCATCCATCCTCTGCTCATGCCATCATTTTCCCTGCCATTGTGGAGCTTTCCCTCGAGCCTATAAGTCAAAATAAGCCTCTTTTTCCCACAAGCTACTCTTGGTTGGGTAATTTCTACCAGCAATGTTAACCTGACTGCAATAGTCCCCATAGGTTTTCTTTTTTCTTTTCTTTTTTTTTTAACCAGCCTCAGCACTGTATAGAAGGTTCAAAGCAGGGCTGGGGGGGGGGATGCTTAGTGGTTAAGGTGCTAGCCTGCAAAGCTAAAGGACCCAGGTTTGATTCCCCAGGACCCATGTAAGCCACATGCACATTTCTGCAGTTCATTTGTAGCAGCAGGAGGCCCTGGCTTGCCCTTTCTCTCTCTCTCTCTCTCTCTCTCTCTCTCTCTCTCTCTCTCTCTCCTCTCAAATGTAAGTGAAAATAAAATATGAAAATTAAAACAAGTAGAATAAAAATAAAATTTTCAAAGCAGTCTCTTAACTGTGATTCATGTAAAATCAAAGCACAAGTTATATACTTTCTATATGTAAAGGCACATAGTAAACATACCTATTCCAAAAGGGTGAATAGGAGGGCAAGGAAAGATTGGATCAAAGCAATACCAAAAAACAGCAGGGCAAACAGCAAGTTCTGCAGCTCTGTATCTGTTATCTGTGACTCCTGATGGACAATAAAAGATTTGAGGAACTCTACCCCTTCCAGCTGAGATGCCTATAGCATCTCTCCTGGGCTAGATCTGCCCTGAGTCTTCAACTTTGTGTTGTTGTTATTGTTATTGGTGGTTGTTTTGGCAGATCTCCCATGGTCCTGGCATCTTTCATCCTGGGATCTCCATTACAATTTGCGCTCACCTTCACATCTTCACATAGTGGCCTCACAAGACCTGTTTGCAGGGACTTTGACCCTATCTCACATTACTTAGCCTTGGTATATCTCTGTAATTCTCCATTGTGGAATTTTCCTTCTTCTAAAACTAATACCACAGGGACAGTGCTGCCAATTTCTGCTGTCAGAATAAGATGAAGTCTGGTGCTTATGGAACCCAATTGTAGAAGCCTCTGTTTTGACCTTGGGGAGCAGATAACTCTTTCAGCATTCTTTGTTCAAGCCCTTTCCTTTCAAAATAATTCACTTCCTTCCTATCTTGAGCCTTTAATGGATTGACTTTTGCTCTCAGAATATCTTTCTCTTGTCTCAGGCAAAGAGGGGTCAGCATCTCTTTAATGGTGGCAATCCAATTATAGCCAAGCCTCCAGCTTATGTTCTCAAGACATTACACATGTTCGCCATTTCTTTCTGCATCAGACTTGATGTTTTTATCTTTTCTTCCTCTGTATTTTTCTCTTTTTTATTTTATACTAGAGTGAGCAACTATAAACATCCATATCATAGATTCAATGTCATTCTGCCTTGAAACTGACTCTGCCAAGTGCATTAGTCTACTACTTCTAAATTCAGCTTTGCTAATATTTTCAGGTAAGGGCAAACTTCAGCCAGTTTCTTTGTCATAATACCATACAAGCTACCTTTATCCCAGTTCTCAATATAGTCTTTCATCCTCTATGGAATCTCACAAGTTGAGCCCCCACAGTCCGTAATTTTCTCACTAGTTTGGTCTTCTGCACTCCAAACAGATTTGTTCCTAAGTTCTGTTTATAGCATTGTAAGGATTTTCTAGTCCAAAGTTCCAAATCCTTCCAAATCCCTCCTGCAAACCAGTTCCAAAGGGCTAAAAACTGCACAGTCAGGCTTATGGCAGCAACAGCCACACTTCTCAGCACCAGTTTTCTGTATGTGTCACTTTCTTGTTTCTGTGACAAAATACCCAACCAGAAGCAGATTAATGAAATAAAATTTTGGGTTTTTTTTTCCAGTTTACACTTGCAGAAGGTAGAATCCATAATGGAAAGGAAAGCCTGACAGGGGCAGGAAAGTGGCGTTACATTGTCACATTGGTAGAGGAAGTAGGGTCAGAACAGCAAGTGAAGCCAGACTATAATACCTTGAAGTTTGCCCCCAATGGTACAAATCCTTAATCAAGTCTCCACCTCCTAAAGGTTCCATAACTTTCTTAAATAGAATCACCAGCCCCAGGTAGTGGTATTAAGTATTTAAATATATGAGTCCATGGGGTGGAGGCATTACATTCATAATACCATACATGAATCTTGTTCTCAAACAGTCACAGAATCACATTTGATGCAATTTGACCCAATTTGGTCCAATGCCAGGGTTTTCTGATCCAGTGGACACACAACATTAACTTCCATATAGTCACTGGATAAACAAAACAGCATGGTGTGAGATGCCTGCTTTCCAGCTCTAAGTACTTAGTTGGGGTTTATAATTCTAGCCTGGGTCACTGCACAGTGACCAATATTGTCCCTATATTGAAGAGTAATAATTAAGGGCTGGAGAGATGGCTTAACAGTTAAGGCAGTTGCCTGCAAAGCTTAAGGACTTTGGTTCAATTCCCCAGTAATCACGTAAGCCAGGTGCACAAGTTATCACATGCATATGGAGTTTATTTGCAGTGGCTAGAGGCCCTGGAGCACCCATTCTCTCTCTGTCTCTCTCTCTCTCTCCCTCTTTCCCTCTCTCAAATACATAAAAATAAGAAATTTTTTTTAAAAAAGAGTATGATAGTGCATTTCCTTGGTGCTTCAAGGAACACTTTGACTATATTTATTTTTTTTCAATTTCACACATTTTGAAAATTTTCTGGAATTGAATGTTATTTTGTGTAGTCTGCCTTTACCATTATTTTTCTTTCTATTTACCTACCAAGGCCCAGAGTTTTTAGCAAATTGCCCAAACCCAAAAGGATTTGTAAAACAAAACATGTTAAATAATATTTTAGGAGTAGGAAAAAAATCTACTGTTTTCTAGACAGTGGAATTATGGTGGTTATTTCTTTTCTTTTTTTTTTTTTTTTTGTTTTGTTTTGTTTTGTTTTTTCGAGGTAGGGTCTCACTCTGGTCCAGGCTGATCTGGAATTAACTATGTAGTCTCAGGGTGGCCTCGAACTCTCAGTGATCCTCCTACTTCTGCCTCCCAAGTGCTGGGATTAAAGGCGTGTGCCACCACACCCGGCTGGTGGTTATTTCTTGATGAAAAAATTCTTTTATAGTGTCAAAGCTGCCTCTTGTGATTCCACCAACCATTTTATCCCTGATTCAATTGCCTCATATGACTTTGGCTTAAGGCTTATTGCTGTCTGACCTCTGAGTTTATATTTTGATAACATCCCAAAACATCTCTATGAGCACTTCATACAGCCTCTGGCTAAGGAGACACATGGTGCTCCTTACACATGACAGTGAGCCTAGAAAGAATGTTTGAGAAATTTGAGAAGGTATAATGTTATTCAGGAGTCTACAAATTAGCATAGCTAGTGACTTAAATCTAAGTGCATATGACTTAATTTAAGATAAAAGCTTTGGCTGATCCAAGTGTGTATCCTCAATTTGCAAGGAAGGATTATTTTACTTGTTCCTAAAATATATCCAAGATACACATCTGATTAAGACCTAATTACAGCTCTATAGTACTTAAAGGTAGCTTTCTCTTGTGTCACCCCCTGTTACTGCATGCCTCACACTACGTGTGTGGTTAAAGCAGCAGTAGTTGCTTGGAAAATACTGATATTCTCAACATTGAGAGTCAACTTCTTTATATTCCTTGAATAGCCAATGCTATTGAGTTCTTTGGCTCATTCTGACATCTCTGTCTTTCTACCTTTTCATTCCATAATGCCTGTTCATCCCTTCAGACTCCAATCAGGAGTCACCCTCTTCCACAGGAAGCTTCTCCTAGTTCTATCTACCAGCAAGTATGTTAGGTGATGCTCTTCCACTGCCAGTGGGCACTGGCATGGGCAATGAGGAGTCTGTTGTAATCCCACAAGGGCACTGAGGGGTCTATTGTAATCCTACAAGGGCACTAAGGAGTCTGTTGCCTCATGTAGTAGTATGGTGATAGACAGTGAAGGATTAACAACTGGAAAAAGGATTAAGAATTATATCTTAATGAATATATTTCTCTCACACAGTGTCAAAGATAGCACAGTCAGAACATGAAATCACTATCCTGCTCTAAGAGTAGAAAGAGAAATTTCACTATCTCTCCTTTTTAAAGCATGAAGGAATGAGAGAGGAAGCAAGGAGACATGGTTGTAGAAGGTAAAGGGAAGTGATATTTGATTTCTCCCTGGACACTTAGGAAAGAGAATTTATGTACAAACTAGATGTTGATACTTCTCTGATTTGGGCTTTGTTGACCCATTGACCATACTGAGGTCCTCAATGCCCTGGACACAGGTAAAGAGACAATGGGAGAGACAGTGTCAATGGCACAATCACAGGGAAAAATGATGATGCACTGCACGTTCCAGTTATACAGTACTTGGACCTTGCTTTCCTCAGACCCTGTGTTGATTCCATGGAGGGAAAATAAGATCACAGGCGTTGTGACAGATTGGGACATAGGCAGTTTGCATTAAAACATTCTCACTGTAATACTTTAATGCTAACTGTATGTGTGGCTTACAATAATTAAGTAAAAAATACATTGACCAAAGGCTACTAAAAGTCATCGTATTAGCTATGTATGGTGCCTGGAATTCTAATATATGAGGTCAGTCCAATTCAAGCTCAGTCTGGCCTCCATAGCAATGAAGACAGCTTGAGCCTCTCTGTAGTAAGAGGCAAGAGGAAGGTACTGTTTCCCAAAGTGTTCTTGATACCTTCAGATGTTGGAATTCTTAGCAGCCAGGGTTGTGTGGGTTTAACCACAAATGATAAATCATATAGGCAGTGTGCTAGAGCAAAACAGGCCTTCAGTCAGAAAAAGCCAACCTGTAGCAGCGCCTTTTCTGCTCCTCGTGGCAGAAGTACACATGGCTCCCAGAGAAAACAAGTGGAAAGAAAATGGAGAGTTCATTGCAGGGCATGGAGAGCCTGTCTGTTTTGGGACAAAAATGGAGTGAAAACCTTGAATTAAATATGATGGAGTATTAAGTTAATGTTTTAAGATTTATTTGTATGCATATGTGTGTATGAATACACCATGGTCCCTTGCTACTAAAAATGAATGCCAGATATTCACGTGGCTTTATGTCAGTCCAGCAGAACTTGCAAGCAAGCACATTTGACCACTGAGCCATCTTCCCAGTCCAGTTTTTTTTTTTTCTTTTGTGACACGGTTTTGTAATCATTGCCCTGACTGGCTAGAACTCACTGTCACACATATTGTAAGCCTTAAAACACTACTGAATAAATGTGGGAGGGTAAATGGATTATTTGTTCAAAGCTACTACTACATAGGACATTCTATCAGTCACTTAACTGTATGATAGAGAAAATAACTACAGGTATTTTTTTATGTAGCAACTAGCTCAGAGTATATTAAATAGCGACTTCTGTATCTCCACTTCCATTGGAATCTTAGTAGTGAGAAAGGGCTTTTATTTAATGTGCTGCACTGATGGATAATTTATAGACCATCATTAGATACTTGGATATAGAAATTTCTACACAGTTTTGTATTATATAAGCAATGGAACTTATTGGAAAAAAAATGATAACAATGTAACTCTAAGATGACGTTTTACATTCTGAACATGATTATTACAGATAACAAAGCTAAATGTGTTTTGGGCAGTTGATCTGTCTACTTGGATCCCAGGAACAAAGGAGAGAGAGTGGGCATGTGTTGGCACAGTGTCCAGAGAGCAGAGGAGGCTGTTATTAAATTTAATAAGATCAAAAAAAGAAGCTGAAATCAGGCAATTAAGAAGTTATTTTTAAGATTCCTAAGCTAAGGCCTTCTCCTATCAGTAGGGATGGGTATTTCACTGAAATCTATGGAAATTAGGAGAAGCATTGTAATATATGTAGCTTTGTGTGTTTTAAATTGTTTGGAAAACGATTCTGTCTTCATACTGTGCATTGAAGAGATGACTTGGCTTTATTTATCATTGAATAAAATATTTGTTTGGGTAATAACAAAAGTAAAATATTGGTATCGAGTGAGTAGTGACAGTCCATGCTCCAGCAGTGAGGGTGGCACGCAGCACAGCAGATCTGAACAGACACAGGAGAAGAATGAGCTTACTACATGGAAAAAGACACTTCACAAGCAGATGTTAAAGCAAACTTCTTCCTCCTCCAGAAAAGATTTGAACCTTCCAATTCTGAAAGGCAAGTATTGGGGAATCTGCAGAGAATTATGTAGCAACAATCTGCTAACTTTCTAACACACTGCTTTTGTTATCACTCAGATTTTTCAGTATCTATGTCTTTCTAGGTTCAAATTCCTGAGATAGCGAAACTGATTGATTCATGTTGGACTATTTTGATATGGCTGTTTTGATAAAAGTTTTCACAGAGCAGATATTATCTCTACAATACTGTTGGGAGTGAAAGGGTCCCTCAAGTTCAATACCAGTTAAGCAACAGAATAGGAACCAAAACTGGAAAAAAAAATTATTTAAAGATTTTTTTTTTTACCTTTAGGAGAAATCAAAGTCATCAGTATGTAATAATTTTTCATAAATATTTGTTGAAAATTTTTTATAACTCTTTTGCAAAATTATTTTTTAGTGACAGAGGGCCTAAAAATAAAACTTGGGGGAAAACTGAACTAAAACAGTTCGATTTTTTTTTTCTAGAGCCATTCCTGTGTTCCTTTTATAAATTTGATGAATAGTACCTAGAGGGTAGAAGGTTTTTGAGAGTTAAATTAAGTGATGCATGTAAGGTGTAGCAAAAAATACTCCAATAAAATTAAATCTAGTACTGGCACTGCTAGTAGAAAGTAACACAATGTTCTTAGATTAAGTAATAATGGAAGCCATAGAAGTAGTCACAGTCCAATGTTGGTCAAATTCTTATTTTATACATTTGGCCTTCATTCAGGAAATAGGGAAAACACAACAAATACCAGTAATATAACAGGTTCTAAAAGAAAAATAAAATGCATAGCCAAATGATAATGATGTTAGTTCATGACCCAACAGTCATTCGTATGTCCTTTTCTCCATGCTCAATTTTCTTTCTAGAAACTAAAACGGCATTCTGGGGATATAAAGGCTTTGGGCTCAAGCCTCATAGCTAGGAAAGAAAGAAATTAACAAATTTCAATAATATTTTCTCTGTCAGTTATGTTATAAGAGGTCAAGCTTAAGAAAAAATTAAAACTAGCCAACTGAACAGATATGAATATATATTTAGCTCCAGGCCTCTGGCCATGTTAGAGACAATAATTTCCTACACTGTAGACATCTAAATTGAATTATTATTTGTAGCCAAAGGTACTTTTACTGAAACAGACACAATTGCATTTTACTTGTTGCTTACTGGATGTCAAGAGAATTTACAATCTAGTAATTTTTATTTATTATTTTCCATAAAATATAATAATTTACAGAAGATATGCTTTCTCCATCAGTTAAATTAAGAAACTATCATCTACTGTATTAATGATTCCCAAATTTATTCTAAAAATTTGCACAACACACAATAAAGCCTCCTTTTAGCAATCCAGGAGGATATACTACATGCAGTTGCTATTTTTCTTCAGATTTCTTTAATCAGAAACATTTTCTTATGTTAATAAATTATAAAAATGTAAAATAATCTTTTGGTAAATAAAAAATACCAATAATCTTTTGGTTAAAAAAGAATTTAAAGTCATCTTAGAGTTTATTGTTATCATTTTTTTCAATTAATTTCTATCCCTTCCATAGTATAAAATATGCAGAAATTTCTGTATCCAAGAATTTAATGATACCTATAAATTATCTATCAGTGCAGCATACTAAAATAATCTTTTGGTAAGAAAAATGTAAAATAATCTTGTTACCATTTATTGAAAGCAAATTTGCATACTCTGAAATGGATGCCTTTGTTTTTACATAAAGACTTAAACCTTAGCAGAGTAGCATAGGATGTGGAGCATCTTCCATGTCTTTCAGGGACGACTGATGTTTTGATTCTATCATCATCAATTCCAAGAACATTGCTTCACATAAATACGTACGACAAATAGCAGAAGGTTTAAGACCATCTCAGAAACAGTTGAAAATTCTCTTAGTAACTCAAACAGCAGTTCTGAGAACCAAATATTCTAATGCAACCTAATCCAAATATATGCCAATTTGATAAATACTGAGGCATAACAGTAGAAAAACAGCATCATTGTTTTTCACATTGTTTTCACATTATGATCTTATAAGAGCAGTAACTTTGCATATACAGGAAAATACTAAAGTTCATAACTTGCAATAGTGTCAGATCCAAGCCAACATGGTTCAGGAGGTGTTTGTGGCATACTGCTGTGAAAATTACACATGTGTGTTCAGATCTCAGGTGAATGTTGCCGGAAGTATTTCCAATTCATTATAAATTTGATTTTGAATTAAATTAAATTTTTGTTGTACACTTAGAAACTTTTTACTGCTGCAAATTCTGGGGTACTTCCCCATATTCAGTTATATAAACCCACATGAGACTGTGACCCATAGTTTAAGGAGCTGTGAGCTACATGACTCTGAGATTACAGTCCTGTCCCTTTGTTTCTTAACCAGATTAATTTCATGAGATCCTAGTGAAAATACCAATAAATGACGATGCAATGATCTCAGGGCACCATGTGTAGCATGTTATCATCCACCAACTCAGATTGTTAATCTTGTTTATGAGTCAGAGTACTCTAGAGGGGTAGAACTGATAGAATGAATATGTATAAGAATGAAAGTATACAAGAATGGATATGTATAAGGGTTTATTATATTAGCTTACTGGCCGGGCAGTCCAACAGTGGCTGACTGCAGGCTGGAGAGTCACAGAAACCAGTAGCTGCTCAGTCCCCAAGGCTGGGTCCTCAGAAATTCCAGTCTGTCACTGAAGGTCTGGTGGATTCCAGAAAGCCACTAGCCATCAGTCCATGCTGGAAGGCTGATGAAGCTGGGTTCTGATGTTTAGGGTGCCAGCAAGCAGCATAGGCAGCCAGGAAAAAGACACTGTTTTCTTGAGATTTCTTTATATATTGTCCATCACTGAAAGGGTCATTCATTCTGGAGGAAATTCTTCCTTCCATCAACTCTTCTTGTAAACACCCTTAGAGACCTGCCAAAAAGACTTCTTAATATTATCAAGTTACCAACAGAATTTTAAGTAACTCATTGTGTTTACTCTGTCTTGATGATCAGATTTCACTTCTTTTTTTCCCAATGGACTGCCTTGTAGGATGTGTTCTGTGATTATTAATCTTACTCTGAAACACTGATCTTAACATCCATTGTTGAATCTCACCTGAAGCCTACTAAGATGCCTGACAGGGAGAAGATGGAAAGAGAAGAAAGCTGAGAAAGGAAAGCAGATTGATTCATAGTCAAAGCACCTTGACTACAAAATATCTCTCATTTTTATTATACCTGTCTGATGATGTCAAAGCCATAAATTCCACATTCGGAGGACAACGGGTTGAAGTGGAATGAAAACATTTTAAGCTCTGTATTCAGAAACATGTAGTCAAGAGAAGAAAGAGTCAGGATGTTTGTTTTCTGTTGTAGACCAGCTTGGGTATTTGTTGACTGCATAACATGTTAGCTAAACAACTGACATGTCAGTTTAGACATAAAAAGCCACGATTGTTTGTCTACTATGATGACCTAAGTGTGGAATGCCGAGAAGTTGAGTGGCTATTGAGCAGTCCTGCATGTTATGTATGCTGATTGCTGTGTTGGCTTCCAGCTATGGAAACACCCTGTATTTGAGAATTTAGGGTTTGGATCTTGAATACTAGGCAGTCAGGACAAAAATCATATGACCTAATGATCCAGTTGGGTGATGCTGAAAGAGCAGCGGTGAAGGTGGATTCACCATTTGCCCTTCTACAGAAACCTGCAGCCTTCAACCCTAGCTGCTAATGCTCCTTATTGGACTGTGGAACTTATTATTGCCTCTGTTACATTATTTGTTGGTGAGGAGACCATTTTCTTACTAGTCTGAAGTGTTTCCAGTTTAGCGCATTGTAGCCCATAGTAAGAGTTTAACGTGCAATTCTTGAAGAGATAAAAGAGTGAACCAAACTTCGTAGTAAGGTGCATGGTGAATTAATAGAGCAGAATCTTGGTCTGAGGTCAAGCAGTATGTG
The DNA here is from genome assembly GCA_036346955.1 of Dipus sagitta. Taxonomy (NCBI): domain Eukaryota; kingdom Metazoa; phylum Chordata; class Mammalia; order Rodentia; family Dipodidae; genus Dipus; species Dipus sagitta. The sequence goes on along the minus strand of CM070779.1, from coordinate 109,766,684 downwards.
TGCACAGGTCCTGGCTTTGTGACTTTATGGAAGACAGGAGAAGGACCTGACACTCAATGCTTTTAACAACTGCTACCTTCTGACAATGAGCCTGCTGTACTTACTGGCAGATTGCTGCCTAGATCCATTTTGGGAGCCAAATTGCTTCCAGCAGTATCTAATCAGGTTCCTTCCATGACAGCTTTTCCAGATGAAGAACAGGCCTTAAAAGGGATGATGGAAAATGTCTTTTGGGATTCAGAAACAATTCATTCTCTGTATTATCCTGTGAGGCAGAATCATGGAGATCTTGGGCTCCATCAATCCTAAAACGCCAGAGATATGGGAAATGTCCTTCATGGCATTGGGAAGATGGCTCATCAGGTAAAAAAACACTTGCTAGCAAAGCCTACCAGCTTGTGTTTGATTCCCCGGCTCCCAAATAAAGCCAGAAACACAAAGTGGCACATGCACCTGGAATTCATTTCTCTGGAACATCCGTATATTCTGTGTCTCTTTTTCTTACACACATACAAGAAATAAATAAAAACTTTTTTAAAAAAAGATGTCCTTTAAGTGCCTTTAATTTCCTTCAAGATCTTAGTAGCCAACAGTTAGATTGTGCTAAATGGTATACTTGAAGAGACCATAACAAAGTTATGCAGAGTCAAGGCAATAACAAGGGGAAATGAGCCAGAGTTAACAACAGCATGAAGCTTTTGTAACTTCTGACAGAGAAAGAAAGGCGAAGGAAAGGTGTTACCTTTTCACATGTACAGCCAAACTTGCTCTGTGAAATGGCTGTCATATCGGAGCCTGCTCTGTGGATAACTGAGACATGTGGACCAGCTCTGTGGGATCACTAACACATGTGGACCAGCTCTGTGGGATCACTAACACATGTGGACCAGCTCTGTGGGATCACTAACACATGTGGACTAGCTCTGTGACGCACTGACACCTCTGGACCTGCCCTGTGGGATCATGGATTTGAGCCGTGTTCACAGAAGAAGAGAGAGCCGCAGGTGAGTGGGTGCCCTGACTTCCGCTTCCGCCCAGACATTCCCCTCCCTTCTTTTAACCAAGGAATGTCACCCGTAGAAGTCTTTTGGGTCAGACTCAAGAGTGCTGAACAAGGCAGAATCCAGACAATTGATTTTGAGGAAGATTGAGATGAAAATAAGCCAATCATCAGTTTCTCATTGTAGAAATTCATAATTTATATCTGTACTCCTATATATAGTTGTTGTGAAAATTGAATGAAATAATGTTGTTGTGGGAAACTTTTTTTCTTTTCCCCTGGAGCGATGTGAGCACACATCTATTCACCCCAGATAGGCCTCAGATGACAGACTAAATTATGATTGATTCAAAACCATTTTTGATGAACCAATGAGTTTATTGGAGTTACTTACAGTGCTGAGTGAGGGGTTGTTTGCAGAAGCATGGATGACCTAAAGGCAGCTGCTGCATCCCTGAAAAGGCCAGCACATTATAGGTGATGACTCTCAGAAGCCAAAGTTCTTGAGCACACTGCATGACATACAGGGGACTGAGCTCATTGGAGTCTCTTCACAAGCAGTTGGGTAACGTTTTTAGGTATACTCAGAGAGGTGTCTTGCAAATTTCCTCATAGACTTGCTGACCTCCTGATGCTCCCCTCCCTAAGGAAGAAATGTTTCAATTCAGAAAAAATGACTGTGTAACACTGGCCAGAGTGTGCCCCTCAACATTTGTTGACTTCTCCTGTAATATTGAGGGGTGGTCTTGCGACCTTTAAAAGTTTCAACTCTCCCACCCTTGACCCCCTGAGTTTCCAGAGCCTCTCTCCTGCCTTCCGAAAAGACGACTGTTTCTGAGGGATTTGAACAATGGATGCAGAGCGTTAAACAGGTAGCACAGTAAGGTATTCCTACTTTTCAGTTGTTATTGTAGCCTCACATTTCCTGAGGCTATGGTCAGAAGATCTCAACTTGTAAGAGCACTTATTTTCTAATTAATGCCTTTTTTATTTAACACTGATTCAATACAATTCAAGTATGCTTCATCAGGTTTCTAGATGTTGCTACACTTGTAGATTATATCTTTTTTTTTATTTTTACTGTTTTGTGTGGCCTGGAAATTATGTATTTTATATTAGCCACAAGTTTTTCAAATATAAAGAGAAAATAAGCTGGGCATGGTAGCACATACCTTTAATCCCAACACTTGGGAGGCAGAGGTAAGAGGATCACCTTGAGTTCCAGGCCACCCTGAAACTACATACATGTCAGCCTGGCCTAGAGTGAGACCTGATCTTGAAAAACCAATAATGATAAAAGTAATAATAATTCTACTTCACAAGCAAAGCAGAGTCTAGCTAACACCTAACAGACACTCAGAATTTCACAATATTTTATCACTGTAGAAGATAAACATGGGGTTATACTTTATAAAACATCTATAAATATGAGACTTTTATCATTTAGAATGTTAGTGCCAACAAGAGTATATAACACATGGCTTCTTAACAACTGTCCGTAGATCTTCCTCCATTATTGTTTCAATACAGCTTGAGACCCTATGGTCTGACATCCTAACACCAGAGAATGAAGCTTCTGTACATACACACTCTTTACAAGCGGTTTAGGTCTAGAAAATTAAGTAAATATCAATAGCACTGAAGCCGTGTTTCATGTTTCCCATTACAAAAGGCAAGGATGATAATCACTTGACTCCAGATGTTCTCAGTAATATTCCTTCTTGTTCAATCCAACCTTATTTTCCTTCTGCCACTCAATGATATGGAGTCATTTTAGACAATTACACAATTTTCCTTGCTCTGCTTGGTCAAGAGACACTAGAGGGAAAATGTTTGGGAGAAAATAGACTCATTCTGCCTTTTCTTAGAGAAAACCAGCAAATGTCACTGGATGAAAAGTGCCCTCGATGCAGAAGAATGCCCTGGCGATGAACATATTTACCAATCATGATGACTGCATCGAGACCACAACCACCATCAGCATTCAGCGAAACACTACGACCTGCAGGAAACCATTCCATTTGTAAAAGGTCAAACATCTACAGCCCCAAGCTTTTGAACTAAAGCAGGCCAAAAAAAAAAAAAAAGAAAAAGAAAAAGGAAAAATTCAAAGCCATTTACTACCCTGCTCTCTGATTCTCTGACAGCCTTTGTCCTGCTTTCCAGTAAAACAGATTTGCTTTTATAGTCACAGTCCTCCAAGTAAATATGATGCTTGTGGCTACAAAATGCATTTGATTGCTTTCTGTGAGTCATAAGGCTTTTATCTTGTTTCTGTAATCATGAAGCCCTGTAGGCATTGTATTTTTTTCCAGGAGTATTGACTGATGTCCATCCTATAATAATTTAGGTAATCTGATAGGGTATGCATGCTGATAAGTAACTTTAGTAATGCAGGATGGAATTTATAATACATGAAGGCTTTCATACAGTGGATGTAACATGTCTTTTAGAGAGGAGAAAAAAAACTATTATTGTAATATTTTCCATTTTGTATATACGTTCTAGCTATTTTGTGTACTCATGAGAATTTATTTGGAGTTCCTTTAGCAGACATTAACTGAATGAAATACATATGTAAATTATTAAATTTGATAACATACCTCAGGAATAGTAGCAAAATAAAACTAAGTATAAAACAGAATTTTACAAAGTAAGGCGAAATTCTATTAGATATTGATGGTTTAATTGTATTCAATTATACTTTTATTGAAGAAAAGAAAAGCTCCAAGAATAATCAATGTTTTTTTTAAGAAAGACAGCATCTGTTCAATTTTAATTTAGTTGCAGTTAAAATGAATATATCACATTCACATTTATTTTATGATTTTAGAAGTTTAAGCAATTCATAGAGCTGTTAAGTAACTTTATTTTCACTTTCCTTTTATATTCAGAAATTTAAATGATTATGTGACTTTCCTGTTGTCACTTGACTGGGTAGTAAAAAAAGATTTGCTCTCAGATACAGTGAAATGAAAAGGGAAGGAAAGAGAATGATGTTCACGGGGTTGTGGATGTAGCTCAGTACGTAAAGTGCTTGCCTACTGGTTCTGGGTTTGATCCCCAGGACTACATAAACTGTGGGTGGTGGCATAGTCCTGTAATCCCAGCACTGAGAAGGCGGAGGTAGGAAGATTAAAAGTTCAAAGTTGTCTTTGACTAGGTAATGAGTTTAAGGCAAGCTTCAGATACATGAATCACTGTTTCAAAATAAAATGTTATGATTTCAAACTCCTCCTCTCTGCCTAGTTATACTGCTATAAATAAAATATAAAATATATGAATTTCTGAGATCCCTCAGCTGCTATAAGACATTTTAGACCAACATTTTGATATGTTTTCACATTGTCCAATTGCCAGATGTATTAAATATGTATTTTTGAACCAGTTACTTAACACGTTGTGTGAAGCTATGGGATAGAATGGGGACTAAGCCTGATATTCTTTTTATCATGGTTTCATGTCTTATAGGCAAATTAATTATAATTGTAGTCAGGAAGACAGGGAGGTACAAAAGAATGATGTTGTTTTAACATATAAACATGAGTCAGAAGGTATTCACCCAGCAAACAATGCTAAATTGAAAGTTAAAGGAAATTGTAGATTAATAGGCAAAATAGGTAAGAAAATGGTTGCAAGAAAACAAGGGGCAAAGGTAAGTGAGGAGGAGAATAATGTTCCAGAGAGACAGACTACAACAATAATCTACTCTAGCAAGCCCAGAAGCCCAATGAAGCAGAAGTGCAGGGTTAGTGGAGAAGAGAAAAAAATGTGGTTCACGAATGTAAAAAAGATTCACCTGTGTTAAGATTTATTGGGTTACTACAAACGTTTATACTGCCAAATCAGACATAAGAATAAAAAATCTGACTCAGTACCAAGCTTAACTAATAATATTAAGTTACAAATAATCTGAAGGTCTATGTAAAACAGAAAGGAGTTTGAGAATACTGATACAACCCCACATGCCATTCTTGTTATCTTACAGAAGTGCACATTTCAAGGATTATTAAGTAAATGATGCATCAGTTATCCATCACTTAGAGGGCAAAAGGAAGGGATTCAGAATCAACTGTATTTTAACAACTTGAAGTAGAAGGGGCTATTAGTGGAGTTAAGGAAATATTAGAGTATGAGAAGGCTTGGTCTAAAAATAAGTTCAGTTTTAGGGGAGTGTTGAGTTTGATGTGAATATCAAATGTAAAAGGAAATGATTCTTGTAGGTGGCTGGGTAAATGAGTCAGCAACTCAAGAGAAGAATCTTAGTGAGAGATTTGGAAGTCATTGTATAAAATGTGTATTTAGTCCACAGAACTAGATGAATTTTCTAAAGATGTTCATAAATAAGGGAGCCAGAAGGAAGGCTAACCAGTACTTACATAAAAGGTAATGTGAGCCAAAAGAGCTCATTGTGGAATAGTCAGGCCAGAATCAAACTTTTAGATAAAGACAATATTTATGTCAAGAAATAGAAACTTCTGAGTATCTATACAAATGAAAATTGTCACTAACCCTAATAATGGAGCTGGAACATTGGAATAAAATCCAAATATGGAGACTTAGAACAGTAGTTAAATGAAATCTCAAAAAAGGTTGGTTATTGATTTAGGAGAAAGACAGGATTATCATCAGAGGAAGAGAAGAATAATAATACTCTACAGTGAATGTATGTAAGCCAAGGCATAGAGTATTTTAAGATGAAGAAGTACCTTAGTTCCTTATCTAAGCCTAGTCAATGTTGAGACCTTTTCTCTTGCTGGATTCCAGAGAGTAAATGGAGGGGTGTAATGAAAAAAAAAAATTAAAGTACTTTTAAATGAATACTTTGCAAAAGGTTATCAGATATTGGCTGTGTCTGTAATTTTTTGCTAATTAATCAAGGTACTACATCTAAGTAGTACCTGAATGTCACCGTCTAGACTGCCTTTAGAATCCTCTTCCTTTCATTTTCTTTAAGACCTTCTGAGACTTCTCAGAAGTATATATAGTGTGTGTGTGTGTCTGTGTTTCCCTAAGGTATAAAATAATATTTTTAGCTTCATCAAAATAGAAAAGAAAATATGCTACAAGTTATATAATGCAGTCCTAATACAGAAATAAATTTTATTGACTTGATATTAAAATTTCCATGCTACTCTTCCCAGTGCTCATGAATAATGAAAAACTGAATTAAATTAAAACAGACTGGTGTGCGTTGTCATATTGATATGCTCAAATAGTGCCTAAGGATTGAAGTGTTAAATGAAGATAATGTTGATTGGAGAGAAAATCCTTTTAGATTAAAACAATTTTTTGTTCATTTATTTGAGGGAGAGTGGCAATAGAGGGAGAGATAGAGAGGGTGGAGAGGGAGAGAGAATGGGGATACCAGGTCTTCAGCCACTGCAAATGAAAACAACATCCAGATGCATGTACCCCCTTGTACATCTGGCTTATGTGGGTGCTAGGGAATCAATCCTGAGTCCTTAGGTTTTTCAGGAAAATGCTTTAACCACTAAGTAATCTCTCCAGTGCAACCCTTTTAGTTTTAAACTATAACAATATCTGTAGCAGTAATTAACAGCAATAATAATCTCTTATTTTTCACAGAGGTTATACCACTGACTCATCATTGTCCCGATGTGTGTCTTTAAGGAGTGGGTATATTTATACCAATTTATTTCTTTGTAATCAGTGGCCCTTAGTTGAAAGAATCTTACTGAATTTCACAATCAATATTTATGTAGGAAAGAGAAAAAAGATATTTGAATGTGAAAGGTATTACTACATCTTTTTATCATATCTTTAATCAAATGAATTTATTAGCTCATGTGAAGTTTTTAGGGATCACCTTTGAGTAGCTAGAAGTTGCCATGTGACCATCTGATTGTCAGGAGGCTCAAAATTGTTGAGCTCATCTCACAGTTAAGGATTACTTGGTAGCTATGTGTAGCATATCCTCAGTGCCCTCCCTTTCAGTGAATTTACTGAGTGAAAGAAAAATCCCCTAAAGTGTAGAATGATTTCCAGGCAAGATATCATTTCTGTTTGTTATAATTACACTGATGTTTCTCATTTCTCGCCATTGTGAATGTCCCTAAAATGCCATCAGGTTTATGACTCTATAAATCTATAAAATGCCTTACAGTGAAATAGTGGTTATCTGTTCCTAAATTAAAATTGTATGTTAATACTCTGGGCTGATTTCCATAAAGTTGTTATCTCTTATAAGTAAAACATTGAATGAAGGGTAAAAGCCTGCTTGGGTTTGATATTTCAACCATGGATAGATGCTTATAGAATGTGAAGATGTAAGGAGTGCCTCTTGACTTTCACACTGGAAAATCAATTAAGATGGGGCAGCATTCTTTACCTGGTCTTGATGTTTAATATGGCTAGAAATTCAATTAATGTAAAGGAAAAGTATAATAAATCCAGGTGTTACTTTTAAATTCATAGGTGAAACATGGGGGGGGGCGGTATCAGTATTTCCAAACAGTCAATGTATAACCTTCCTCAATATGCATTATATGTAGATAGTTCACAAAGGTCATATCAGAAGAAACAAGGTGAAGGACATTTGAACCAAAGAATCCTGTTGTTGCACCTTTGTTCACGGTAGGAAAAAATAAGATCCAGTAAAACAATTCCTGTGTGAACTACTGATGAATGATACATTCATTTAGCTTCTGGATATGTCCTTGTGCAATAAAAGAAAAGACAATTGCCTCCACAGACCAAAGCCTCGAACTGGCCATCCATTGCTTCCTTCCGGTTCACATGGCATCTATCACTGAAGGGTTGTGTCTGCTGTTCCTTCTGAGAGGAAGGACATAACATGGAGAATAGCTTATTTGATTAATTCCTTAAAAACAAAACAGAACAAAACAAAACGAACAGTCATCCCAGAACCCAGCATCTAGTTTTCTTTGACTACTTTTTCCTTTTAGGCTTTTTAGCCATGTGAATAGTTTCTGCACTCCATCTTAGCTGGAAGCTCTTGACTACTTTCTATTTTCTTAATAGCTTGGATTCAGTGAGCTCACAGAGTCATCTCGACCTGATGTCTTCTCCCAAGGTCCTTTCCTTCTTAAAGTCACACAGATTGACTTTCTTTTATCTATTTCTAGTCAACTAGAATGGGGGATACATTTAATGGTTGTTTATGGTGTGCAGTCAGGAATACCATTCTTCTTTTGGGACTATCATTGAGTAAATAGACCCAGCATGGGCTACATAGTAAGACCCTGTCTTAAGAAAAGAAGGGTGAAAAAGAGAGAGAGAGAGAGCTTTATGAACTAAGAAAATAACTAGAGATTATGGGCCACAGTCTCAGTTTCTTATAGAATGAGTAATGTAAATTTAATGGGTCTTTGCAATTGATTGCACAAGCTACCTATGTTAGTATAAAGTTAACATTTTGTAGGTTGTTTTATAATTAAAAAAAATTAAACTTATTTGCTGTGTTTGTGTGCATGCACACGTGTATGTGTGTGTGAGTATGATGTGTGTGTGTGTGTGTGTGGCCACAAATGTGGAAGTCAGAGGACAACCTTGGCATTTCTCATTTCCTACCTCCTTCCTTTGAGACAAGGCTTCTCATTGTTTTGATACTGTTTGGGGAGCTCCGCCTCTCACTGTTATCCAAATGTTGGGATTACGGACACATGACCACTTTGAGTCCAGCTTCATATGGGTGTTGAGGAGGACAGAACTTCGGATTTTAGGCTTATAAGGAAACACCTTTAGCTGCTTGCTGAGTTAATCTCCATAGCTCTTTGTTATGAATTTCAAAACACATTTGGGACAAGGTTGGAAAGCATATAAAAATATTATTCTGGGCTGGAGAAATGGCTTAGTGGTTAAGTGCTTGCCTGTGAAGGCTAAGTACCCCAGTTCAAGGCTCGATTCCCCAGGACCCACGTTAGACAGATACACAAGGGGGCGCATGTGTCTGGAGTTTGTTCACAGTGGCTGGAGGCCCTGGCGTGCCCACTCTCTCTCTGTCTCTCTCTCTATCTGCTTCTTTCTCTCTCTGTCACTCTCAAATAAATAAATTAATTAAATATTATTCATATAAGACTGCTTTCTTGCCTTACAGAATCCTGTCATAAATCAAACTACCTCTATATTTTTGCTTTGTCAATTGTGCACTTCAAAACATTATCATAAACACAGTCACACTAATAAAATTAGAAAGATTAGTATGTTCTGATAAATGAGGATTTTGTTATGATAAAAAAGAGACCTGTGATGGTTAATCTCCCTTATCAATTTGGCTGGAACCATGTGGGAGATTAATCTCTGTGCATGTCTGTGAGTGTGCTAAATCAGGTTAATTGAAGTGGAAAGGCTCACCCTAATGTGAGTGACAGCTGGGCTGGATCCCACCTGAGCATAAAGGAGAAAGCTAGCTGAGCACCAGCATTCGTCACTCTCTGCTTCCAAAGTTGGATGCAGTGTGACCAGTTCTTTCCTGTTCCTGCCACTGTCTCTTTCCTGCTGTGATGGATTTTATCCACTGGAACTGTGAGTAAAAATAAATCCTTCATCCCTCAACTGCTTCTTGTCAGGCATTTAGTCAAAGCAATGAGAAAAGTAATTACTATAGGGCCTTTATCTTCTTTAGTATTTTATGTTAGTGTTAGGTATAAAAATGATACTGGTTGGGCTGGAGAGATGGCTTGGCAGTTAAGGCACTTGCCTATGAAGCCCAAGGACCCAGGCTTGATTGGCCAGTACCCACATAAGGCAGATGCACAGAGTGGGGCATGTGTGTGAAGTTCGTTTGTAGTGACTGGAGGCCCTGGTGCACCCATTCTCTCTTTGTCTCCCTCTTTTTCTCTAAAATAAATGAATACAAAATATTTTAAAATAAAATTTTATAAGTATTTTATTTATAATCTAAATCACTTTCTTCTAATGACTCTGACTTTATAACATATTATATATATACATATGTATGCATTATACACTGACAATTTTGACAATTAATATTTTCTTATGTTTTGAATTCCTTTACATTTTTTTTCTATTCTTAGTGTTAGAATAAGATAGTAAGTATTTGGAGTTATAACTTAGTTTGGTATGATTCATCTTTTACATCAATTGGATACAGAGAATCCTATTATTGTTTGTTACATTTGATAGCAAATGTAATAAAACTTCTTTATAAATGAGTGTTCTGGATTACTTAGCATTGTCAATAAAACTGAAAATATTTGTTAGGAAATTAGATTATGTATTGCAGAAAATACATTGTACTTATCTTAATTAAATCTTGTGTTGATGACTAAAGGGCCTGTTCATTTCAAGAACACGCTACTCAACTTCACTAACCCCTGGACTGCATTTTATATGAAGGAATACGACACTGGATGGATATACTCTAATTGCAGGGCAAACCTAGAAATATATTTGGTTGTAGGCCTTGTTATGGAACTCCTAGCTATAACAAAAAGAAAAAAATAACAGAAGAAAGGGTTGATAATTTCTCTATTGTTTCTTCATTGAAGTATCATTGTGTTTTTATGATAGTGAACTAAAAATACTATATTGCAAGGCAACTGAGAATTCAAGCCAGAATTGACCTAGAAAGCTTCTCCATCCTAGTTAGCTGTCCTGGTATTGAAAAACAGTATATAGCCTGCTGGGGGAGAAAAGTTATGTAGAGTCTCAATCAGCAGTGAACCTTGTGAGCTATACAACTACCAGCAGCCAAAATGTACGTAGTACCACAGTAGTGGCATAACTGTTGAGGGAAGTATCAATTGCTCTCTGATTGGATTTGAGGTCTGCTCCAATGGATGGAATTTCTGCCTGCTACTGAAAATCTAGTCAAAATTCCATTGGAAAGTCATATGCCCTGGGATAAAGGTAGGGTACTACTCTTTGACTACAAAGATATGTTGTGACCATGAAGTTGCCCTCTAAATAGCTTCTTTCTGCCCAGATATTAGTGCTTCTGTGATATTTGGTCAGAGATGTGTCTTTCTGAGATGGTGGTTACTACTTGGGACACTCAACACTCATCAAGATACTTGGAAGTGACAGCTTGGTATTCTGCACTAAATGAGAGATGTTTACTACCCCATGCACGGCTCAGGGAACATTGCAGAGGAGGGGCCAGAAAGAATGTAAGAGCCAGAGGATGGAGAGGAGTGCTTAGGAATGCTGTTTTCTGGACTTGGGGTGAGCATTACATTCATGACTATTTCCAGCCATTACCTGAACAAGGCTGTGCAGTACTGGGCCCATCCACATTATGTCAGGTGTAGTGGAGGAGGGGAAAAATACATCAAAGTAGAAGAGGGACTAACTGGAAAAAAGAAGCGTTCAATGGAAGGGAGAAAGGAGAAGGGGGACAAAATAAGGTAGTGGTAGAAGTTTATGATCAAAACATATTATAAACATGTATGAAATTATCAATAAACATTTTCAAAAGTATTATAGGCAAGTTACCAGTGGCTACATCACCGAAGAACATGAATCTCCCTCCATCAGCAACCACTAATTGTCAATAGCTATTATGGGAGGGAGTGATGTCTTGTGACCCCTCTTCCATCCGTGAGGAGATACCAATGTGCTTAGTAACTCCTACCCATGTTCGTGTAAGCCACCCTAATTTAACTCAGGGGTTCACAAAACAGCATGGAAGTAGGATTTTGGCACAAGTTATTTAAGATGCTGTTACTAAATTGTTATTATAAAACTTTATCAGGGCTGTGAGATGGCTTAGTAGTTAAGGCACTTGCTTGCAAAGCTGACCTAAGTTCAATTCCCCAGGACCCACATAAGGCTGATAAACAAGATGGCACATACATCTGGAGCTTGTATGCTGGCCTGAAGGTCCTGGTGCACCCATTCTCTCCCTGTCTATCTTGCTCTCAAATAAATAAAATAAAATAAACTTTACCAAAGAGATGTTTGGAATTCATAAGATAGTAGTAGTAGTAATAGATAAGTAGATATATACATGACATATATATACATATATATATATATATACATACATATATATATATATGTGTGTGTATATATATATATATATATATATATATATGGTTTCTTAATTAAAAGTTGAGTAAGTGAAAGAGAAACTGTAAACGAATAACTTGCTATTGCTCTTTCTTTCAGTAAAATTTATTTTCCTACCTTTAAAAATGTTGAGGGCTGGAAAGATGGCTTAGCAGTTAAGGCATATGCCTGCTAAGCCTTAGTACCCTGCTTCGATTCTCCAGGTCCCATGTAAGCCAGATGCACATGGTGATGCATGCATCTGGAGTTCTTTTGCAGTGGCTAGAAGCCCTGGCATGCCCATTCTCACTCTCTCTCTCCCTCTCTAATAAATAAATAAATAAATAAAATAAATGATACCAAGGGCTGGGTAGATGTCCCAGTGGTTACAGGCACGTTATTGCAAAGCCTGCCAGCCTTGAGTTCAATTCCCTAGCCACCCACATGAAGCCAAAAAAAGAGTATTTGCAGTCATAAGAAACCCAGTGTTACAGAGAGAGAGAGGTGCAAATAAATAATATTTTAAAAGTTGACTTTATGGAATGATTATGTGTTATACTTGATGTTAACAATGCTATGGTGGTACATATTAAGAACATATATATTTAGAAACTGGGACACGATGGACCATTATTTTGTATACAAAAACAAATTGAGAGCAGTGAGTGCCATTGCACAGGAAATCTGTCTTTGGTTTATCACTATTCATGCAACAACAATAAATATTTTGGCATTAAACATTGCAACAACTGCTATGTTTTGAGCATGATTTGTCTTTCCTGAGCTGGTGTTGAAATTTAATCCTCACTACGCTATATTAAGAGGCTCGACCAGATGGTACCTGTGAATGGATCAAATCATTGGTATGATTAATGGATTAATGAGTCCATACATTATCCAAAATGGGCCTTGCATAAAATCTGATTTGGCTAAATCTGGACCGCAAGGTCATGTCTCTCACCAGCGGATGCACTGTGCCATCTTGGATGCTGAAATCTTGGATCCTCTGTGGGATCTAGTCCCTTGATGTGTGACTGGAACCACAGGTCAATATAAACCTCTTCTGTATAAATACTCAGTCTGTATTATTTTCCTCTTAGCAATGGAAAGTGCTCTAAGTGCTCTAACAATCAAACAGGAAAGAAAAGTAGAAAGAAAAACCCAAAAGTAGGGTTTTAGTTTCTGATTATCTGGCTCTCTCCTGTTGCAATGTTTTTCTTTCTTTCTTTCTTTCTTTCTTTCTTTCTTTCTTTCTTTCTTTCTTTCTTTCTTTCTCCCTTTTTTTTTGTTTTATAGTTTTTTCATTTGGTGTGTGTGTGTGTGTTGTGTGTGTTGTGTGTGTGTACATGTATGTGCCCTTGAGGTGACCCATTCACCTACTGTGGTTAGGGTTCATTCATATTTGGCAACCAGAGTGGAACATGGGATGTCTTACTCCATTGCCTAGTCTTATCTTTGAACTGGAGGCTCTCTACTTTTTCCAGAGTGTGTGTGGCTCCATTGATTCCCAGGTCTCTGCTCCTCTGAGGGACACTGGTTAGAGGCACATGGCCACTCCCAGTTGTTTTATGTGGGATCCAGAGATTTGAAGTTGGGCAGGTTTGGGCTCCCTCATGTCCTCATGCTTCCGCAAGAAGCACACCTAACCACTGGGCAATCTCACCAGCCCCCACAATACAACTCCTAATAGGTTCAGTAATATATAATTTAAGTCATGGTAGCTAATGTTCAGAGTATAATTTTCTTTTTCACTTTAGCTTCATTTTTTTAATCCGCAAAGAACTACTGTTAAATTTTCTCTGGTTACAAGACACAACCGTGTGTCCCAATTTTTCTCTCTTAAGTGATATATCATGAATTGTCTTTAAAAAGGCATGTGTCTAAAAAAGACGCATCTACTTTATCCTTGGTGTTCCACTTAAAAATCTTAATCAATCTTGTTCAAATTAGAGAGAAGAAAAATTCTAATTATATCATTTATGTTGCATCATATACACATAATAGAAACAGTATGTGTTCCATTTTGTGGTAGGAATGATTGCTCACTATGGGGTTTTCTATTTGCATATGTATGTGTGGTGGTTTGAATGTAAATGTCCCATAGCCTTTGATATTTTTCATTAAGCTTCCTTGTTTAGTCCCCAGCTGGAGAAGCATTTGAGAGGTGTTTTTCTACTGATAGACCTTGAGGTTGAGTAGTCCTGCCCTACTATCAGAGCCAACCCTGCAGTGGGAGGTCTGATGAAGCGAGCCAGCTTCCTTCATAAAGCTTCCCCTCAAAACTGTAAGCCTGAAATAAACCTTTCCTCCCATAAATTGCTTCTGATTGTATGTTTTGTCCCAGCAACAAGAAGGCAGTTGCAACAGTATGTATACATGTGTGCATGTGTGTGCAGGTGCACCTACACATACGTGCTGAGGCCAAGTGACAGCCACTTTTCTTTTTCTTTTCTTTTTTTTTTTTTTTTTTTGAGACAAGGTCTCTTATTGCCCTGGATCTTGCCCAACTAGACCAGACTGGCTAGCCATCAATCCCAGAGATCCACCTCCCCAGCTCCAGGATTATAAGAGTATGCCACTACACCCAGCTTTTTTTCTTTTTAACATAGTCTCTGGTGATTGAACTCAAGGTCCTCATGCTTATGAGGAGTACACTGTAACACAACCCTCACTGTGTTTTGTATTTTTTTTTTTTTTGAGGTAGGGTCTCACTCTAGCTCAGGCTGACCTGGTATTCACTATGTAGTCTCAGGGTGGCCTTGAACTCTCAGTGACCCTCCTACCTTTGCCTCCCGAGTGCTGGAGTGTTGGGACTAAAGGCGAGCCCCACCACTCCTGGCTTTTTAAAATATTCATAAGTGTACCTGTCCAACAGTTTACCATGTAAATCATTAGAATTACATTGCTCACAGGGTTAAATATATTCAGATTGTTGTGCAAGCATTTCCATCTTGCAAAATTAAAATTTTATACCCATTAAACAACTTTCATTTCCACATCCCAGCTCCCAGCCACTATTATCCAATTGTTTGTTTCTATGAATCTTGACTACATTAGATTATTTAAATCAGTGAAATAATACATTATTTATGATTCCTTGGATTTTGGTTATTTCATGCAACAAGTGTCCTTAATGTTCAGTCATATTGATGCATCACAATTAACATTCATTTCAAGACTGAAGGATATTCTTCTATATGTGCTTACCACATTTCGTTTATTCATCCATTTATTGAGGAGCATCTCGGTTACTTTCACCTTTTGCCTATTGTGAGTGATGTTGTTGTGACCATGAGTATGCATTTATTATATTTCTATGTTGACCTAAGAGATGAGACACCATTTTCACAAGTTCCAATGCTTAATGCTAAATGAGTTTCCAATTTGAAATAATAAAACAGATACCTTCACCGTTCTGGCTTTCTCATCTTGGAAATTTAAATTTCCACAGACTGGTAAAAGATTTCATTTCAGAAACATCATGCATTCTGATAAATCACATGTATTTCAGGGCCATTGCTGAGCTCTGTATCCTATAATAAGCCAGATACCTATTTGTCCTTATCTAACACAAAAGTTTCTCCCTCTTATCCGAATTTAATGTGCTGTATACCCTTAGTTTCTTCTGTAGCTTTGAAATAACTTGAAAATGAGTAGAATATTGTTCTTTATGTTGCAATCTCAATCATGAAACAGTTCCTTTGAATTGTGTTTTATTATTGTAGGTGTGATTCCATTCTCTTTTCCAAAGGTTGTCCATAATGTATTTTTGATGATTTACTTAGGGAGGTGGTGTAATGTCTACAGAAAACACCATGTACAATTAAGTAATTGGGTTATACAGGAGACATTTCACAGATACCCTTCTGCCAACCTTGCCCTCCTTGTCTTCTTGTGTGGCACAAGTGGGTGTCTCCATATATCAGCAAAATTTATACTCCCCTTGAGCTAGAATTCATTTGGTGACGGGCTTCAGGTCAGTCTCGTTTCTCTTTTTTAGAGCTGTCTCATATTCTCTGATAATCCAGGTCAGGGAATTTGCCATCTCTGTGTTAGAGGCTTGCAAGATTCCAGTATATCTCCTCCCACTGAAATAGTCTTCATCTTCATAATTTCATCAATAGAGCCACTGCTTTTCAAAGTTAAGGCTACTCAGCCTCATGGATGGAAAACCTGCTTTCATCATGGCCAGTATCATGGATTCTACCTTCATTTGGCTGTAAAGAAAACTGTCAAATTGTCTTGTTTGCTTTCCCTGTCGAAGTTTGTGTACATTTTTGTGACTATGTTACCTTTTGAGCCACAGATGGATTGATGCATGACACCAAATCTCTCTTGCATTTTATAAGTTAGTCATTGTTAAGTACAGTGAATGAATAGTTTGTAATCATTGTCCCTTTGAATATATGCACATTTTTCTTGGGGATCCTCCCTTAGGAACCTAATTGGTTCACAAATCAGCCCCATATGTACACTCAAAGGATATATAATTCAAAATAAGTAATAAAACAGTACAGATACACTATCAAAAATAAATATAAGAAATATTAAAAAATTAAAACTGAAAGTTGAGAATTCCCGATATTAAAGAAGACTTCACTGGCTTCTATAACAGCATGCTTTAAGTCCTGACTCAGTTGCCAGGCAGGATCATGCCCTGTTATACCTGCTCTCTCTTTCAAGTTTTTGGCCACTGACTACTGAAGCTTAGGTATACAAAACACTGCAAGGGTGATTTTCTCTCTTTTGCTTTCATACAAAGTAGTTATTTTCCATAAAAAATACATAAATGTGTGAAATCAGAAATGCTAGTGAAAGCAATGTGGTACATTTTGGATTTGAGCCCTAGCTTGACTCACAGGGGATATAAAAAGCAGCACATGTCACAGAGCTAAATACTTTTGCACCATAAGCTCTCTTGTACATTTATGTAGTCTATAATTCTTAATTCAGAACTGAATCCTTGGAAAAGAACATATGATCTTTAGCAAAAGGCTACTCTAACCTACCAGAGGTTGGTAATATTCTTCTCTCAGCTAAAACGTTTCTATATATTTGCATATGCTTGAACAGATCAGCATGTTAATGTAATTATTCATATTTAAGGAACATTAGGATAAAATAATATTCATGTACACTAAAGGTAAGTAAACACACATTTCTTAGAGGAGAAAAATAACTAATTAAAACCCACTGTTACAGAAACTGGACTTTCATGACAATTGCCTATTGTTACTTAAAATATAAATGAAAACAGAAAAGTGGCAATCAAAACTCAGAAAATAGCATAAATAAAATTATTTATACTTTAGTATTTAAATTCAGAAAGAATCACAAGAATCCATACTGACACACTATTATTACTTAAGGCAAATGTATGAGCAATATGTAGACATAATTTTAATATTTTTCTGTGTATGTGTTTTTATAATTTTTGTTTTTCTTATATTGTGAAATGTTAGGCAAATGCAATGTTTTCTTTTATGTTTGATATTTTCTTCATTTCCTTGAAATTCAAATTTTTCTCTCCACTCTCATGAATCAAATAAATGGTCAAACACTTTAGATTTACAGTAACAGATATATACTTATTTAAGTAAATTAATTTAAATAACCATTGTAGAATATTTATTTATTTATTTTGGAGCAGGTCTCACTCTAGCCCAGGCTTACCTGGAACTCACTCTGTAGTCTACAGTGGCTTTTAATTAACAGCCATTCTCTTACTTCAGCCATCTGAGTCAAGGGATTAAAGGTATGTGCTGCTATGCCTGGCTTTAAAATATTCCTTTTTATTTTTGTAAAGCTCAGACAAAATTTATATCAAGTATTCCTCTGATTTCACTATCTATATCTATATTTATATTTATATCTATATCTATATCTATCTATCTATCTATCTATCTATCTATCTATCTATATAATTTGAAATAGCACCTCTTTGAAAATGCTTGATCTGAACTGTAATTGTTTTGTAGTCTTGACACATTTTAATTTCAAAGTAACTAATTGACCTTAAGACAATACACTAATTTGAAATTAATGATTAATGACTAAAGTAGATTAAAATAAAAAGTAAAGAGAATGGCAATGGTCCAGGTTTCCAAGCATGGTTTTAACTCATATATCCATTTTTATGTAAAATAAGCTTGCTATTTGTAAAGCTTATTAGTGTGGTAGGTGAATATTTACATGTTAATGACCATATTTATTCAAAAACACATAGTTATCCAATATTATGAGTAAAAAAAAAGGAAAACTCCAAGCTTGGAAGACAAGTGGTGTATTCTGGCATCAATAAGCACTAGCAGGGGCACGTCCCGTGACTCCTTACTTACTCAGAAAGCAGGTTCTTCCAGCAGAACATTCATATTTTCTCATAATATATTACCTTAAAAAACATCAGAAACAGGGCGGGAGAGATCGCTTAACGGTTAAGCCCTTGCCTGTGAAGCCTAAGGACCCCAGTTCAAGGCTCGATTCCCCAGGACCCACATTAGCCAGATGCAGAAGGGGGTGCACACATCTGGAGTTCGTTTGCAGTGGCTGGAGGCCCTGGCGCACCCATTCTCTATCTCTATCTCTTTCTGCTTCTTTCTCTCTGTGTCTGTCGCTCCCAAATAAGTAAATAAAAATAACCACAAAAATTTAAAAAAATACCAGAAACATGTCCCAAACATCAGATTTGGACTTAAATTATTGGCAATTTCTATACTTATAAGCAATAAACCATGATATTTCCCTCCACTCCATCACTTTCCCCTTCACAACTCTGCACTCCATCATATCCCCTGCCTGTCACCATTAGCCTCTCTTATTATGATGGCATCATCTTTTTCTCCTATCATGAGGGTCTTTTGAAGGTATTGCTAGGCACTGTGAGGTCATGGATATCAAGGCCAATTTCTGTCTGAACATTTGCATTGTAATGAGTCCTACCCTTCCTTTGGCTCTTACATTCTTTCTGCCACCTCTTCTGTAATGAACCCTGAGCTTTGGAGGGTATGACAGAGATGATTCAGTGCTGGACACTCCTCCATCCCTTCTTCTTAGTACTATGTTGCCTTTTGCATCATCCCAGTGGTCATCACCATCTGAAAAGAGAAGCTTCTCTAACCAGAAGTAAGAGTAGCATTAAAATATGAATGTGAAAATTAATTTAGTGCTTTCAGGGAAGTTTTGTAAGGATAATATATACATTTATCCAGACAAGAGCAGGCTTTATACCCCTAAGGCCTATGACCTCCCCTACCATAGACTTTTGATTTGTTTTCAGTACCAGGCATCTATTCCCTCCCATAGAGTGGGCCTGCAGTCCAACTAGAGAGCAACTGGTTTCCTCTAGAGAATACATGCCACTATTTCACTCTTTAGGTCATTTTGTCTCTCTGGACAAACATGAGGTTTCCAGTGTCTGCTGTTATCACCACTGATGACTTCTGTCTCCCATAGGGTTGCATGCAGTGCAGCTTTTTCCAGCTTTCAGTTGGCTGGTCTACAGGGAGAACTTTTCTGCCCAGCACCAGCTTGATTTCTTAATGACTTTGCCACTTAGGTAAATGAAGTCTTCAGCAATAGTGTCTTACCATCTGTTTCTCAAGGGAAACCAAGGGCCATGGCAATAGCCTATAATGTAATGTTTTAGAGGCAACAGGGCCCTTCCTGGCTTGCAACTCAATGGAAGGTATCTGATCCCTGGTGCTGAGAATTTTCTAGTAGAAATCTATGGGTTCTAGATGTGCCATTATCCAAAAAACAGGCTTTCATATGTCTTATTCAGAATATCTTGAGTTTCTTCTCTTAATCTCTTCCTGTGGCCTCACTTAGGCCTTTCCAGTCCCTGTAATCTGTTCTTCTACTTACATGTATACAATACCATCCCCTAAAGTCCTTCCTTCTCCTCCCTCCCTTACAGCCTTTTTCTAGATTACTGGCCTCTGCTACTGATTTTTGGTTCCAGCTCACACACAAGTCTAAACAGTTATAGCTAGGATACACATATGAGAGAGAACATACGATATTTGGCTATCTGGGCCTGGGTTACCTCACTTAGTATCATCCTTTCCAGATCCATCAATTTCTCTGCAATTTCATTTTTCTTTACCAATGAATAGAACGCCATTATATAAATGAACCACGTCTTTATTATCTATTCATGTGTGGAGGGACATCTAGGCTGGTTACATTTCCTAGCTATTGTGAATAGAGCAGCAATAAGCATGGTTGTGCAAGGATCTCTAATGCAGTGAGAAGAATCATTAGGATATATGCCTAGGAGTGCTATAGTTGGATCATATGGTAAATCTATTTTTAGCTGTCTCAAGAGCCTCCACACTGATTTCCACAATGGCTGAACCAGATAATATTCCCACCAATATTGTAGAAGGGTTTCCCTTTTTCTGCATCCTCACTAACATTTTTTGTCATTTGTTTTCTTGAAGGTAGCCATTCTGACAGGAATGAGATAGGATTTCAAAATAGTTAAATTTGCATTTCCCTGATGGCTAAGGGTATAGAACACTTTTTTAGATGTTTGTATGTCAATTGTATTTCTTCCTTTTAGAACTCACTATTTAGTTCAATAGCCTATTGTTAATTGGGTCGTTTGATTTCTTATTGTTTTAGTTTTTGAGTTCTTTGTATATTCAGGATATCAATCCTCTGTCAGATGTGTAGCTGGCAAAGATTTCTCCCATTCTGTAGATTGTTTCTTTGCTATATTCACAGTGTTCTTTGCTGCATAAAAGCTTTGTAATTTCATGAGATGCCAGTGGTTAAAAGTAGTTTTATTTCCTGAACAACTGGGGTTATATTCAGAAAGTCATTGCCTATGCCAGTATGTTGAAGGGCTTCCTCTACCTTTTCCTGTAGAAATTTCAGAGTTTCAGGTATGATATTAAAGTCCCTGATTCATTTAGACTTTATTCTCATGCATTGATAAAGACAAGGATTTGTTTCCAACTTTCTAAATATAGATACCCAGTTTTCCAGCACCACTTGTTGAAGAGGCTGTCTTTTCTCCATTGAATGCTTTTGGCATTTTTGCCAAAAATCAGATGGCTGTAGCTGCCTGGATTAACATCTGGGTCCTCTATTGTTTTTCACTGATCTACATGTCAGTCTTTGTGCCAGTACCATACTGTTTTTGTTATGGCTTTGTAATATAGCTTAAAATTGGGTATAGTGATACCACCAGCCTTACTTTTGTTGCTCAAAATTGTTTGGCTATTTGAGGTTTTTTGTGCTTCCAAATGAATTTTAGGATTTTTTTCTATTTCTGTGAAGAATGCCATTGGAATTTTAATGGAGATTGCATTAAATGTGTAGATTGCTTTGGGTAAGACTGACATTTTAACAATATTGATTCTTCCAATCCAATAACATGGGATGTCTTTCCATTTCCTAGTTTCTTCTGCAATTTCTCACTTGAGTGTTTGGAAGTTCTCATTGTAGAGATCCTTCACTTCCTTTATTAGGTTTATTCCAAGGTACTTTATTTTTGGAGGCAATTTTGAATGGGAGATATTCTCTGATTTCATCCTCCACATGTTTGTTATTAGTGTACAGGAAAGCTACTGATTTCTGTATATTTATTTTGTATCCTGCTACATTGCTAAAAGTGTTTATCAGCTCTATCAATTTGCTGGTAAACTCTTTAGAGTCCTTTATGTATAGAATTAAATCATCTGTAAATAATGTAATTTGAGCTCTTCCTTTCCAATTTGTATCCCATTTATGAGTGTCTCTTGCTTTATTGCTGTAGCTAAGACTTCCAGTAGTATATTAAATAAAAGTAGGGACAGTTAACACCCTTGTCTTTTTACTGAACTTAGTGAAAAAGCTTCAAGTTTTTCTCCATTTAGTATTGCATTGGCTGTAGGTTTGTCATAAATAGCTTTTATTATGTTGAGATATGTTCCCTCTATTCCAAATTTCTGTGATACTTTTACCATGAAGGGATGTTGGATTTTGTTGAATGCCTTTTCTACATCTACTGAGATGATCATGTGATTTTTGTTCTTCAGTCCATTTATATAGAGTATTGCATTTATTGATTTGTATATGTTGATCTATCCCTGCATCTCTAGTCAGGGTGAATAATCTCTCTGATATATTCTTTTATTCTGTTTGCCAATATTTTGTTCAGAATTTTTGCATCTATGTTCATGAGGGAGATTGGTCTGTAGTTTTCTTTTTCTGTTCTGTCTTTTCTGGTTTTGGTATCAGGGTGATGCTGGCTTCAAAGAAGTAGTTCAGTAGAATTCCTTCCTTTTCTATTTTATGGAAAAGTTTGAGAAACAGTGGTGTTTAGTCCTTCCATGAAGGTCTGGTAAAATTCACCAGTGAATCCGTATGGGCCTGGACTTTTTTTTTTCTCCATTTTTATTAATATTTTCCATGATAACAAAAAAAATCCCATGGTATTACCCTCCCCCCTTTCCCCTTTGAAATTCCATTCTCCATCATATCCCCTCCCCATCTCAATCTTTCTACTTACATATATACAATACCAACATAATAAAAGCCCTCCTACCTTTCTTTCTCTTCCCTTTCTATCTCCTTTTTTAACTTACTGGCCTCTGCTACTGAGTTTTTTCCTTCTCACACAGAAGCCCAATCATCTCTAGCTAAGATCCACATATGAGGGAGAACATGTGGCGCTTGGCTTTCTGGGCCTGGGTTACCTCACTTAGTATAATTCTTTCCAGATCCATCCACTTTTCTGCAAATTTCATAACTTCATTTCTCTTTACTGCTGAGTAAAACTCCATTGTATAAATGTGCCATATCTTCATTATCCACTCATCAGTTGAGGGACATCTAGGCTGGTTCCATTTCCCAGCTATTATAAATTGAGCAGCAATAAACATGGTTGAGCAAGTATCTCTAAGGTAATGAGATGAGTCCTTAGGATATATGCCTAGGAGAGCTATAGCTGGGTCATATGGTAGATCAATCTTTAGCTGTTTTAGGAACCTCCACACTGATTTCCACAATGGCTGGACCAGATTGCATTCCCACCAACAATGTAGAAGGGTTCCTCTTTTTCCACATCCCCGCCAACATTTATGATCATTTGTTTTCATGATGGTAGCCAATCTGACAGGAGTGAGATGGAATCTCAATGTAGTCTTAATCTGCATTTCCCTGATGACTAGGGATGTAGAACATTTTTTTAGATGCGTATATGCCATTCGTATTTCTTCCTTTGAGAATTCTCTATTTAGCTCCATTTCCCATTTTTTGATTGGTTTGTTTGATTCCTTATTATTTAACTTCTTGAGTTCTTTGTATATCTTAGATATTAATCCTCTATCAGATATATAGCTGGTGAAGATTTTTTCCCATTCTGTAGGTTGCCTCTTTGCTTTCTTCACCGTGTCCTTTGCAGTGCAAAATCTTTGTATTTTCATGAGGTCCCAGTGGTTAATCTGTGGTTTTATTGCCTGAGCAATTGGGGTTGTATTCAGAAAGTCTTTGCCAAGACCAATATGTTGAAGGGTTTCCCCTACTTTTTCCTCTAGCAGTTTCAGAGTTTCAGGTCTGATGTTAAGGTCCTTAATCCATTTGGACTTAATTCTTGTGCACGGAGAAAGAGAAGAATCTATTTTCATCCTTCTACAGATATATATCCAGTTTTCCCAACACCATTTGCTGAAGAGGCTGTCTTTTCTCCAATGAGTATTTTTGGCATTTTTATCAAATATCAGGTGGCTATAACTACATGGGGTTACATTTGGGTCCTCTATTCTGTTCCATTGATCTAAGAGTCTGCTTTTGTGCCAGTACCATGCTGTTTTTGTTACTATGGCTCTGTAGTATAGGTTAAAATCAGGTATGGTGATACCACCAGCCTTATTTTTGTTGCTCAGTATTATTTTAGATATTCGAGGTTTTTTGTGATTCCAAATGAATTTTTGGATTGTTTTTTCTATTTCCGTGAAGAATGCCTTTGGAATTTTGATGGGGATTGCGTTAAATGTGTAGGTTGCTTTTGGTAAGATTGCCATTTTCACAATATTGATTCTTCCAATCCAGGAACAAGGGATGTTTTTCCACTTCCTAGTGTCTTCTGCAATTTCTCGCTTGAGTGTTTTAAAGTTCTCATTGTATAGATTCTTTACTTCCTTAGTAAGGTTTATTCCAAGGTACTTTATTTTTTTTGATGCAATTGTGAATGGGAGTGATTCTCTGATCTCATCCTCTGTGTGTTTGTTGTTAGCATATATGAAGGCTACTGATTTCTGTGTATTTATTTTGTATCCTGCTACATGACTGTAGGTTTTTATCAGCTCTAACAGTTTGCTAGTAGAGTCTTTAGGGTCCTTTATATATAGAATCATGTCATCTGCAAATAATGATAACTTGACCTCTTCCTTTCCGATTTGTATCCCTTTTATGCATGTTTCTTGCCTTATTGCTATGGCTAAGACTTCCAGAACTATATTAAATAAAAGTGGGGACAGTGGACACCCTTGTCTTGTTCCTGATTTTAGTGGAAAAGCATCCAGTTTTTCCCCATTTAGTAATATGTTGGCTGTAGGCTTATCATAAATAGCCTTTATTATATTGAGATATGTTCCTTCTATTCCCAGTCTCTGTAGGACTTTTATCATGAAGGGATGTTGGATTTTGTCGAATGCTTTCTCTGCATCTAATGAGATGATCATGTGATTTTTGTCCTTCAACCCATTTATATAATGTATAACATTTATAGATTTGCGTATGTTGAACCATCCCTGCCTCTCTGGGATAAAGCCTACTTGGTCAGGGTGAATGATCTTTCTAATGTATTCTTGTATTCTGTTTGCCAATATTTTGTTGAGAATTTTTGCATCTATGTTCATGAGGGAGATTGGTCTGTAATTTTCCTTTTTTGTTCTATCTTTGCCTGGTTTTGGTATCAGAGTGATGCTGGCTTCATAGAAGGAGTTTGGTAGAATTCCTTCTTTTTCTATTTCCTGGAAAAGCTTAAGAAGCAATGGTGTTAGCTCTTCCCTGAAGGTCTGGTAAAATTCAGCAGTGAATCCATCTGGGCCTGGGCTTTTTTTAGTTGGGAGATTTTTGATAACTGTTAGGATCTCCATGCTTGTTATAGGTCTATTTAAGTGATTAATCTCATCTTGATTTAATTTAGGTAGGTCATATAAATCAAGGAAATCATCCATTTGTTTCAGATTTTCATACTTTGTGGAGTATATGTTTTTATAATATGTCCCTATGATTTTTTGAATTTCTCTGGCATCTGTCGTGATGTTACCTTTTTCATCTCTAATTTTATTAATTTGTGTCTCTTCTCTCTTTCTTTTGGTCAGATTTGCTAAGGGTTTATCAATCTTGTTTATCCTTTCAAAGAACCAGCTCTTTGTTTCATTAATTCTTTGTATTGTTTTTTTGGTTTCTATTTCATTAATTTCTGCCCTAATCTTTATTATTTCTTCCCGTCTACTGATTTTTGGTTTGCCTTGTTCTTCTTTTTCCAAGGCTTTAAGGTGAAGCATTAGGTCATTTATTTGCGACCTTTCTAATTTCTTAATATAGGCACTTAAAGCTATAAATTTACCTCTTAGAACTGCCTTCATTGTGTCCCAGAGATTTTGGTATGTTGTGTTCTCATTATTGTTTGACTCTATAAATTTTTTGATTTCCTTCTTGATTTCTTCATTGACCCATTCATCATTTAGTAATGTATTGTTTAGTTTCCATGATTTTGTGTATGCTCTATATCCTTTCTTGCTATTGATTTGTAGTTTGATTCCATTGTGGTCAGATAGAATGCAAGGAATTATTTCAATTTTCCTGAATTTGTTAAGATTTGCTTTGTGTCCTAATATATGGTCTATTTTAGAGAATGATCCATGTGCTGCTGAAAAGAATGTATATTCTGCAGCATTTGGATGAAATGTCCTGTATATGTCTGTTAGGTCCATTCCTTCTATGACCTCGTTTAGTCCAGATGCCTCTCTGTTTATTTTTTCCCGGGATGACCTGTCAATTGATGAGAGTGGGGTGTTAAAGTCACCAACTACCACTGTGTTTGGTGTTATCTGTGACCTTAGTTCTAACAGTGTTTGTTTGATAAATTTGGGAGCCCCCATGTTAGGTGCATATATGTTTAGGATTGTAATGTCCTCCTGTTGGAGTGTGCCCTTAATCAATATAAAGTGACCTTCCTTATCTTTCTTGACTAATGTTGGAGTGAAGTCTGCCTTGTCAGCTATTAGGATAGCAATCCCTGCTTGCTTTCTGGGTCCATTTGCTTGAAACACCGTTTTCCAACCTTTCACCCTAAGATAATGTCCATCCTTTGTAGAAAGGTGAGTTTCTTGGAGACAACAAATTGTAGGGTCCTGCTTTTTAACCCAGTCTGCAAATCTATGTCTTTTGGTTGGAGCATTGAGGCCATTGATATTAAGAGATATTATTGAAAGATGTGTATTTATGCTTGCCATTTTTTTTTTTTTTGTGGTTCTGGTTCTACCTTTGCTCTCTTATATTAACTAGTATTTGAGTGTTGTTTGTTGTTTTCCAGGTTCCTTATATGTGTGTTTTTCTTTCTCTTCGGCATGGAGGATTCTTTCAAGTATTTTGTGTAGAGCTGGTTTTGTCTTCAAATACTCCTTTAGCCTGCTTTTGTCATGGAATGTCCTTAGTTCTCCATCTATTTGAATGGATAGTTTTGCAGGATAAAGTAGCCTTGGTTGACAGTTGTTATCTTTCAGAGTTTGGAATACATCACTCCAAGCCCTTCTGGCTTTGAAAGTTTGTGTTGAGTAATCTGCTGTGATCCTGATGGGCTTGCCTTTGTAGGTAACTTGATTTTTCTCTCTAACTGCTTTCAACATTTTTTCTTTGGATTGTGTGTTTGGTAGTTTGATTATAATATGGCGAGGAGAGGTTCTTTCCAGGTTTTGTCTGGCTGGTGTTCTAAATGCTTCCTGTATCTGCATTGGCACCTCTTTCCCAATTTGGGGGAAGTTTTCTTCTATGATTTTGTTGAAGATGCCTACTATACCTTTGGATTGAAATTCTTCTCCTTCTACTATACCCTGAATTCTTATATTTGATCTTTTCATAGTGTCCCGAATATCTTGAAATTCCCATTCATACTTTTCTATTAGTTTGTCTTTCTCTTTGTTGGATTGTATTAGATCTGCCACCTGGTCTTCTAGCTTAGATATTCTGTCCTCTCCTTCATCCATTCTACTGGTGAGATTTTCTACAGAGTTTTTTATTTCATTAACTGTGTTCTTCATTGCTAGTAATTCTGACTGGTTTGTCTTCATTATTTCTATTTCCTTATTTATGTCTTGTATTGATTTCTTTATTTCGTTAAATTGGTGTCCTGTATCTTCTCTGATTCCTTTGATTTCTTCTTTGAGTTCATTAAACATATTTACAATCATTCTTTTGAAATCTTTCTCAGGCATTTTCTCTAACTCGTTTTCACTAGAGGTCATTTCTGAAGCATTGATGCTTTTTGGTGGATTTATATTGCCTTGGTTTTTGGTGTTTCTTTGTGTTATAATGTATATATTTTTGCCTCTTGGATTAAGTTATTGCTTAGATTTTCCAGTTAGCTGGGTATCCTTTGCTGTATCTGTTGATCTGATATTGTATATCTTCTATGTAGGAGATTAAGATGTTAGGTGTGGCTCTTACCACTCTCAGAGTATCTAGACACGTGGTCCTAGGGGTTAAGTTTGCCTGCTATGGGAGTATTCAAATAGGTTGAGTGGAATAAAATACAGGTATATTCTAAAATTTAACTAAACCCTATACACATTCAGTCAAGAACAGCACCGAGCATTTATGCAAGATTAGGTATTATAAAAACCAGATCCTCTATCAACAAAGAAGTTAAGATTTCTGGTCTGTTGAGGGATCCAAGTCAGCTTGTGACCAGGTGAGACCCTTCCCTGGTTCAATCCCAGTTACCTCTTTGGATGCTTTTGGTCTCAGTCAAGTTGCTGGCTGGGATGTTGGGCTGCTGTTCTGCTTTCTGGAACTGGGTACTGGCTTTTCCTGTGGGGCAAACCAAGCCTGGCAACTGTGGCCCTGCAGATTGGCACCCCTGATGCTGGTTCCCCGCTGCCGCCGCTGGAGCTGCCGCTGCTGGGACCACTGCTGCTGGATCCGCCACTGGAGATGCCGCTGCTGGGTCTGCCCCCGCTGATCCGCTGGAGCTGCCGCTGCTGGGTCCTCCGCCTCTGATCCGCTGGTGCTGCCGCTGCGGGATCCGCCTCTGCCGCCTCTGCCGCTGAAGCCGCTGGAGCCTCCCCTGCTGGATTCGCTGCCCTGAAGCCGCTGTGGCCGGTACCGGAGCAGCTGATGGTGTTTTTGGAGCCCTGGACTTTTTTTAGTTGGGAGACTTTTTATAACTGCTTGGATCTATATACTTGTTATAGGTCTGTTGAAATAGCTGATCTCCTCTTGATTTAATTTTGGTAGGTCATATGAACCAAGGAAATCATCCATTTGTTTCAGATTTTCAAACTTAGAGGCAGATATACTTAAAGTATATCCTTTTGATTTTCTGAATTTCTTTGGTATCTGTTGTAGTGACATCATTTTCATCTCTAATTTTATTATTTTTTGTCTCTTCTCTCTTTCTTCTGGTCAGATTTGCTTTTTTTTTTTTTTTTTTTTTTTTTTTTTTTTTTTTTTTTTTTACCAATCTTGTTCATCCTTTCAAAGAACCAATTCTGTGTTTCAGTGATTCTTTGGATTATTTTTTTAGTTTCTTTAATTTCTGCCCTAATACTTATTATATCTTCCCATCTACTGACTTTTGGCTTGCTTATTCTTCTTTTTCCAAGGACTTAACGGAAGCAGTGAATTGTTCTTGTAAATTCTCTAGTTTATTAATATAGGCATTTATAGGTATAAATTTCCCTCTTAGGACTGCCTTCATTATGTCCAAAAAGTTTTGGCATGTTGTATTCTCATCATTATTAGATTCTATGAAGTTATTTTTTTTTATTTCATCAGTGACCCATTCATCACTCAATAGTGTACTGTTTAGTCTCCATAAATTTCTGTGTGCTCTGTAGTTTTTCTTGTTACTTATTTGTAGTTTAATCCCTTTGTGTTCAGATAGAGTACAAGGGATTATTTCAATTTTCCTGTATTTGTTAAGATTTGCTTTCTGTCCTAATATATGGTCTATTTTGGAGGATGTTCCATGTGCTGCTTGAAAAACTGTATGTTCTACAGCATTTGGATAGAATGTTCTATAGATATCTGTAAGGTCCATTTGATCCATGACCTCATTTAATCCAGATGTCTCTCTGCTTATTTTTTGCCAGGATGACCTGTCAGTTAATGAAAGTGGGGTATTGAATTCAAGCACTAAAATTGTGTTTGGTATTATCTGTGACCTTAAGTCTAATAGTGTTTGATGATATTGGGAGAATCCATGTTAGGTACACATATGTTTAGGATTGTAATGTTCTCCCATTGTAGTGTTCCTTTAATCAGTATAAAGTGTTCTTTATCTTTTCTTACTAATGTTGGTTTGAAGTCTATCCAGTCAGATATTATAATAGCAACTCCTAATTGCTTCCTAGGCCTATTTTCTTGAAATACCATTTTCTATCCTTTCACTCTAAGATGGTGTCTATCTTTTATTGAGAGATGAATTTCCTAAAGGCAACAAGTGGCAGGATCCTGGCTTTTCATCCAGTCTGCAAGCCTGTGTTTTTTGGTTGGTGCATTGAGATCATTGATATTAAGAGCTATTATTGAAAGGTATATGCTTATTCTCAACATTCTCCTTGTTTTGTAGTGTTTCCTGAATTCCCAGGACTCTCTTGTTTTAACTGTTATTTGAGTATGGTTTATTTTTTCCTGTTTCCTTATGTATGTGTTTTGCTTTCTCTTCAGTGTGGAAAATTCTTTCAAGTATTTTCTATAGAGCTTGTTTAGTTGTCATAAATTCCTTTCACCAGTTTTTGTTGTAGAATGTCATTATTTTTACATCAATTTGGATAGATGGCTTTGCAGGATAAAGTAATCTTGGTTGACAGTTGTTAGCTTTCAAAACTTGGAATATATCATTCCAAGCCCTTCTGGCTTTTCATGTTTGTGTTGAGTAATCTGCTGTTATTCTACTGGGCTTGCCTTTGTAGGTGACTTGCTTCTTCTCTCTAACTGCTTTCCATGTATTTTCTTTTGTTTGTGTGTTTAGAAATTTAATTATAACATGGTGAGAAGAATTTCTTTTCAGGTTTTATCTATTTGGTGTTCTAAAAGCTTATAGTATCTACATTGGCATTTCTTTCCCAATTTGCAGAAATTTTTCTTCTATAATTTTGTTGAAAGAACCTTGATCCCCTATATTGTCCTGTGGACCTGGTATTCTGCTCAGCTGTGCTGGATGCTCTGCAGCAGGGGACTTTGGTTCATGGTTCTGATGGTTGGGGGATGTGGGTGTGCAGGAAGCCTGGAGATGTACTAGAACTGCTCAGCTGCTCCCACCTGTATCCCTTTCAGAAGTTCCTTAGCTGATCTCCACTGTTTCCCCTTCAGGTTTCTTGACTTTGCAAGGAGGCTGATGAGGTTGGAAAATCCCCTTGTTTGGTCTCTGCCCCTGCAGCTTGGCCCTGGGGTAGGCATGCACATATCATGAGGATCATGGCTGGGCCACAATTGTCTCAGTGAGATTTTGGCCATTTTCCTCCTTTCTGGTGGATCTTGATCTCTCTTACTTCTCTGTTGTGGCTAATAAAAACCTATACACCTTCACTTTTCAGGAGAAGAGTGTATTTTGCTATGGTTTTACTTAAATCCCTTGCTAGGCTGGTTTGGTGTGACTCCTTAAATTATTAATAATTATTTTGTAATATTTATTTTCAATAAGCAAAGACTGGTGTTATTCCTTATTTGGAGGTGAGTGTCTATGGTTTATATTCTAAACTTTATTTGGGACTTCATTCAGGCTCCAAATGCAGAATAATACACTTAGATGAATTTTTAAATACAAAATATTTTATAGAATAATTTGGCTATTGGGTAACATTTTTACCTTGGAAATCAAGAAAGGCTAAGATTAAATAGCTAAATCATTTCCTCAACACTTAATTATTCCATGACTATTATGAACATATTGTATTAAGTCACAGTATTGGATGTCTGTTTTAGTGGCTCATTTGCATGACTGTGAGTATTCTAAGGGATGCTCATACATCTGGTGAAGCTTTATCTGGGGATGTGTTTGAGAGGAGAGTGAGATCATACTCACTGGTATAGATGGGCTCTGTTGTCCAAGGCCATGAATAGAACAAAAATATGTGCCATGCTCTTGGTGCTTTGGCCTTACACTCTTGTCTTCCCTGGTCCAGGCTTAGAGAGGAGATACACTCCAGGCTTTCCTTGGATTCCAAATCACAGCTGGCAGGTCATAAGTCTGCTTAGATTCCATAATCACAGAAGTCAATCCCTCATAATAAATTCTGCCTATCATCTGTCTGTCTGTCCATTTATACATATTTCCATTCCACCTCTCTTATTAGTTTCATTTCTGTCAAGGGCTCTAACACAAATGTCTAAGTAAATAAAGAGCAAAATGTTCCTAGGTCTGTTGTATAAATGTGATACATTATTCAAAATAACTATGCTTTATAGGATGGACAGATGTGTATTTAAGTTTATCTTCAAAGACTGACATAATGGTCATCATTAAGTCGATATTATGGAGTATGTTACCTCATGAATTAAAAATATACTTGTTGATTGACAGTATGACACAATTTACTGCAAGAGGTAGAAGCCTCCAGAAATTAGTCAATGTCTTTACTACATATAATGTTCTTGCTCTCAGGGTTATTAGTAACTAGGAATTTATTAAATAATTCAGCATTGTAATACTCCCAAAGAGGATTCCATAAGACCCCATTCTTGTGTTATTCATTACTATAATAAATTAACCTGAGCCATTCAATCTTAAAGGATGACAGCATCTATAACAAACTGTCTATGTGCTGTTGACAGTAGCTATGCTTATGTAAAGCAAAGCAAATCATTTTTTGAATGATATCTTAATTCTACTGCCTTAGAATTCAGGGGAAAAATGCTAATGTTGGCATACAATGAACCTGAAAATCTATACAGTGAAAAATCATGCTTAACTAACCTTTACAAACCTATTCCTCAGAATCTATATTTTTTCACATCCATGGAAAATTTTATAAAATCTCCAAACTTAGTTGAAAAATATTGCAATATAGTTCATCTATCTCCTAGTTTTTCAGAAATGTTTTCTTTGTCATACATTAGTGTGTCAGTTACTTTCTTGTTGGGACAAAATACCTAACAACAAGCAGCATAAGGAAGAGAAAGGTTTATTTATCACAGTTTTAAGTGGAAGTCTATCATGGCAGGGAAAGTATGATGTAAGCTGACAGTTGTGGTCACATCAGCAAGGGGCAAATAGGGAGTAACACAGCAAACAGGGTTTAGTTGTAACATCTCAAGACCCACACTCAGTGACACAATTCCTCTGTCAAAGTTCTACCTACTAAAGGTTCCACAACCTTCTAGAACAGCACTATGAGCTGGGTTTAAGTATTTAAACACATAAATTTATAGGGGCATTTTAAATTCAAACCACAATTAGCCACAGATTTATTTTCATTTTTCATTTTTTATCATTTATTATTATTATTTTGTTTTTGTTTTATTGAGGTAGGGTTTCACTCTATCCCAGGCTGTCCTGGAATTTACTACGTAGTCTCAGGGTGGTCTCAAATTTATGGTGATCCTCCAATCTCTGCCTTCTGAGTGTTGGGATTAAAGGCATGCACCACAATGCCTGGCCTTTTATCTTAATTTTGATAAAATGCATTGGGGAAAATTTTCAAGCTTTAACATTCTCTGTATCGGCAGGAAATTGTAATGAAATGTACTTGTTATCAGTTTGAGATTGGTGACAATTGTCCTTTTGGCTTGTTTGTCCTGAGAAGCTTAAAAGAAACATTGATCAGTATTGAAAAATCAGATTTCCATTAAAATGCTGATCTGTGGCATGGCTTCATGAAGTGAGACATCTGCCATGCTGGGAAGGTCATTCACAATGACACCCTCAGCTACCTCCATACAACTAGTGCCACCCTTCTTAGAAGGCAGTACACTGGGAGGAATCTTTCTGGGCCCATTTTTCTCCTTTTCTTTTCCTTTTTTCTCCATGTATTTGAAACTGACAGAGACAAAGCCAGGCATGAGGGTGCATGCCTTTAATCCCAGCACTCAGGAGGCAGAGGAGGCCACCCCGAGTCTACATAGTGAATCCAGGTCAGTCTGGGCTACGGCAAGACCCTACCTTGAAAAAACAAAAATACAACAAAAGAAAAGAAAAGGAAAGAAAGAAAGAAAGAAAGAAAGAAAGAAAGAAAGAAAGAAAGAAATAGAGAAAGAAAGAAAGAAAGAAAGAAAAGAAAAGAAAAGAAAAGAAAAGACAAGAAAGAAAGAAAGAAAGAAAGAAAGAAAGAAAGAAAGAAAGAAAGTAAGTAAGTTACAGGGACATATGGGCAAACCAGGTTATCCAGCAGAAGCTGAAAATGAACTACAGAGGCAAATGCCACTTAAAGAATCTGGCTTTACATGGGTACTTGGGAATGAAACCCAAGACATGAGGCTTTGTAAACCAGCTCCTTGAAATATAAGCCACCACCCTAGCACGTGTGTCCATTTTTCTATGTAGTCGGTCTGGTCAGTATAGGCATTTGAATATACAATACTATTAACATAGTAATTGGCCTTCATCTCTTCTCAATAAATAGGTCAGATACAGAGTAAAACATAAAGATAATGAGTCAATAATAGCATGGAAAATTTCTCTTTCTGAAGTTAATAGTATTAGAAATATGTCATGATAAAAGTAATAAGCCCAATTCAGCAAGCAAAACAAATTAGGGGACTGTGGCTTTAGCTTGGAGGTAGGGCATTAAGTAGCATTTGATCCCTTTTATTACAAAAATAAATAAATGAAACAGTACCTAAGAAAAAAAAGTCTAATGGGATTATAAAAGTATTTCATAGTTAATGTAAAATATAAAAATAAGTTCTTTGTATGATATTACCATGTTTTTTTTTCTTTTAGAAAATATAGTAATAACTTAAGCTTTGCTTCATAGGCCTTTGTGTATCCACATTGTGTCAGTTCTATGTCCTGGAAACCACTGATGACATCATGTAAAGCTAATAGACCTGGTGTACCTTGAAGTACATGGCAAGGGAAAGTGAACAAAAGATAAAACATAATTTCACAGCATAACCTAGATTTTAATCAGTCAGATTATGCTACAAATTATAGAAGTCTCCTAATATAAACTTAAAAGGTGACAAATATTCTAAAATGTCATATAATTTTGGAATGGCATCTGAAAGCATAGTATTCATAGCCTAAAAGTATTGTTGTTCTCTAAAACAGAAGTACATTCACCTTTTGATTAACTTTTTACACATAAGTTGTATAAAAGGTATCTGGTAAACAGAAAATTCAGTCATTTCTGTTCACAAATTAAGCTCTGAGAATCCATGCCTATCACTTGATAAATCAATTGGGCTAGAGTTTAATGTTCTCTATTGAAAAAAAAATCACAAAATTTGAATTTTGAGAGTTTTTTTTTCTAAAATACAGTAACTAGACAGTAAGTCTATGAGAAACTATACACTACAAATATGAAAAAAATGAATAAAAATTATGCCATAGAGGTAGAATTATTTAAATAAAATATTTTTCTGTTTCATAAGAATTTGGTTACCTTAATGCACTTTGAATTCTTTACAGACCTTTCCAAGCTTTTCTGAGAAGTTAGCTACTGAGTATTTAGTCCTATTTATCCCTTTAATCAAACATTTCAGCATGAATTCATTCACTCAATTCTAAGGGCCATTTCCTCTGAAATTATCCATAAATCTTCTATGTCATGTAGCAGATAAATGTAAAACTTAACAACAGTTTTTAAAGTCTTGAAATTAACTAGTCTAGGGTTTAATGGAACACTGGTTGACTATGATTTCCATAGTCCTTTGGGAAGCTACTTAGATGCTAGCAAAGATGTGTGAGATGAGATTTTCTGATGGATTGCCACATATGCATGAGTAGTCCCTCCAGTTCTTTTTATTTCAAGAAAAATTCTTTAATTTTTCAGAAAGAAGCCTTTGATCTTTTGTCATTTTTCTTCTATAGCTAATATGTTCTGTAACCTTGAGCAAAGTATTTATTTGACCAGGCTTTCAATTAACCTCAAATATAATTAATATGACAAGCATTTGACCTTCTGAACACATCTGATGTTAACTATATGTGAACATTTTGGTATTATTCATTCTTTGACTTTTAATTTTGAAGTAATTTTAGATCCATAGAAGAGTTAAAATGAATGAATTTCCCATTTGCTCTTTGCATGACTTCCTTCAATTTTACTGTGAAATATTTGTCAAATCTAAGATGTAATATAATAATATTACTAACTATACTTTCAATGTTGATTTGTTTCATCAGCTTTTCTACTGAAGCCTTTTATTCTGTTTTGAATCTAATCCCAGATTCCACCTTGCATTATGATGCTATTTCTCTTCAGTTTCTACTGCACAACAACTTCTGTTTTCACTTATGTTTCATAGCCTTCACATTTTACATTGTTGATCTGTGTCAGGAAATTTCCTTAGGTGTGTTCTACAGATTTTGAAAGTAAATGTAGTTCTGAATTTTCAGTATACAAAAAAAAAAATAACTGTCCAAAATCAAATCGCCTGCTCTAGGTAGGGTTTTACTACTAACCTTTGGTGGGTCATTAAGTGCTCTGACAGAATTCTGTCTTCTTTTGGGAAACCTTGTAGGTCTCTCTGATCAAAAGCTTATTGTGGATGATAGCCACATGCTAGTACTGGGAGTTATAGGTCAGCACCCAAGGAGCGAAAGAAGAAAAAAGACAAGTAATATAAAGAGATAGAGAGAAGAGAGAGAAGAGGGTGAAAGAGATAGAGACAGACAGAGAAACCAAAACAGAAGGAGATTAAGGTCAGTCTTCATCATACCCTCTCCAGGGCCTTGTGATTCAGGTGTTCCCTCTAAGGGCCTGATGAAGGTTCAACCATTTGGTCTGTTATTAAGGATGTATAATTTTATGGTACCATTTTGAGAGGGGAGGATTTTTAAAAAACAAATGCTGTAAATTGCCAAATCATGTAT
Organism: Dipus sagitta; assembly: GCA_036346955.1. Taxonomy (NCBI): domain Eukaryota; kingdom Metazoa; phylum Chordata; class Mammalia; order Rodentia; family Dipodidae; genus Dipus; species Dipus sagitta. Next base: position 109,730,493 of record CM070779.1, on the reverse strand, counting down.
GATATGTGAATTGTGGATACAGAGTGCTTTCTATGCTATACCTTGGCTGTATCTTTAAAATATTTCATAGATTAAATAAATTAAAACCTTTAATGGAATTCAGAGTTACATAAATTTTAATTTTCCACTGGTCCATCCATCCGAAAGTCTAATATACAAACATTTTTGTAAGTAGTAGTCTAGGCTGAAAAGGTGGCTCATTGGTTAAAAACACTTCCTATGTAAGCAAGAAGGCCTGAGGATGCCTGAGAGACCTTTCTGTTTGATAGCCAGGAACCACGTAAACAGGTGAGTGTGGCTACACACATCTATAACTACAGTCCCACAGGAAACAGAAACCTGAGACTGGGATCAGCATGAGACTAAAGATTAAATAACAGTTACAGTGGTTTCTGTATCATAATTTATTTTCAGAAACTGAATGTGGTTTTTCATGTACTGCCTTACACCTAACAAATAGCAAAGACTCTTCATTAACTATTATCTAAAATTGTCATGACTTTGCTGGGTCTTTTAATCTTCTGTGGATGATAGGCTCTGAATTTATTATAATTTTATAAGCCTTATCTGAATTTTTATTTAAATTTCATGGGTTTTTTAGATAAGGTATGTTCCTTCCTGATTCTGCAGGTCAACTTTCTTTGGGCAGCACTAGTTCTTTAGAGAGAGATTATACATTTTCATTCCATATTCTAGTTTTATTTATATTTCTATAAATTTTTACAGTAGTATTTCAAAGTAATGTCCTTAGTAGAATTTTCATATAGGTGTGTCATATTTTACCCTCATTTAAAATTTCTAGTTCATCAAATGCAATTCTGATAGACATAGTGCTAATCTTGAGGCTTTGCAAAAACCTCGTAAACCAAAAATAAGTTTCAGAAACATGTAGGTTTTATGAGGATGGGTGAGAATTTAGCAATAATGTAAAATAAACTGTGTTTACAGATCAAGCATGTTAGATTCAGAAGAGTCTATGTCTGCTTAATATATTGCCTGTGGTCTGGAATAGTCCTAAACCTCACTCTCAAGGTTGGCTATTGTAGACATTAGGATATATTTTTTTAAATCAAAGTTGGGGTATAAAAAGCAGGGGAGATTTACATAGCATGAGTGAGGCCCTAGATTTCATACTTAGGACTACAAAAGAAAAATAAGTAATTATAATAATAAATATACATATATATGGACACATATTTTATTGAAAATAAATTACTACTGAGAATAAAGATATAATGACATGTTAATTTCAATATTCTACCTAACATTATTTATTGTTTGTTTGATGGCTTTGGCTGCAAATAAATGTTTCAAAGAGCTTCCAGGTCAATAGGAACATGCATTGAGATTTGGAGACCATTGAAAAGCTCATTAACAGAGATCCTTAGAACAGAAAAATCACATATAAAGTGGCTTTTGCAATGTTATGATTTTTTTCAAAAGAACTCATGATTCTTTTTCAAATTATATTTCATTTTTATGCACAGCCTATTAAACACTCACCTATTCTAACAATAGAAGTTAGGTGGTACTGATCAGCTCAGCCTTGGAGGCTAACACACAGCACTCAGCAAGTTCTCTCTGATATTGCTTTGGGATGAACTATAACTGTGCTGATTAGGTTACTTGAGAAAACATCTATTTCCTGAGTCACAACACCTTCTAGTAAAATTTGTAATTGACTGAAATTTATCTTTCAAATTTTTTGCCTGGCTGCCATGTGTTCTGTGAAGGCTGTTCTGACATCCAACAGAGAAAAAGAAAATACATGTTATCCATCACTTGTTCCTTAAAGATATAGAAGCACATGATACTATCATAACTGAATAAAGGTGCTGGCAGATACAAAGATCATAAATATGACATTACTGTTTGCAAATTGCAAGTAAAACTGCATGTTAAAGGAGGAAAGCTTGTATTTATTTATCAGAACAAGTAGTTCTGATTTTGCGGCAACCAGATTCTTGACCAATTGTCTTGCAGAAAAGTAAACAGGAAGGGTAATTCTGCATTTGTCATTTATTCATTGCTCTAATTTGAGGTAACTTTTAACAGAATTGATTATTTCTACTTTGTGTAATCCACCCACTCGATAGAGAATAAGGGTTGCTTCCACCTCCAAGCCTCTCTTGAGGAGCTTGGAGTCAAACCAAGAGGTGACATGAAATGATTAATGCTATTGTCTGTTGGAAACATAAGACTGAACAGTGAAATAATACTTCAATAGTCAGTATATGAACATAAAGTGTCATTGAAATGAGGAAGTAAAACTCAGCTTCTTTAAGGCGTCTTAAAACCAAGTGGAACAATGACTGACAAACAGATTTTGACACTGGGCAGTGGTCTTGGGAATTAATAAAATTGTAAAAGAGTGTGTAGGATTAGAAAATGAAGGGTACATAGAAAATGTAGACATTGAATATAGAAATCACAGTGTTTTAGTTGAGAAGCATTTAAGTTAAGTGATAAAGTGATTTAAAATTTAGTTTGTTAAAAAGAAAATGGACCTCCTTTCAATAGAATTACTCTTCCTCCACAAGAATGGCTTCTTGTTCTAAGCACTCTTTGGTCATCTTATTTTACTATTTGTCTTCAAGTATTGAACAGAGATATAACAGTTGGAAAGAGGCTGGCCAAATGGAAGAGCAATGAATCTCTCTTTGCCTGTTACATCACCGTCACTCTAATCATAGGGGAAGTGTATTACTGCATACTTATTAGTGTGTATTAGAACCTACATAGACTCTATTATTCCAAATACTTAAACAGTAATTAATCCTTTAAAACTTCATTGTTTGGTCAGGCAATTAAAGAGACCATGATAATAAACTGTTAATTCCTTTCTTTTTCATATATATGAGAGATTATATGAAGCTATATTAAGAGAGATCTATTTAAGGTCCATCTTTCTGATATGCTTGACTGGAATATTTGCATAACCTCTTGAGAAAATGAATAAGTCATTTCCTGGGTCTAGGGTTCACAGACTGCATAGTGGTCTGTACTTTGGGGAGACCTTCTCCAAGAGGTAAGGATGTCACAACAGGTTCCCAAACTACTAAAGCTACCAGAGTGTGATCTATCCAAATCCAAAAGTTATATTTCCTCAGGGGTTTCATGTAAAGTGTTGCATGTAAAGGCAAGGGCAAACTCAGTAGTCTATCCAATTATTTGTACAAATGAGGAACAGATGCTTAGATTATGGTGAATTTCCCAAGAATCCCACTATCTACCACTAGAGCCAGGTGAAAGGCAGTTTCTATGTGAAGTGGTTCTCCACATCATATTGTATTCTATTTTTTCCTCTAATTTCTGCTGCAAGTAACTCACCTGAGAAATGCTGTGACAATTTTTAATATACACCTTTGTACAAATGAGCACAGTGCTTCATGCTTTGCGATAATGTTAGTATGTTGTTTCCTATGTAACTAATGTAATCTCCAAAATTATACCTAGTAATTGATTTAGTAGCTTATTTAATAAAATATAAGTCTGCATGATGTTACTTTAATAAAGCCAGAGCTGTCTCATCCTATTTGAGTCTTTAGAGTTCCATTAGTTATGGTATGACATATATTAGCCAGATTTTTTACCTTTTTAAACTTGAAAAAGTCCTTACATTGGTTCAGAATATTTATGAAAGTAATTCACTTGTATAAAACTATATTTTTTATTAGAAGATTGACAGGAGAGTACCCTAATATATGATGACAATTTACATTTGTTTATTTTTCTCAGTCAGTGGTTAGGACAGGATTTAATTGCATCAATTTTAACTATACTGTTTACAATTTATATACATAGAAAAAAGAAGAAAATATATAGGAAAATAAAATGAAGATTTCAGGTATAAAATTAGAAGTCTAGAGGACAGGAAAGTAATCTTTCTATGTGAAAGCCAGATATTGGCTCTCATAAGCTTTAATAGCCATGTCGGCTGTCACAGTTGTTGCAATAAAACAAACACAACCATTATGGGAACCATTAATGTGTATGTGTTCCACACAACTTTGGCTTACAAAACAGATAGAAGATTGGCCGTCACCCACAGACCATACCTTTCTGATCTTTGAACTCTAGCATTTAGACTTGTATGGTCAAATTATGACTCAACTCACTGTTTTGGCTAGTTATTAACTTCTCTGTGCTTCAAATGTTTAAAATGCAATGAAAAATATTGATATCGGGGGGGGGTAGGGAGTTGGCTCAAAGGCAGTTCTTTGCAAAGCTTATCAACTTGGGTTCAATTGCTTAACACTCATGTAGAGACAGACATAAAAAGTGCACATGTGTCTGGAATTTCTATGCAGTGCAAGAGACCCTGGCATACCCCTGAAAATAAATATTTTTAAGAGAAAACATCAGCAGAGCATTGTGGTGTATGCCTTTCTTTAATCTCAGGAGTCTGAGGTAAGAGAGTCTCTGTAAGTTTGAGGCCAGTCTGAGACTACATAGTGAACTCTAGGTCAGCCTGGGCTACAAGACCCTACCTTGAAATAAAAAGTCAGTATATATTTTGTAAAGAAAATTTGTGTTATCTAATAATTTTCAGATTTTCTTCATATTTGTTTTATGTTCCTTAAAATGTTTTAAACCAATTTTATGTCATTTTGATACTTTGTGGTAAATTAATTCTATGCTTGGCAAAAGGCATAATGATAGGCATACTATATTCTAACTTTTTACTAAGAACCCAAATTCACATTAAGCAAGAAATTCAGAAGTTTCCCACATGCTGCCAACCAATCACATAGAACAGCAATATCATGAAGAAATAATTTTGCCCCAGTAGTGAGGTAAGCGAAGTACATACCTTTAGTAGTTCAGCTGATATGAACTGGCAACACCTAGACCTAGCAAAATAAATATGGGATCAGTACTTATCATGAGCGATAAAGGCATTTCTGTGAAACTTTCACTTACACTATCTACATACGTGTGTTTGTATAAGCATATACAGATATGCTATTGTGATTTCTGCTTCAATGAAATTTAATAGCTAGATGTGTAGATCACAAGGAGTATGTCCCTGCTGATTCTTCCTCAGACCACAGAAGTGAGCATGCTCTAACACCTGCCTCAGGATCTTCTGGTCATGAATTCTTTTTGCCTGGTATTTAAAACATCTCTTTTTGTACGATGTAATTTGGGTTAATTCAGGAACATACAGTTTTAGTTTCACTTTTAAATTTACATATAATTTGAATGCAGTAACAGCCTGCATTTGGATTTAGAGATTTGTGATATCACAAGTTCCTATAGTCTGAATGTTTGTCTCCCTAACTGTAAATGTCATAGTACTAAAAGTATAAAAAGTATTAAAAGGTGAGTCCTTTAAAGGCAACAAGGTCACATGGGCTCTGTGCATAATGAATGGTGCTCATGCCTTTGTGTAAGTACTCTAAAAGAGCTTGTTCCCTTTGTAAAAGTAGCCTGAAAGATCTTGTTTGTCCTGTCTACCTTGTGAAGACGTGGCTAGAAGGAGCTTACTGAAATGCCAAGAGTGAACCCTCGTCACCTTTACTGGGTCCTTAATTTGGATTTCCCAAACTCTACAACTGTGGATGAAAAGTCTTCACTGCTTAAAAATACCTCAGGAGGGGACACATACGCAAAGATGCTTGCTTGTTTTATCATTTTTTTAGTAATGCTGTGACGTTTGAACTTTTCATATACACTCACACTTCCATGAATTATTTTGTTCCTTAAAGAAACTTTAATTTTGACTTCTGTAAGAATGACTTTGTTTGTCAAACTGCTAAGGTAACTTAATATTGTTAGAAACACATCACCACCCATGTGATTAATCTCAATTGCATTTTTTTTGATATTTCAAGATTTCAAGGAACAGCTTCAATCATTTCTGACAGTACTAAAGACATCCACAAATGTGCACCTGGACTCTCTTGTCCTGAATACGTTAACCACTGTTGTGATATAAAGTAGTCATAGAATTTGATCACTAATGTTTTAGAATTTGTTCATTTAGCCCTCATTTTAAAAAATCCAACAAATCACCAGAAGTCAGGCTATAGATTTAAATAGCTCTCATTACTTTTACTTCTGTAAATGCTCAGTTGGTAAGATATTTGAAAAATTGCTGTGTTGGTCTTTCCGTGAATCTAATACTTGGTACAGAAACCAAGATACCTAAAATGCATCAATATATAAGCATGTGGTTTACCTCAAATGTTTAAAGTTCTGAAGTTTTATGAGCAGAGATAACCTAAGTTTAAATTAATTTGCAAAAGGAAGGAAGTAGTTAACATAAAACCATAAGGAATTTTTAGACCTACTGGTATATTTTCCCCTTAAAATTGATTGCCTGTAATACAGCCCTTATTTAAGTAAATCAGAGTACATTCCAAAGGTACTCATTTTTCATATTTGTATTTAAAAAGAAAGTGCAATTTTCCTTGTGGTTTACTAGTAAACTGAACTATTATATTTCAACATGATATTTTTGAAGAGCCTGGCAGCCTCCCACTCCAACGTCCTTGATTTGTTACCTGTTTGTTTGGAAGTCAGTCTTTGCAAGAAGAGCTGAAAGCCTGTAGCAAAGCCAGCTGAAAGTGAAAATGTGAGCCTCTATGGGGGCAGCAGCCATGCCCCTGAGACTGGGGGGTCACCAGTCCTTAGTCTCTCCCGACTGTGTGTCAGACATGTATGTGAAGGTCTTAAAACTCACCATGCTGAAAACAGTATGCAAAACAGTCAACACATGGTACAAATGAAGTCACTTTGTTTTTATTTTTTCTTTATTCCATTAGAGAGCTGGTTTTAGAAGATTTATGAGCACACCACTGGAAACAAATTATGATTAAGAAGTTCCCAATAAACATTCAAATATGTTTTCTTATATCTATGAAATATCACAGTGATGCTCTCACTTAGAGTGGCGATAAGTGTAGAAGTGTAATGAGTAAGGACATAAAAAGGATGAGCATAAATGAATAGCAATAATTCTGCATTTACTTTACATAGTAGACTGTGGATTATTGATTAATTTATCCATTTCATCTTTTGTTTTGTTCTGTATGTGATATTTTTCCTATCTTACGGCACAACATATTTGAAGATGAATGAGGAAGGCCTTGCCCTTATATATCTTATATAGCAATGAAGAAATCACACACAAACCCCCCAGAATGGTTATGAAATGCAAGTGCAGTGGAGATATATCAAACAGACACTACAGCAGTATCAGGGGTGTGTGGTGGGTTCCAGGAAGTGATAGCACCCCAATGCTGCATGAAACTTAGATAAAATGAGGTACTAGAAAACATGCCGCTTATTAAATCCACAGCAGCATCAACTAACACAATACTATCACCAAGAATCCAAAATTAAATAGTATAACATATTAAATTTATATTCCTAAATCTATAATAGCAAAACTACTTTTTTGTTCTAATCCAAAACAGACTTCTATTCCCTCAGCATCAATCACAGTGCCAGTGCATTTTCCACGGTCAGTTGTCAAAAAGAATTTGGGCTGTTCTCATACTCTGTAATTGTAGGTATATATAATGGGAAGAAAAGCAAAAGTTTTGATGTAGATTATACTTTACGAACTCTGATATTAATATCCATAGTCACATTTACTTAAAATTATGCCTTTGCCTGAGTCACAGGAAATATATTTTGTACTTTGTATATAACATAGGTTTTAGACATCATTTGAATAAATGGTAATTTTGAAAAATGTTTCTAAAAGAAATTCCAAGTACTTGAATGTATAGTTCATAGTCAGGCTGCAGTAGATGTTGTTCGTATATGTAAGTGGTATTAGTATCTTGGCAAACAAAAGTAACTAAATGACATAATTTAGGGTGATATTATTTAAATGTCATATTATACATTTTACGTGAAGAGGTCATTGACAACGGAAAATATAGTCAAATTGAGGCTATTATACCCTGAGTCCTAAAGCCATAAAAGTCAGAATTCTAATGACAAAATGTTACCTGCTCAAATCTGAGGCCTAAATCTAAATCTAACCTAACCAAATAGGCATGTAATGCTGATAGGCCCAGAGTCATTGAAATAAAGAAAAGTTGTAAAGTACATGGCATCACTGAATGCTTATTTTCTTCTATGGATGTGTATAGAGAATTAGCTGAGGAAGTATCATTAGTAAGTTTGTAAGAATATTCCCCAACGTAATTTTCCAGTGATTAGGTATAAAATGGGAGATATAAACAACTGTATTCAAAAATAAATCTGTCAGAAGATGAACCAGATAGTATATTCCAAACAGAAAAAATAAATATCAATGAGCTATCTGTTGGGAAACATAGCAGAAAAGAAACATAGAAGATAACATAGCAATCTTGATCATTGTATAATTATGTTTTAGAAATCCTAATTAGACTGATGAGGAGGACTTAGATGGTAAATAGAACAGCTATCCAAAGAAATAATTTCTCAGTCACAAATGATGATCATGAGTTGCATAATGTTATATTTTCAAATAATTTCACTAAACATTATCTCATTTAATTCAAACATACACCTTGTTATAAAAAAATAGTTATATTATCATAACACACTTGAATTTCAGAAATGTCATTTAAATGGTTTGAAGACATAGTGCTAAAAGAAGGTACAAGAATTTGAACACAAGTATTCCAACTTCAAATTATGAACTATTTCTAACATGAGATTTTTCTAGGGAAATTTTTCTGTCAGAACAGAAGTGAATTGTTTGCTTATGGGGTTGCACATAGTGGAATGCACCCTGATCCAGAGTAAATTGCCTGTAATGTGTGATGCTCGTCGTAGTGTTCTGACCCACTCAGTGTGTACCCTAGGGTAGAAAACTATAGCAATTTATTAATATTTGGCCACAAATTCCTTTCCTGTCTTTTTAAATACATGGGGAAAGATGAGAAATTCTTTCCATTTTCTTTGCTGGCAAATAGGTTTCTAACAACCTGTAGGTATAGAAAAATTTGTGAGTGACTTCACAAATTTTATGCCTTTTATTTCAATTAAGATATGCTGAAGATCTCCTGATTGTAGAGGAAGAAAACTTTCTATAGGAAGTTAGTTTAACAGTCTCAAAATAGCATGGGCATGTGATGCCACTACTGTTTTTACAGGTGGTTTTATGTAAAGCATTGCCTTTGAAAAATATAGACTAAAGCAACAGGACTCTGTACAATATTCTAATATGAGATGTTGGACAATATTTATGTTCAAGATGCTACAGGAGAATAACAACAGATTCAATCAGGCATCTACATTAAAGTATTTATAATTTTTCTGAAAATGGTAGACATAAGGATCTTCACCATCATGACTCAATTAGCAGCACACAGACATTGTAATAAAGGTGAAGATTAGCAGAAATAAATTATTTTGCACATAGGAAGGTGATACACTGTGGAATTAGGTAAGGAATGCACAACTTTCCAAAGCATTACAGGAAGTAACATGAGTGAAAGCATGCTTCAAGGGAGTTAATTTAGGGTTGGGATGATTTCATGCTATCAACACAGAAACATGTTGTAAAAAGACAGAGAGGAGGCAGAACAAGTGGATCAGCGGTTAAGGAATTTGCCTGCAATGTCTAAGGACCCACATTTGACTGTCTAGATCCCACAGAAGCCAAATGCACAAAGGTGAGGCAGATGCAAGGTCGCACATGCCTACTAGATGGCATAGGCATCTGGAGTTCCATTGCGGTAGCTGAAGCTCTGGCACAGCTTTGATTCCCTAGTGCCCACATGAGCCAGATGCACAAGGTGGCACATGTGTCCGGAGTTCATTTGCAGTAGCTAGCGGCCCTGGTGTGCCCATTCTTTCTCCACTTCTCTATCTGCCACTCTCTCAAATAAATAAATATTTATAAGAAGAGAACTAGAGGTCCAGAAGATAGAGAGGAAATAGAAAAGCTGTGGGAAATGTAAGAGAAATTATCTGAAATGGATTCAGGGTTTTGAATTGTCCACTGGTCCACAGAGGTCAGAGTTTCATTTCTAGAGAATGTAAAATGGTAGAAGAAAGACTCAATGGATTGAAGAATGAATAAAAAGATAAGGAGAGATGAGAGATAGGCAAGGAATAGTGCTTTAGCTAACATAGCTATGGTATGGAGATGATTAAGGTAGTAGCAAGAATCTAAAAGGAGAAGGCCTCCGGGATGGAGGGAGTCAACAGGGAGAGATGGAAGAAGGGAATATGAAATAGCTTGAAGGAGACTGACTACTTAAAGACTAGTCATAAAGTTGGTGAATCTGAGGGTCTACCTAAGTGTGAAAGTATTTTCTGTTGTCATCAGTCTTCATTGTTGCTTATGTGCAGCAGAGCTCTCCACACATATGAAGTAAATGACTATGTGGTTGGATCACAGTGGGATTGCACTGGAAAGATAGTTCAGTGAGTAAAGTACATGCCCTGAAAGCATGGAGACCTGAGTTTGATCATTGTAGCCAGTGTTTGCAATATCAATGCTGGTGAGGCAGAGATAGGAGGATCCCTGGGGCTCACTGGCCAGCTGGTTTATCCCAATGGATAAGCTGCAGGCCAGTGAAAACCCTTCTGCCAGTGGAAGTGGATGGAGCTCCTGGGGATGATACATGAGGTTGTCCTCTATCCTCCACATCAGCACACACATGTACTTGCACACACACAAACACATGCACACATTCATGCACAAGCACACATGTAAAAAATAAAGGTATGGAACTGTTGAAAGATGGAGCAGCAACAAAACCGAAATGGAGAAATTGGAAAGAGATGAGATAGGGAGAAATATTTAATAGGGGAAAGACTGAAGAGGGTGTTCACATAGGAGAAGTTTGGATGTCTGTTACAGTTCATAGCGGTGGGAATGGCGGGTAAGTCCTGGCATGTGAATATGTGAGTATATGGGAGAAGCTTTGTGTACCTTCATGAGGTCCTTTCTCTCAGTACCAAATCTAATCTTTTTGCATAATAATTTGAATTGTTAACTAAACACATGTAGTGCCATTATGTTTAACTTGTTCATTGAGAACTGTCTTTTTGAGAAAAATAAAATCATATCAAACCTACAGTATCACTCTTCAGAACAGATATTCTGAAAGATCCTCTTGGCAAATGGCCAAGTGCATTGGTTGGCTGCTTTAGCTCAGGTAACGTAGGTTGTCCCTCATACCCAGTGCAGCTAAATGACAACAAAATAGTCTTCATGGTGAAAATGTAGGCAATTCAACATTCTCAGCAGGAAGCTGATAAGTGCAAACTTAGATATTTCTAATTTCTGGAGGCTGCTTGCTAGTCACTAGTGTGCTAATTTAAACTGATTTATTATAGCACTAGTTACAGTGTATACTTTAAACCAGAGATTCTTCTAACCACTTGATCAAGGCCACCATTAGCAATTTAAGGAAGTTCTTGGAGAACAGATAAGGACATAAGCAAAAAGTAGATTTGAATACATTTGGATAGTGCAAAACAACACTCTGTAACTGATAAGAAGAACATGGAGTTTTGCTAAAGGGTGTGGGAAGCTCAGTTTTCTACTGGCCTGCTTACATTCATTCACCATCCTGCATTTTAGGCTATCCAGGGTGTTTGTGAATCTTGATTGTCATGCTGGTAGGATTTAGAATCTCTAGCATTTTTCCGGAGAGAATTTTAAATGAGATGGGAAGCCTTGTCCAGAATATAAGTGGCATGGACTGGTGTCCTGGACTGAATAAGAAAAATAACTGATATGCCCAGGTTAATATGATTTAGTGTTAAATAAATATATATTAGCAAAAGGAGATCTAATTCGAATATTAATTAAAAATTACAAGTTTGCCTAAAACTTGCATAGATAAGTGCTTAGATTAACCCATTTTTGGTAAATACAGACATTTTTACCTCAGTGTGTCAAGCTCAGTAATCTGCATGTGATGACTCTATCTGCATGCTCAGCATTGTGCTATATGTTTTTGAAATAAAGACAAAACCTGACGATCATATGCTAACTATCTACCTTGCTCAGATCAGGGGAAATTAAGGGGCAGAGAAACCAGATAAAATATGAACTGTCAAATTTCAAGTTTCTGATACTCATTTATTCAACAATTTTATGGAGACTTCAAGTTTTCCTAGGTACTCTTCTAGAGAGAATAATGTAGCATTCTGTACAGCACTGAACAGAGCTGCTGGAAATGCCCACTGTCACATAGGAGAACACATGGTAAGCAAAGTACATGAATTCACTAAAGGGAAGACAATGCTGAATAGAATCAATAAAGAAGATGGGGTATACGAAATGCCAACAGCGGTAGTGTGAGGACTTGATGGTGTGTTACTAATGGAAATCTGAAGAAGTTGAAGTTGTTGAATCGGCCCTACACAGTAGCATATAAAGTACATTCTACATGATAAGGAAATAAAAATAAAAGCTCTCAAGACAGATGCATGTTTAAGGAGGAAGGAGCAACATAATGGAAACAAAAACAAGAGAAGAAAGAGGGTAGGTAATGGAAAGATAATGATGGGGAGCAGTAGATCATTCTTAGAATTTTGATTTTAAACAGGAGTTAGAGAACCTTGAAATGAGAATATATAGAAATGATAAGCTGGTAAAAAGGACTTGATACTTCAGAATTTGATATTTTTATTTGGGCTTGATGGAAGGATAGTCTTGGAAATGGTGCATAATGGTGGCTAAACAGTTCAGTCTGATGAAACACTCAGTAAGAACTACTATGGGGTTTAGGATATGGCTCAGTGGGTAAAATGCTTACAGTGCCAGCATGAGCACCTAAGTGCAAATACCAGAACCACGTAAAATGCTGGTCATGTTGGGTCTTCAATCCCAAAGCTGAGGAGGCAGAGGGGGAATCCCTGGGGCTCTAGGTTTAGTGAGGGACTTTGTCTCAAGTATAAGATGGAGAGTGACTGAGGAAGTCCCCTAACATTGACCTCTGGCCTCTCCCCCATCCCTTCCACACACTTGCCTACACATGTCCATGGGGCATGTGTAACACACGCGCACACACACACACACACACACACACACACACATTTTTTTTAATAAAGTGCTTAGGATAAAGGTTCTTGAGAAATATGGTAAGGATTTCTGATGGTCATGAAAGTTGTGAAAGCATGCTTACATATGAAAATAGGAATGATTGAAAGTTTTTGATGATGGAGGCTGAACTAGGGAAAAACAAAACAGGAACAACATATAAAATGTAAACAGGATAAATTGATTTATGCACAAGTTTTGAAATCAAACTCTTCTTTCTAGCCCTTAATGGATTTTCAATTTCCTCCAATGGCTTTTAGGCCAGGAAATTCCCTGTACATATAGATCAATTGCTAATGTAAAACATTTTGTCAGAGATGGTAGTGGAAAATGGGAAGTTAAAAAGACTAAGGGAGAAAAGAGATATAGAAATAAATAAAAATATTTGAGCAAGCAAAAGAGATGGATTTCAATGAATAATTTCATTAATTTGCTATTGAGAATATTTAACCAATTTTCATACTCATTCATTGTCATACAGGGACTTGCTCAGTAGGTCACCTCCCACTGGTTCTTCACCTGCCAACATTTTGGAATAGACATTGTTTTAAAGCCTGATTTTCCAAGGGTAAAGCAATAGGTATTTTAATGTTTGCCTCCTACTGCCTTGCTGACATGGAACGATTTTCACACAAGTTGATACAGGAGGTAAAAATAAAAATTGCTTTTACTGAGCCATTGGACTGTGAAATGCAGTAAATTTCTAAATGGCAACACTAGAACTAGAATGGTGTTTGTGACTGTGGGGGATTTGCTTACTACAGGATACACTTTAGAGTGGGGTTGAATCTGTGAAATTTCATTTTCTATGTTCCACCTTTAGTAAGCCTAGAAGACAGGAGAAAAATTCATTACAACCTTAAATAGTTTAACAAAGTCATCTCCATTAGTTGGATTTCTGCTATTCATACAGGGTTGAACTAAACAAAACCCAAATCAGCCTAATTTTGTGAACTGGAATGTTTCATAGTTCTGAGTTCAGATTCAAATAGGAGCAGGGTTTTTGTGAACATTAAGCCACAAAGTGCTAAGCATGCTTACCAAACGGCTGGTGATTTATGACTTATAAATGTACTTGCTAACATCTTAAATGAGGTACCCCAATCATGTAACCTGCCCTTGCTTAATTTCCTCACATGAAAAGAAGAGGGTGGGTGATGCTTTGAAGCAGGGGCCTCAAGCTGTGGCCCATGGGCTAAATCTGTGCTTCCTCTCACTTCTTTGAGTAAAGTTTTTCAGAACCTAGAAGGGCACATTCACTTCCTACACTGCCTATAGCAGTTCTTACTATCCATTTGCAAACTGAAGGTTTGCTTTAGAGAATGCCCGGCCTTCAGAGCCAAGCATCAATCCCTCTACCACCACTTGTGAGCACACTCTGGAAGATGATGTAAATGATAACAAAGAGCGATGGGAAGGGCAAGGAACTATGGACAGCAGACACAGAGCTAGAAAGACTTCATGGAAACACTCACATGAATGTTTCCGAGGTCTTGCGCTCTCTTGCCTACAAGAAATAATTCTTGCAAGCATTCACATGAGAATGTTTCTGAACTCTTGCGTGGGTCAGCTTTGAACATCAACCTCACCCATGTTTTATTTATTTTTCAAAATAAAACAGAGACTTTTTTCCCTAAATTTTTAACAGCAACTACTTTTGACTGCCTTCAGAAGGGACATTTATTTTAATATACCAAAATAATACAAACACAGCTAGTATGCAATGAAAGAAACAATTGTGTATTTTTACCATGGCATTGAGTAACAGGCTTTGTCATTTTCTCATTCTCAGCCCTTTTTATTACAGCAGTAGTGTTGCTTGGAAGCTTATGAAAGAAAATTGCTACTTCTGAGCTCACAGCGTAAAGGTAAAAATTGTGAGAAATTCAGATCTATTACATGCCACATGTACTCTGATTCATTCAAAACTGGTCTGCTGTGTTTATGGAGGGGAACATCCCATTTTCTTTCTTTTGAAGAAGAGCCTTGTATTTCTTCTGTATCTTCTATGAAAATACTGGACAATGTGTTCCACTGGCATATGGGAACAACTTGATTTGTGTAATAGAACAAAGAAAATTCTCATTTATTTTATTAAAAGTGCCAGTTGTGTGTTTTGCTTCTTTCACAGCTGTTGCAATGTTTGTTTACAAACTGAATTGACAAAGAACAAATCAATTATCACTCATTACAAGACACTTGTTAACTTCTGAATTATGTCTCTTGTAATTTGTGCAATCAATTTTCATTCTAACTAAATATTAGGTGAAAGTAGTAAGGATGTCTAGCATAGCACTTCCCATCTGGGTCTCAGAACCTATCACACCTCCACACATGCATGTGTTTCAAGGAGCTTTTTTATGTCAATCCTACTATTAGCATTGGCAGTGGAAGGTGAGAACAGCTTTGAAAATATTTATTAATTATTATGTTTTTCTTTAAAATTTTTACTTATGAGAGAGAGAGAGAGACTGGGCATGCCATGGCTATCAGCCACTGCAAATGAACTCTAGATGCATGTGCCACCTTGTGAATCTGGCTTACATGGGTCCTACCATGTGCTAGCCTGTGGTGCTGACTTCCACTACAGCCCTAGCATGGAGTAGAAATCAGCTGTAGGTATTTCAGACCTGTGCCAGGGCCTGGGGACAACTGCAGGGTTCTCTGACTTGAGCATCTGAATGTCGTTGAGGATGATCTTTGTGGTAGCCTCCGGCTGGTGGTGGGGCATCCTTACTGGTAGCCTGAGTTCTTGGCTTCTCCAGGTACCCGGTAGTTGGCTTTTTGTTGCCTTCAAGAAACTGTGACAACTGGAAGGGCTTCTGGTCAGATGATGAAAGGAAAGAGGTATGGCTGGACTCCTGGCTGCTCAATGGCATTTGAAATTTTTCTTCCCAGTAGGTAGTTATCACTCTGTCTCCATGGAGTTGACACCTGCAGTTTGTTTGTTTATTTATTTATTTATTTATTTATTTATTTATTTATTTATTTTTGAGACAGACAGAGAGGGAGAGAGAGAATGGGCAGGCCAGGGCCTCTAACCACTGCAAATGAACTCCAGATGCATGTGCCACCTTAGACATCTGGTCTACCTGGGACATGAAGAATTGAACCTGGGTCCTTTGGCTTCGCAAGAAAGCACCTTAACCACTAAGGTATCTCTCCAGCCTGACACTTGCAGTTTTGCTGGACAGAAGCCATCCCGGAGACATTGTTTCTCTTCTTTCATGCATTGCCCCATTCTGACTGGTAAATCTACCTGCATGGAATTAAATTGCTCTTTCATTTGAAGCTGTTTTCCTTAGATCTGATATCTCTTATAGAATTTACCAGTGAGATCTTGTTCGTTTCTTGTGTCATCCCATGATCCATGTGGTGTTCAACTTACTCCATTCACAGTTAACTGAATTACTAACAGGCGAGAGCTTACCATTACTTTGTTTTCTGTGTCAATTGTCACTAATTTCTTTATTTTTCCGAATTGCATTCCCTGAACTGCACTATTTTCTTCCTGGCTTTGCTTCCTCTGTCATTACCACTTGTGCATGCTCCATATATATATATTTTTTCATTACCATTAAAAATTGTAGGGAATGTCATAAAGTTATGACCTACTTCAAAGTGACAGAAATTTAATTATAAGCACACCCAAAACAATGTTCCTTACATCTCTTTCAACACTGTTATCATTGTCATGATTTGCATATTTTATAGTTTACTCATTTACATAAAATTTTATGTTTTACAGTTTAAAAGATAAATTATATACTAGAATTGAAAATGGTTTAAATGCCACCCATATTACTCTACAAAATTCTACATTTGTTTATATATCTACCTTTACCAAGTGACTGCATATTGAGGGACAGTTAGAGGACAAGGGCAGTTAGGGACAATAAAAGGGCTGCAATATGTCTTTGGAATCAAGCAACACAGGAAGTCTACCATGCATCCCCTTACTGTCACCCTGCCAGGAGTCAAGTCCCCAGGCATCTCAGGTTCCCAGGTCCCTAAATAGAAATAGAGGAACCAATGAGGGTGGTGGGCCAACTAAAAAAAAAAAAAAAAGACAAGGTAACTAAAGGGAAGGGAGGGTCCTCACTCTCTATAAAACCCTATAAAGACAAAGCCCACCCTACAGACTCTCAGCCCTGGGGCCCCTCCCATCCAGTGAGGAGCTTTTCTGCTTTCCTTCACCTGAGTTTGAGTAAAGTTTCCTTGCTTTTACTATATCCCTTACACTCAAATTCTATATTGTTTTAGGAGAAAGAACTCTGCTACTCCTGGATCCAGTTCTCTGAAAATAGTAACAATATTTTGGAACATTTTATTATATCCAACATTTGTGGTTCAATTTGAAGAAATCACTTTTTTTTTTTTTTTTTGTAGGGCAGGAGTAACTTTGATGAACTTTCTCAGTTTTTGTATATCTGGAAAAATATTGATGTTGCCTTAATTCCTCCATTCTGGTTTTTTTTTTTTTTTTTTTTTTTGCCTTGGTTTTTCTCATCTCTTGGCTACATTATCAGCATATTATCATTTGAAAGTAAAATAGCTTCCATAGCCCAAAGAGTTTATAAGGAAGCCTGAGAGCTTTTATGAGGTGGAGCCTTGAAGAAGAAGGTGTGTCACAGAGACACACCTTGAAGTTGATTAATCCAGCTCACTGGGTGTTCAGAGACAGCTACCTCCTGCTGTTCTCTGTGTGCTCTATGATGAACTGAGTCAGCTTCCTCCACCGTGAGGAAGTTGCCATCAAAACTGCAAGCCTGAAATAAATGCTTTCCTTCCACAAGCTACTTCCCATTACTTGTTTTGCCCTAGCAATAAGAGCCTAACCCAAACTTAGCCAACTTAATATCAAATTTTCTAGTCAGGCTTTTAGAGTTGCCCTGCTTGAATACTTTCTGATTCCTCTCCAGACATTAATTTACCCTATCTCCTCTTAGTGCTTTCAAATCAAATTGAATTAAATATCACAGAGATATTATAAGGATACAATGTCAAATAACAACTAAATTGCAAAAGTTCAGTAACTGAGTTGATAAAAGCAGCAGAAAGTTTGACTAAAGTATACAAATCTCCCAGTGCATGTTTCACAGGCTAATGCTCTTCTAGCTTTAGCTCTGTACTTCATGGCATAGTACTCGCACTGAGCAGAATGTCACCTTATCTAGGAGTCTCTGAAAGGAGAACGCGTTTATGGAATTCTTTATTCTAGAACTACAAAGCCGTATTTCCCATACTTATGTTCAGTCCATGTTCCTTTATAACAAAATATATCAGCCATATTCTGTGGAAACTGAATTTTTCTAATTTCTAAATTTTTTTCAATAAAGTAAATCAAAGTAAACCTTTTTAAGACAGTAAGATGCCTTAAAAATCATGAGTTTTCTTTAGTGATGGTATAACCACATACCCTTTTAAAGGTAGTGAAACCGTTTTAGGTTAAAAGCTTTGGCCTTTTGTGTTTTGTTTCTGAGGAAAGACAGCCTTTTGATAAACCAGGTTATTAATACTGAAACACAGTGGGGAGATAATCAGCACAACGTTTTGGTAACTACAATTCAATTGTACATCAACCTTCTCTGTGTCTCTTTTTATGTATAGTAATTTCCAGTGCTTAGTTTATCAGTTTTATATAGGTAAATGGTTTTAAAAAGTGACTGCTACAAAGTAAACAGAAACAGGACTTTTAAAATCTTATTTCCTTGACTATTGGATAAAACTAGAACATACACAAATTCTGTGTAAAATATACGTACTGAAATATATAACTAAAAAATACAACATGGAATCAGAAAAGGTGTTTTATTCCTACCACATATCCTGACCATCAACCACCTATACTCCTTTGTTTCATAGTTTCTTTTGGATGAAAAAAGGCTACATATGAACAATCTTAATTAATGAATAAGATAATAATTTTCTGCATAAAAATGCTGTTTGGCACACTAATTGTAAAATTATTTAATGTAATTATCTTCAAAATAAAAGTGATATGTCTGTCCATCAACTATAGCATAACAAAAAAGTTACAAAAATAAAAAATGTTATCAAGTAAATTTTGAGTAGATATCTTAGCGCAGTTTTTCTTACTGCAAAAAAGGACATATGTTGCACCTGAGGAACACAATTTTGTAATCCTTGTATGACGTTTAATAACATTTTTACTATGCATAACAGTGAAACATCAAGCATGAACTTTGTATTTTCTGGGGACTGATTATGGAATCTGTCAACATATAAATTATGTGGCACTGGAAATGCATCCATTTTATCCATTCTTGTGAAATAAATGGAATGTTGTATTTATATGCTTGGATACCTGGAGCAAAGTAAGTGATAGATGGACAAATGAACACATTTGAATGAATTTTACTTTATGAACATTTAAATTATTAAAAGTTCTTACTGACATAGGTTATGTTACTATATATATATATATATATATATATATATATATATATATACACATAGTATAAGTACTGAATATATATTACTATAGTTGTAGAGCAAGAAAACCCAGAATGCAAGATTGATTTGAAAAGCAATCATTTGTGTGAAATGATGACTGTCAGGAAAGGATTGGTCATGATAGAAACTAAAATCTTATATTCTGTATCCTCACAAATACCTGTTCAGGTCAATGCGTCCTTCCTTAAGTCAGATCTACACTTGCTGATCCACATCATCTTCAAGTTCATGATGACTGAGAAAAAAAGCAGCTCTGTCAAGTCATGTTATTTATCATGTTATTTATCACCTCGTCCATCATCCAGAAGTTGTCTTCTGCCCCCCATATTCATATAAGTACTTTGAGAGATCTTTGAGTGACATGGAGCACCCAGAGAGCTCTCATCCTCTCTGTACTAGTGTGTTCTTGTACAAATTTACTTTATCTAAACTGTGTGAGATCAGAGGGGCTTCTTATTAATTGTTTGCATATGTTGGCATATTTGCATGTACAAATATAATATCCCAAGATAGGAACTCTAATAAAAAATGAAATGCTTTTGTGATGAATAGAAAACTTTACCAAGTTGTATATGATCATACACATAACTTAATAATTTTGTGACCAAAACAAAGTTTTGTGGTGTGAAATTTTCCATGTGTGGCATAGGAAAGTATGGAACAATTTTGGATTTGGGATTTTTGAATTAAAGATGTTCAACTTGAATTAACAGTAGGTTTTTTTTTGAATGTTTGAATTTGAGGTTAATTTTAATTTTTCTCATTGTTTTTTAGTGACCTTTCCCAAATATTCTGAAGTATGTACTGTATTCATAAAATATTTCAAAAATATTAAAGCCTCAAAGTGTTGGCTTCCATTGTTTATTGCCTTGACTTTTTATTGCTTTCAGAAATGGTTAGCTTACCAATGTTTTCATTTTAGTCCCAATTAGTAGTAGTCTTTCAGTGTTCTCTTCATAATTGGGTAAAATGTAATGTTTTAGATTTAGTTTAAAAATGGATAAGTTAAACACAATTAAATGTGTTCTGCCAATGTGGTAGCATAATATGTGTTAGTTTATATTAAAATAAAATTAACAAACTAGGTCTGGGGAGATGGCTGGGAAGAAAAGTGTGCTGCCTTGCAAGCCTACCCATCTGAGCTTCATCCTCCTCAACACCCACGTAAAGCCACATGGCACATATGTCTGTCATCCCAACATGCCTTCAGCAGTGAGAAACACAGCCAGGAGAAGCTGGAATCTCTCCAGCAGCACCCGAAACAACAAGGTGGCCCCTGTGCAGTTAGAAAGATTTTCGTGAGACATGTTGCAGCTATGTTCATTAGGGTCTACAGTTTTCCTTTCAGTGCTGTGTCTGTCTGCCTTTGCTACCAGTGTATGCTGGCTTTGTAGAAGGACTTGGGGAGTGTTTATTCCTTTCCTGTCTTATGAAATAAGATAGCATTGGTTTAAGTACTTCTTTAAGTTCTGACAGAATTCTGAAGTGAACACAGCTGGATCTAGACTTTGTGGCTGGGAAGGATTTTTGTTGTTGTTTGTTTGTTTTTATTACTGCCTTACTCACAAGCTCACATCAGATGTGATTACCTGCAAAAGGGGTGCATATGATGGCCAGTCAATATGCTATTATAGTTATGCAGAGCTTAGGAGGTCTTCCCATTCCTCATGAGCTAAGGACAGTTAAAGTTTCCTGTAAGGGGGAGTCATAATTTCCCATAGTCTCTTGTAAGAGATGAGGAGAAGAGAGATTACAGTGAGACTGAAGTGGTAAAGGAGGCTAATGTGGGGTGCACAGGATCAGAATGTAATATATATTTATGAAAATGTCAGAAACCAAATTAAAATTATACAATAGGGATGGGGAGGTTGCCTAGTGGTTAAGCACTTGCCTGTGAAGCCTAAGGACCTTGGTTTGAGGCTCTATTCCCCAGGACCCACATAAGCCAGATGTACAAAGTGGCACATGCGTCTGGAGTTTGTTAGCAGTGGTTGGATGCCCTGGCGCAACCATTCTCTATCTATCTGCCTCTTTCTCTCTCTGTCTGTCACTCTCAAATAAATAAATAAAAATAAACAAAAAATTATACAACAAAAAGGTGGAAGTGGGGGAGAAACACGCCACACTTGTCCTCTCACCTCTACACATAGGCCACGTTATGTTCATGCACATACGCATGTCTCTCTCTCATACATACACACACAGAGACACACAAAATAAATAAAATTAAAACAGAAAACAAGAGGTAATAAATTGTGGGAATAAGGGGTTTGAGAAAAAGTGAGAGCACAATATTCAGATATACTTGCAAGAAGACATCATGATATGTATTTGTGTCTCTGATATAAAATGTTACAGGAACAGCCACATGCTAATGTTGTAGCTTGTGTGTGAATATTGTGAAACCGTTTTCTTTTTTACAAAGTTGTTTCCACATCTTTCTGTCAAATTATATCAGAAAGCCAGATCTGCCTCGGGAAGACTACCTGAAAATTAAATTACCTGAAGAGTTCAGAACTCTCCAATCAAAACAAAATTGTTTGTACAATTTTCATACAACTTTGGAAGAGGTAACTGTGAAGTTGGTTTCCTTGCCCTTGGTCTACCATAGATTCATTAAAGGATTGTTAAATAATTTCCCTGCAAAGTATTTTAGAAACAAAGTAATATGTTTGAAACCCAGAACTTCACACATTATAGGCAAGAATTCCACCTCTGCTCTACTGTTGAGCCACACCTGCAGCCCATGTTCCACATACTTTATCTCTCAAAGTGCTGCTTTTTAATTTTTTTTTCCTTTTTTATGTGTGTGTATGTGTGAGAAAGAGAGAATGAATTGGCTCAAGAGGGCCTTAGCCATTGCAAACAAACTCCAGACAAGTGTGCATGTGGCTTAATCAGTTCTAGAAGTTTATCCTGAGTCCTTAGGCTTCACAGGAAAGCACCTTAACCACTAAGCCATCTCTCCAGTGCTAGGTGCTGCTCATTCATCAAGACCCATGTTCTCAGCAACTGATTTAACACAGGCGTGAACACATGTGTGTGTGCACGCACACACCCATGTATACACACACACACACAAACTATAGCAAGACAAATCTTAAAAAGGCAAAAATTTCAATTCTTCCTATATCTATTTTCTTTTGCTAAAGAGTTCATAGCACTGCCATTGGGCTAAAATCTTTCCCCACAGAAGGTCAACTATGGACTTAGGTTCTCTCTATCCTTCATCTACACTGCTAAATGTCACTGTGTAATGGAGTGAAAGGTATGATAGATGTCCATCCATATACACACATGACCTCCCTCATCCAACAAGGTTAAGGAAATGCTGTCGATAATTATGATGCTAAGTATGACAAAATAAATATTTTTAGAAGCTTGAAAATTGCTGAAAGTGAAACAACAGAAAAGAATCAAATGACTTAAGATGTATAATGTAAAAATATCTTAAATCATTTTGAGAACAGATGTAGTGTTAAAGCACTGGTTTCTCCAATTTGCTTTATTTCTTTGAGAGCAGACTCAATTCTGCTGACAGTTTGGTAGCTTGTGGACATTCACAGATAAATCTCAAAGTTGCCAATTATCCTACTGAGTTCAAATTGCCTGCATGTCAACATACAAACTAAAGTTATATTAGATAGCATGTTTCCAGTAAATCCTTTCTTTAAATAACATTTCAGCTAAATATCAGGTATTTTTTTTTAGCAAAGAATAATCATTATACTGGTTATTTTTTTCACTGCCTAGTATTTATGTCTCCTAGTGTTTTCATGTGCATTATTTTTGTAGAAATAATATTTGTCACAATTTCAGCATAGAGCACACTAGCTCATAAAAATGAAATCATTTGCCGAGTACATTGAGTAAATGTCAGATTTAGGATGTGATCCACGGCCTTTAGATACCAAGCCCTATGTTCTTTTCATACTATAATATTTCTCTTCACAAAAAGCAAATTTAACATTTTGAAAGAACGTTGATATTTCAAGTTCTGAACTAACAGGTAATATAACAGCCTAAAATTCCATTAAAGGTAATTGGAAAAATTAAACTTATAATAAGTTGAGATGACAAATTATCTAGCTTAAAGCTAGTACCAAGTGCCTAGTTATTGAACAAGCTTGAATAAGTGCTGGGCCAATTTAGATAATATTTATCCATTAAAGTCATGAGACATTTTCTCATTACTGACTACTTACTTTGCTATGTTCTACGCAGGTGAATTTAAAATGATTTGCACTATAGTACTATGTTAGCATAGCAATAATGGTTAAGGCATATTCTCCTAGAGTAAGGTAAATAAATATCCAATATGGGAATCTCTCTCTCTCTCTCTCTCTCTTGTTTCTATCTGTCCCTCTCTCTTAGTGCCATGTCTCTATACTTATAGTAACTGGCAAAATAATTGATAAGGAACAACACAACAAGAAGCATTTTAAGCGTGAGAGAGGAGGTTGATTTGGGCTGACAACTTAGGGTGATAAATTCTATCATTGTGGAGATTACTTGATGATAGGGGCTGTGGTGTCAGAAGCTTATAGTAGCTGATTGTTTCATGAATTTGAATCTGACAGGGCCAGTGGATATACTACAAACCTCAAAGTCCACATCCAGCAAGTGATCCACTTTCATCATTGAGACCTTCTAAGGTTCTCTACCTTCCAAAATAGTGCTGCTAGCTAGGTCCAAGTGTTCAAGCACATAAGCCTATGGGAGGAGGGTTATACCTGAAAATATGTATCCAGGACAAGTAAAAAATCCACATAGTCCTACAAGTTCAAATATTGTTGTAAAGCCTAAGTTCTCCTGATTGAGGAGAAAGATCACTTGGTAAAATGATGCCTTGCAAACTTGAGGCCCTGAGTTTCGTCCTCAGAATTCCCACAGAAATGCCAGGTGTAGTGACATGTGCCTGTAATCCCAGCACTGGTAAAGCAGAACTAGGAAGGTCTCTCTCTGGGGTTCACTGGCCTGCCAATCTTGTGTAAATGGTGAGCTGAAGGCCAGTGAGAGTCCTCACGAAAGAGGTAGATGACATTCCTCAAGAGGATACCAAAGTCCTTCATCCAGGTGCATGCACAACAGCACCCTCAGTCACACATGTGAAAGCACTCGCACGTGCGCACACGCACACACACATACACACACACACACACAAGAATTAATGAATGAATAAATGAAACCCGTTTCTTCTGAGACTCAAGTAATCTCTTAACTGTGAGTCCATATAAAATAATGTTACATACTTCCAACATACAATTCTACAAATTAAGTAAGACCAAACTGAAACCAAAACCCAGCAGGGCAAATGTCACAATCTTTAGATCTCCATCTGGCCACTGAGGCATCAGTGGGCTTGGGTTGACCTGCGCCTCCAGCTCTGCTGCATGAACCCCATGCGACCTGTCTCTCAGGCTAGTTTTACTCAGTTCCTGAGCTATCCTCAAGTAAGTGTCCCACATTTCTGTCATCTCCAATAGCTATTGCAACTTGGGCTTCACCTTCACAGCTTACGAGCCCGTCATCCTCAGGAACTCCACACAGTGATTCCCAACTGACGACACATAGCCTGTCTTCAGTGGCTTTTGGAGGCTTGGTGAAAGCTTCCATTGTGTCTCCTATGTTGCATGATTGCAAAGCAGCATGATGGAAGTGATGCCAAGTTCTTCTGCCAGCTTGGGATGTAGCCTGTTCTTTTGGAATGATAGCTATAGTGGTTTCTATGTTTTTTTCACGAGTACCTGGGGAAATAATTCCCTTGGTAGCCTTTTTCCAGCAAGTTACGTTGAAGGCTCTATCTCTTCAGACAGTTTCTTTTAAAATGAATTTGCATTGCTATACTGTGTAGCCTTGCATGTGTGGTGTCCTGCCTTAAAAACAAACAGACAGGGGCTGGAAAAATGGCTTAGCAGTTAAGGCATTTGCCTGCAAAGCCAAAGGACCTCAGTTCAATTCCTCAGGACCCATGTAAGCCAGATGCACAAGGTGGCACATGTGTCGGGAGTTAGTTTGCAGTGGCTGGAAGCCCTGGCGTACCCATTCTCTCTCTGTGCCTCTTTCTCTCTTGCTTTCTTAAATAAATTAATTAATTAATTAAATTTTTTTAAAATCTACAAAAAAAACACCTTTCCTATCGTCCCAGAACAAAATCCAGAGCTTTTCCATTAATGGTTCTAACATTTTTAGCAATTATACCTTTGACCGTACCAGCTCTGTCTTCAACTTGAAGCTTATCGTTCTTTCCTCAACAAATTTCATGATGTTCCTACTCCCCTATTCTTTTTTTTTTTTTTTTATTGTAAAGCTGGGCAAATACAGTGAGCAGTAATCATACTATTGCCTGAGTCACATTCTCTCATACAATTTCTCCTGCTAGACAGATCTATCAATTACCTCTAAATACAGCCTTAGCTGAGTGTTCAGGACATGAACAGAATGTAAACAGATTTGTTTCCACAATATAACATGACTGGTCTCTTACCCAGATCCTGATGGATTCCTATTTCCGTCTGAAGACTCCTGAGCACCATGGGTACAATCTCATTTCTTTCAAAAGTTCTTGTCTTCTGAATGTCCACCAGAGTTATCCTTCAATCTCTGCTTGTAGCACTCTAGGGCCTCTCTAACCCATAGTTAACCAACTTTTCCACATTCCTATGGAAGACCAGTTACAAAGGCCTAAGAACCACATGGTAAGTTTCACCACAGCAATAGCTCTATGCTCAGTACCAAGTTTCTGTATAACTTACGTTTCTCATGGCTAGAAGAAACTTAAGGGAGAAGTGATGTATTTGGTCAATAAGTCTGGGGTAACTGAAAATTCGAAGGTCACATGACCACTCCCCGAGGTTATAGGAACATTGAGCAACTGCCGAAGGGTAGCTCTAACCAGTGTTGTGTTGCAATATTCTCTGACTTGAAACATTCCCTCCTGGAGGGAAGAGGAAGTCAGAAGGTCAACAAGTCTAGGGAAATTTCTCCCATCTGCCCTGCCAAGCATCCTGTACGTCATGCAGTGAGCACCAGAGATGATGGTGTGGGCTTTTCGTGATACAGCTACCTTAGAGTCCCTCGTTGCTCTTGTTAGCATCCCCTCACCCTGCTGTTAGTAACTCCTATAAATCCACTTGTTCACCAAGCCATTATTTGTCTGTTGGCTGAGCCCTACCTGGGGTGAATAGATGCGTATTCACAACTCCTCAAGGAAAACATTTCATATGACAATATTGGACCCAGAGACAATTATTGGACTTGCCTAGTCTTTAGTCCAAAAAATACCTCTGATAGATGATTGATAAATAGATAAATGGATGCATACATCCAAATATACATAGAAATATTTAGCACAATACAATGGAAAGTGACCAAAGCATCAGACAAGCCTATTTTGCACCCACCTCTACCATCAAGAGAATAGTCCATTAGCTATTCTAAGCCTCATTCTGCCAATTTGTAAAAGGAGAAAAGAGAACTTACTTCATACACTGTAAATTTATAGATATGAGAGACAGGAGTACATAGACAACATATGCATATAATTTGCATGTTTAATGCATGTTACTATCATGAGCAAGCAATTTAATCATTGATTATCATCATTTAAGGAAGATTTCATCCATCCATTGTGATGGAAGATGTATTTCACCTGCATTTTCACTTATATTAAATTAGTATTTTATCACTTTTAAAGGCTATTTCAAAGCAAGGAATAAGAAATAAATTCTAAGCTAGAGAGATGGCTCAGCCACTTGAAGGTGCTTGTTTGCTAGGCCAGATGGCGAAGTTCCATTCCCCAGTACTAATGTAAAGCCAAATGCTCAAAGTGACACATGTGTCTGTAGTTCATTTGCAGGGGCTAGACGCCCTGGGATGCCCATGCATGCGTTCTCTCTCTCTCTCTCTCTCTCTCTCTCTCTCTTTCTCTCAAATAAATAAAATACTAAAACTTAAATAATTTCTTAGAGTAAGCAGATAAACAAATTCTTTTGTATTTGCTATGTGCCAAGCATTATGCCAAATGAACACTAAATAATTCAGGAATTATCTTGCTACAAAATCAAATGGTGGTTAGTACAATGTTTATTAGTTTGTCACATAATAAAAAGTAAGTTAAAGCCAGGCATGATGGCACACACCTTTAATTCCAGCACTCAGAAGGCAGAGAGAGGTAGGAAGATCACTGTGAATTGAGGCTAGCCTGAGACTACATAGTGAATTCCAGGTCAGCCTGGGTTAGAATGAAACCTGCCCTGAAAAAAAAAAAAAAAAAAAAACAAAAAAGTTAGTTGAATAAAGTATGATAAGTCCAATACTCAACTTCATGATTGATTCATTTCTAAGTTTTAGGCTATATTTTAATATTTAAATATGTATGAGATGGGATCATCATGCTATAAAACACATAAAATTAAAATACACAATAAAAAGAGCTATTCTAAATTAATTAGTTAATAATTTTCAAATATATATAAAAATAATAATCATTACTTTCAAGTTCATTTTTAATTAAAATGTGACTTTATACAAATAACATTTACTTACACAAAGAATGAATAATGCTGTTTTAATATTGATAAAACCAATGGAAAGGAATATTGGATTATAATCCCACAATGGCCAAAGACTTTAGGGAACAGTGCTCAAATGTCTTAAGCCAAGGAAGCCATGCCTACTGACACAGTTATTCTCTCACTCATACACAAACAAAATCTGACCACATAATTTGAATTTTCCTAGAAAGAAATAAAAATGAAAATGGAAAATAACCAAATAATGTACTTGGACAATTAACAAAATACTCAGACTATGAAAACTTGAATTTAAAGCCTTCATTAGACAACAAAGATAATAATAACATGAAGTGGTATGATAATATACAAAAATCTTACATTGTAGAGCATTGTGATTTTGGAAACAAAATATATTTCCCAGAAGGTGCTTTGCTTACTGTGCTTTTTCTTTCTAAGAATGTGCAGAAGAAGGAAATAAAAGTCCTCCATGAATATGCAGTGGAATGTGGAGAATACTTTGAAATAGTCAAAGTGGAAAAACTTTTGCCCAGCCCTATAAAAATGTAAAATATTAGATTTAATTTAGGTGTGTTAATTGTCCTTGTATAATGTTAAAAGGTGGCAAAAATGGGACTTTGACTTTTTTTAACAAGGTCAGTTTGTAATTTAATAATTGTGTGATTTTTAGAGAATAATTTAACCTGCTTGTACCTTTAATTATTCACATGTAAAGTGAGGATAAAAATAGTGCTTAAATCAGAGGATTGTGATAGCTAAATGGTTTAACATGCTTAAAGCATGGAGGCATAGTGAGACACAGTAGCACTGGATGCTTTCTATTTATATGCGCCTAATACTTGGTGTACTTACACATTATTAGTAATTAGGTAGGTAGAAGGGAGGCTATACTTTTAAGGTTTGCCAGTGTCTGTGGTATAGATACTCCCATGATGGCTGATGCCTCTGTGGGAACAGATGCACAATAGGACATAACCACATGGGACTTTCATTATACAGATAACAACAACCTAATGTTCACTGAAAATAGTTACATATGATGAATGTTCAGTATTTGTTACTTTGTATTTAAAAAGAAAGAAAAGACTAAAGGGCCAGATATGGTAGTGCATACCTTTAATCCCAGCACTCAGGAGGCCAAAGTAGGAGGATTGCCCTGAGTTCAAGGCCACCCTGAGACTACATAGTCAACCTGAACTAGAGTGAGACCCTATCTTACCAAAAATAAAAAAATGAAGAAACAGAAAAAAGAAAAGAAAGGAATAAGATCTTAATTACGCAATGAATTCTCCAAAAATATACTCAGATTGGGCATCTCTAATACAAAAATATAAGAACTTTCAAGATCTGAAACATGTTGAACTCTGATAAGATTTTGCAAGTGAAAATTCTTCATTTGACGCCAAGTTATGTGTAACAGTCAAGAAGCAGGTATGTTAAAAATATTGTATAAAATTACTTTCATCCTATGCATATAAGCTTCATATAAAAATTTGCTTCTCTTTTTCAGATGGATACAGATCCTGAGGAGAGAGTCAGCCCATCGCACCTCACCAGGACCCCAGCTGAAACCATAGAGCAATTGGGGAAATGAGCATGAGTAATGCTTTCTTGGTGAACCTAGTACCAGCACAAGGGTGAAGGAGATAGACACAGAGAACACTCAACTCCTACCAAACCAGATATCCAGAGACACAGAGGCTCCCAAGACTTCATCACTGAAGTAGACCTAAAACAAACCCAATATGGCTCAGGGAATACACAGAAAAGGGGGTGGAAAGATCGTTAGAGCCACATGTTGGGACATTATGCACAGAGATGTTGCCTCTTACCCATAACTGATGGCTAACCCTACAATGCATGACCCACATTCCCCAACAAGTAGTGATGCTGCAGAGGGGGGAGGACAGGGAGGAAGCTAACGATGATACTAACATGGCTGTATACACACTATGTACATAACTGATAATAATAATAATAATAAAATTTTATACTTAGAAGTTAGTCTTATTCCAGAAAAATCTCATTATATACAATGATTTAATAATTTTTAATCAAATATAAAATAAATATATATTTATAAATACATACATGTTCATATATAGATGCACATATGTCACATTCTAAAATCTGGAAAAAAATTAAAATCCAAAACACGTCTCAAGCCGGCATTGTCAAGCAAAGGAAACAGTAGTCAGGGTGTGAAAAACATATCTGGACATCCAAAAGAGAAAACCAACCCCAAGCCCTCATTCTACAATGGGTTGCCTTATAAGCCAGTTCTCCAGTCTTAGCCTGGAAGAAGAGCAACAGTTAAAGAGAGGTCACAGATTAAAAGGGAGTGAGATTCTGTGACTAGAAATGGAGGTGTGTGGGAAGACCCAGATGAAGCTGAGGGCATCAAACTCTCAGATTCTACTGGGTCTATTGCCTGAGGAAGATGTCCCCCCTCCACCCTTAGAAGCAGATGTATCTCAACTCCCCAACATCTGCAGTATTGCCCTCTAGACCTTTCCCTGAAGGAACCAATCCTACATTACCCATGGGATGAACAAGGATCTTCCCTAAAGAAGATGCCAAGCAAGACAATGCTGATACCCCTCAGTGCCCACCACCTTCATCTCTAGACCAATAAGTAAACATAAGGGTAAACAGGCCCTCAGAGGTAAAGCAAAAACTATGATCCAGGAAAAAATGAAATACACTACTAAAGAACTTCATGAGTTTTCTCGTTCAAGCAAGTCTGGGTTGTGGGGGTGGATTTTAAAGGTGTGGAATGATGGGAAAGGCACATATAACTGGTTCTTACTTGAGTTTGTTAACAGAGGTCCACTGAGCTGTGATTCTACATTTAATAATATAGTTGCATGGTAAGAAGGGACACCAAGAGTTTATTTGATTGGTTGGTGAAAGTATGGGCCAAAAGATGGCCTACCGTGAAAGAGTTGGAGCTGTCTAATATCCCTTCACTTAATTTTAGGGATTAAAATGATCAGGGAAACTGAAATACTGGAGTTGATTTGCTTTCTAAAACCTCATTCTCCACAATAGGAGAGTTCAGAATACGTGCCCTTCACTAAGATTATAAGAAGCATCATATCAAGTAGGTGGTAATAGCTAGGGCAGGGTTCTCCTAAAGTCTATATATGCTCAGAAGCAGTGTCCAATATATGGCACTGTTTCTCCTATAGCCAGGAATTAAAGGTGTGGTAATGGGAGTGGTACCGTAGACCACTACCACAAGTCATCCATTACCCAAACTTTTGCTTCTTGTTCCCACAACCTTTGGCTCTGCTAGCTTAGAATTCTTGGTCCCAGAGGAGGTGGGTGTTTCTGCCATGAGACAAGAAAATATTCCATTGAACTGGAGACAACTACTTCTCCCTAGTCATTTTGGGCTCCTGATGTCTTTGAGTCAATAGTCTAACAAAGGAGGAACAGTGATAGCAGGGGTAATTAATCTGGATTATCTGAATGAAATTGGACTGCTCCCCCACAGTGGAGGAAAGGAACAGCGTGTCTGGAGTGTAAGAGATACATTAGGACACTGCTTGGTATTGTGAAGCCCTGTGACCAAAGTCAGAGGGAAACCGAAACAACACAACCTTGGCAGCATGATAAATAGCCCAGACCTTTCAGGGATGAAAGTGTGGGCCATCTCTCCAGGTAAAGAACCAAGACCTGCTGAGACCTGCTGGTTAAAAGTTGGGGAAGTACAAAACGGGCAGTAGAAAAAGGTAGAACGTAGAAAAATAACCACTAAAGCCAAGTGACCAGTTAAGAACAAAGGATTGTAATTGTCATGAGTGTTTGCTTCCTGCTTTGTTAAGAATGTCTGTGTATATGTACACATCTTTTGAAGATACTTGTGCTTCTCTTTCTTCTATTTCTTTACAATGCAGTATAAAATTTATTGAGATAGTATCAATATTTAAGTGTTTTTAAATCTATATTTCATATTATATTACTAGATACTAGAGACTAAGCAGTCCTCGGGGACTTTGTGGAGAAAGAATAGTGTGTTTCTGATTGTATATGGAACTCTTATGTCTTGTTAGGTGGAATTTTGACCTTGTTATTGTCTTCAATTGGAAATTAAGCATGACACTAGGAGATGTAGTTTGATTTCAAATGAGAATGTTAAATTCTGTTGTCAACTTGATCAGATTAGGTGTGCAACAAGAGATAGTGAGACGATTTTCAGGAAGGATTGGTGGAGAGAGGAAGTGCTTCCTCCTGTGTTGGCAGCCTTTCTGGTAGTGGATAAAATGTAAAGAAGCTGAGGAGAATGCAGTGCCTTTTGCTAGCTGCCCATTCCACTCACTGGTGCATGCATCTATCTGTCCTGTTGCTGCCATCCTTCATGGACATTGGAATCCAGCTTCATCAGCCTTTGATGTGGACAGAAGACCAATATCACTACAGGAATCTTCCAGGCCTTTAGTGCACAACTGAGACTATTGAGTAGCTCCTGGGTTTTCAAACTCTCCAGCCTGCAAACAGCTATTGTTGGACTGCCCAACTTATCCTGTAAACCAATCTAGTAAATCACTTTTATAATACATATTCATCCTATCAGTTCTGCCCCGCTAAAGAATGTTAATATAAGCACAAAACTATTTCCCTACTGAGCCATCTCCCCTCTCCTTGGTGTGTATTTTAAAGTTGCTTTGGTGTACAACTATTTTGGAGAATTTGGATTAGCTCAGAGAAAAAAAATGACACATTTCATGAACTATTTACTGTAGACCTGGAAATAGTAGGTTCAAATTGACTACTATAACTTATATTTCTTTTGCTGTTGTTGGGTAGAGCATGGGCATTGCCATAATTTCCAATTCTACAGAACAGAAGATATGATTTTTTTTTAAAGAAAGTTCCATTGGATAGTAAATAACATGGTTCTGCTATAATTGTGAAGTGAAGGTGAAAGGTAAATTAGTCGCTGAGGGGAATAAGAGGCTGAGGGAGAGACGTGGAATAAAATGTTATGTATGAGATTTATGAATTACCTAGAGCTAAGAGGAACTATAAATATAGTAGACAGAAAGATTGGATTCAAAAATGATCTCAGTAGGCAGAAACAAGAAGCATAAAACAAGATGTAATTTCACAGGAGCAAATATAAATTCCTACACTTGGGTTCAAACATTTGGTTTTATAGAAATAAAAAGTGGAACACAGGATTTATAGCAGTTCTGCTGAAAAAAAAAAGAGGAAAACATGAAGTTTTCTTTAGCTTCAAGTTGAACAGGAAATGACAACAAGACAATGTTGCTGAAAAAAAGTAATCCAATCTTATTCTTCTGTGTGGGCTCAAACAAAAGAGATTATAGTCTCATTGGCTGTGTTGATCAAGTTAAAGCCAGATCAGCACATTGGCTTCTGGGTTCCATACTTCAAGAAAGACACTAATAAACTCAAGCAATCCTGGATGAGATAAATATGGTAGAATAACCTGTCTCAAAATATGATAGAATCAGTTCTTTTTGTATTATAAAAGAAATAGCATCATTGGTTTATAATAACCTTCTTCAACTATTTTCAGATGGATCCAAAGGTAACATACATGAATATTCAAGACACCTGGAAGGACTGAAAAATACCAATGGTAAAAATGAACATAACAATTCCAGTTCTGTACAAGAATCACAGCTATGACCATGAAATGATAATTCAGAGTGTAGATTTTTCTTGTTAAGTAAGATGAGAAAATATTGGTAAGACTGGACACACTGCTACCTCTTGGAATACAACAGAATATTATTTAGGTATATAACATCACTTTAATCCTAAATTTTACTTACTTTCTGGAATTTTATTTCATTCTGCCTTTGAATACATTTTCCATTTTAACTCCTGTATAGAGGTATAGAGCACCTACAGAGGTATACAGCAAATGATGCATAAAGTGTGTAATTTGGTGTTTTGACACATGTATCTATAATACTCATCTGAATAAATAAAATTCACATATAAACCATCCTATAAATTTTATCATGCCTGTGTGGAATCTTTTTCTTCTAAAATTTATCTCACCTTCTACTGTCTATATACTAAGGTAAATACTATTCTATTCTCTACTTCTGCTGATTGATCCATATTTTCAGAATCTTACATGTGTATAATATACTGTCATTTTGTCTAGTTTCATTCAGTAGAATTATTTTTTTAAATTTATTCATGATAACCTGTCAATAGTTAAACTTTTAATTATCGAGTTACTATCCCAAGATGTATCTATCCACTCACAAGTTCACGAATACTTAGCTTGTTTCCAGTCTGGGTATAGACTTACATGTTCACACCTCTTGTGTAACTGTTTAGAAGTAACAGATCTGGACAATATGTTATGTGAATGCTTATCTTTAAAGAAAATGGCATGCTTTTTCCCAAAAAGATGGCATTATCTTAAATATCCAGAAGCGCATAAGTATTCCAGTCTATAAATATCCTGGTAAACCTATTTCATTTTAGATATTAGAAGGTATGTAGGATTGTCACAGTGCAATTTAGTTTGCATTTTACTAATTGCTAATGATGATAAATATGTTTCTTTTTAATTTTTAAAAATTAATTAATTTACGTATTTATGAGAGAGAGGGAGAGAGAGAAAGAGAAAGAATGAGCACATCAGGGCCTCTAGCCACTGCAAATGAACTCCAGGTATATACACCACCATATGCTTCTGGCTTACATGGGTTCTGGGGAATCAAACCTGGTTCCTTAGGCTTCACAAATAAGTGCCTTAACCACTAAGCCTTCCCTCTAGCCCTTTAAATTTTTTAAATTATATTTTGAGACATAGATAAAAGGAGAGAGAAACAGAGAGGATGGGTGCACCAGGGCCTCTAGCTATTGCAAACAAACTCTAGAGGCAGGTGGCACCTTGTGCATCTGGCTTATGTGGGAATTGGCAAATCAAACCTGGGTCCTTAGGCTTCACAGGCAAGAAACTTAACCACTAAGCCATCTCTCTACACCATAATATTTTTTCTTGTTCACCCACTTGAAGTAGCTTTGCCCATGTTAACAAAATCCTTCATCTTTTAAACTGTGAACACACCTTATATCAGATGACAATGTTCCCATATCTTCAAAGCCATATTGTTGTCTTTTCATTTTCATCATAGAGAAACAAGTAGTGATTTTAGGTTTAATTAAGTCAATGTATCTATTCTCTCTTAGGCCTTATTTTTATAAATTTTACTAGAGTACTTTTATCAAATTAAATTCCCATAAAGATTTTGTCACACATTTTGTTTTAGAAACTATAGTTTGAAATTTTTCAAGTACTTATTGTATATATTGTGCACAATATAGATCCATTTGAACTCATATGTAGATAAGTGATGGCACACCACCATTGTTTAAAAGAACTATCCCTATTCTCTAAAGTTGTCTTTTTGTGATTGCTGGTTGGAAATCAATGATCCTTGTACTCTGTTATGTTGATGTTTGCCTTTATTTCAGTATTTCATACCCAATACAAAGAACTTTATGGTAAATAGTCAAATCACCTATTATAATTCTTCTAACGTTTTTGTTGTGGTTACTATTATTGTTTAAAGTAATTTGATTACTCTTGCATTTCTGCATAAATTTTAGAATGAACTCATCAGTTTTATTAGAATTTTACTCTGGATTTCAAGAAGGATTCCTTTGAAACAAAATATAAAATTTTTAAAATTGACATTTTAATCCTATTGGTCCTTTTGAGCCATGTACACTTTATAAATATCCCTATTTTCACATTTTAACTTTTGCTTAGCAGTATTTTGTAATTTTCATATAAGGGACATATATACATTCTTATCTTTATCCTTAGTTATTTACATTGTTTTATCACTGTAAATAACATGTTTATTAATCCTAAGTTACAATTTTCCTTGTATAAAGAAATACAATTCGTGCTTATATGTTGGTTTTGTATACAGCACATTTCTAGAAGATTACATCAAATTTTCTAAGTGTATTCATATGTTGGCTGAGCACAAAGTCAATACAATGGCTCATAAAGATTTTGTGGCTTTAGTAGTATAAACCCTCATCTCCAGTCAGTGTTCAGAAAATCTCAAGATATGACCTTGAAGCAGAATTTTGACAAGATTTATAGCAATAAATATTCCAAAGTCAATGATTTTTTAAACTAAATTAACAGATTCGTAGCAGGAAAAATAACAGAAAAAGAGAAAGAATGGAACTGTAACAAAAGACCCAAACCACTCCAAAGTCATTAGAAATAAGGCTGTACATGTCTTATCTTTGAAGCTCTGTGGAGACATAATCTCACTTTAATATAGAAAATTTGTCAAGAATTTCTATGAAATATATAGAGAAAAAAGAAAAGATCACTTTAAACAAAGGAAACAGTTTTATTATATTGACAATATGAAGTATAAAAATACATAACTTAAATGCCATATTGTAACAAAACATGATTCATTTTTGTATCTATAAATTATAATCTGATTTAGGAAAATCTCCATTGGATCATTACCTTCAATTTATTTTTGATCATTATGAAACCATTTTACTTATTTTGCATTTAAACCCTTGAAGATTTGTTTTTACTCACCAAGCTGACCATTACTTGGTAATTAAGCAATTTAAAAAGGATGGACTGACAAATTTACTTTTCTACATTAAAGTGAGGTTGTATCTGTAGAGAGCATCAACCTCATTTCTAATGATTTTTGAAGGATTTGTTTTGCTGCTATTTCTCTCTCTCTCTCTCTCTCTGTGATAGATTCATTGTTCTTATATTTATGTACATAACACAGGAAGTAAGACATGTCTTTCTATGAAAGGAATGGATTTTTACTTTCAAATGATGTAGACAGAAATATAAACCACAGTTAAGACATTCTGGTCAGTGTTTGCTTATTGATAATGCTATGTTTTATGGGTAAATGGTATGAGTATGTGTCAAGTTAAAGGGCTGGCTCAGTGAATGTGATATGTGTATTTATGATGATAGAAAAATATTGAGCAATAATCTAATGGCATGATGTTCTGATATAGAAAGAAATCTAGCAACCATATGACTGAAAGAATTGATCACATGTCGACTTTTTTGTTTGGCTTATTTATACTGTTACTTTAAACATTTAACTTTACTATATCTATCAGTTGTAATATTTATATAAGCTATGGTTTTTACTTTTTAAAAATTTTAACGTTTCCTGAGTTGAAAATTCTAAAACTTGTGGGGTGTGGTGGCATATACCTTTAATCCCAGCCCTCAGGAGGCAGAGGTGGGAGGATTGCCATGAGTTCAAGGCCACCCAGAGACTACATAGTGAATTCCAGGTCAGCCAGGCTACAGTGAAACTGTACCTTGAAAAAGAAAAAAAATAAATAAAAATCTAAAACATGTCACACTGCCTTCTAATAAGAAATGAGTGATTATTTTAATATTTGATATTATAGAAGTATTTGGGTTCTGGTATACTAACATACCAATTATTTATTAATATGTATCTTAGCAAGTTGATCCATACTTTGTTTTTGTGATGGTTACCTATTGTAAAATATTAAGGATTTTCTCTTTCTTTTTGTTTTTCTTTCTTTCTTTCTTTTTTTTCTGTGCTAAGAACCAAGCCCTGGATCTCACACATACTTGGTAAACATTACACCCCTGAGCTGCAGCTCCAGTCCCTCACTGCTTTTCTTTTCTTTTTTTTTTTTTGCATTTTATAATATTTATTGTTAAATTACAAAAATTACTTATAAATTTTTAAAAATATTTTTATTATTTTTTAATTTTTTTCTTTATTAGATAGTTTTGTATTCAGCAAATATAGTCAGTTTGGTACCATTATTAGGCTTATCCGTGATCTACTCCCTCCTCTTGGCCCCTCCTTGTTGAGGTATATGGGCCATGCATTGTGGAGTTAGCCCACAGTTATGTGTAAGATAAATGTCTCTGCATATCATGACCCAACATGTGGCTCTGACATTCTTTCTGCCCTCTCTTCTGCAAAATTTCCCTGAGCCATGTTGGGTTCATTTTTGGTCTGCTTCAGTGATGAGGTGTTGGGGACCTCTGAAGCTCTGGCTCTCTGATTTGGTAGGAGTTGATTTTTCTCTGTGTTGATCTCCTTCCCCCTTGTGCTGGTATCCCGTTCATCAGGAAAACAGCACCCTTGCTTGTTTCGCCAATTTTTCTTAGTTTCAGCCAGGGCCTTTTTGGAGGTATGATGGGGTGGCTCTCTCCTTAGGATCTACATCTATCTGAAAAAGAGAAGCAGATTCTCCAACAGAGAGTAAGTTAGCACCAGGACAAAAGAGATAACCCTTACTTTTTTATAGAGAATTTAATAGGTGTAGGCCCTCTTGTAGCCCATGATTGATGGTAGCTTGATATTGGCAAGTGGGTTTATGTTTGGATATGGTTCTGACTTGTTTCCCAGCTCCAGCTATGGATCCTGTACCACTGAGGAGATCAGTTAGCCAAATTAAGAGCAGTCGGTTCCCCACCATGGCTATGTGCCACTATTGCACTTGTGTGGGCACCACAAGAAGTTATTTGCTGCTAAGTACCTTGCAATAACGTTAACCAAGGAAGTGAAAGATCTATACAACGAAAACATAAAAACACTCAAAAAAGAAATTGAGGAGGACTTGAGAAAATGGAAAGACCTCCCATGTTCCTGGATAGGAAGAATTAACATTGTGAAGACGACAATCCTACCAAAGGCAATATACAGATTTAATGCAATTCCAATTAAAATCCCTATAGTGTTCTTCACAGAGATAGAAAAAATGATCTCAAATTTCATATGGAAAGGCAGAAGGCCTTGCATATCCAAACATATTCTCAGCAAAAGAAATACCTCTGGAGGCATCACCATACCTGATCTAAAGCTATATTACAAAGCCATAGTAATAAAAACAGCATGGTACTGGCATAAAAACAGGAGTATAGACCAATGGAATAGACTTGAGGACCCGGACTTTGGGTCAAGCAACTATAGCTACTTGATATTCGATAAAGGCCCAAACAATATAGGCTGGAAAAAAAGATAGCATCTTCAACAAATGGTGCTGGACAAACTGGATAACCATATACAGGAAACTGAAACTTGACCCGCACATTTCACCATGCACTACAATCAAGTCCAAATGAATCAAAGACCTCAATATAAGACCAGAAACTCGAATACTACTGGAAGAAAATTTAGGAAGTACTTTCCATAATATAAGAATGGAAAAAGACTTCCTGCACAAAACCCCAGTAGCTCACGAACTTAAACCATCACTCAACCAATGGGATCACATGAAGCTGAAGAGTTTCTTTAGAGACAAGCATACAATAAGCAAAGCCAATAGATTACCCACAGAATGGGGGAAAATATTTGCAGGTTATCCAACTGATAGAGGCCTAATCTCTAGAATCTACAAATAACTCAAAAATCTAAACAGTAAGAAGTCAAACACCCCACTCACAAAATGGGGCAAAGAGCTGAACAGACAGTTCACAGAGGAAGAAATACAAATGGCAAACATACACTTAAGAAAATGTTCATCATCCCTAATCATCAGAGAAATGCAAATTAAAACAACTATGAGATTCCACTTTACCCCAATAAGGATAGCAAACATCAAAAAATCAAATAGAAATAAATGCTGGCGAGGATGTGGAGAAGTAGGAACACTCATCCACTGTTGGTGGGAATGTAGGATGGTACAACCACTTTGGAAAGCAATATGGAGACTTCTGAGAAAGCTGAGTATAGAGATACCAACAGACCCAGTTATTCCCTTACTGGGCATCTACCCTAATACCTTCAAACCACAGGCTAGAGAGATTTGCTCAAACAAGTTTGTAGCAGCTCAATTTGTAATAGCTAAGAGCTGGAATCAACCCAGATGTCCATCATTAGAAGAATGGATAACTAAGATGTGGTATATCTACACAATGCAATTCTATACAGCAGTAAGAAAAAATGACACAATGAAATTTGAGGAAAAATGGTTGAACCTGGAACAGATCATTCTCAGTGAACTTACCCAATCACAGAAAAAAAATCGCCACATAGTCTCGGTCATCTAAGGCACCTAACCTGAATCTACCCAAGATACCTTACATATGCGGCAAGCATCTCGTGGACTAGACACTAGGATGGAAGGGGAGGGAGAGGAGGGCATCAAAGGAGTGGGAAACACAAATCTAGACCCAAATGGCAATGGTACTATAAAATTCTACTTACTAAATGGCAAACCAAATGGCTGATCCTTCACCAGGCCCTCAGTGCTTTTGAATGCTTCAATATAATATTCAAAATATTTTCTTTGACCAAGAAGGTACTTGAACACCCATCTTTATTGCTGCTCTATTCACATTAGCTAATGTGCATGCAGCCTAGAAGAATATAAACTGATCAGTAGATGATGAAAATTTGGTATACTTACATAATGGAATTTTATTCAGCCACGAAGAAAAATTTGAAATTTTCAGGAAAATGTACAGAACTAGAAAATATGTTAAGAAATTTTTGTGAAAATGGACAGAATTGGAAAATATGTTGAAGTAATTCATGCTCAGAAAAATTCTGCATGCCCTCTCTCATATGTATATCCTAGCTTCTAACTTTTATATGTGTGTACTAATGTGAGAGTCAGTGTGTGTAGCGGCCAGGAACACAGAAAGAGAACTATAAGGAGAAGGGCATAGATGGTAAAAAGAATACATGTGACATGAAGGTAGAAGGAGGAATATTGTGGCTGGATATGTATAAACAGGGAAGAGACCAGGGACATGGAGGGGATGGTTAATTAAAACTATATAAGAAGGAAATCTGATATGCTGTAAACTAATTTAAAATTTTAAAGGAAAACTGCAAAATTCAATAGCATAATTAGTTTCTAAGGTTCATAAACATTTTATTAAAATATTCAGTTAAAACTTACTGAATAAACTATTAGATAAGGAAAAAGAACTAATTAGAAAATTGCAGATGCTTCATTGGAATGCTGATTGTTTATGCGTGCATTCATGAGTGTGTATAATTACTATGCTTCTATGAAAAAATATATTTTTGGATTAATTCTACAGTAGTATAGTAACGGATATGAATTAAATATAATGATTTTTTTAAAAAGTATACTTAATCTAGCTATTTCTATACTATCATTTTAAATTGTAGATACCAGAAACATATGTATAGTTGTGAAGTTTGGGAATTTGGAGATTCTAAATTCAAGGTGCCAACAGATACAGTGTTTGATCAGAACTCATTCATGGCTTCAAATATAACCCCTCTTATCTAGGCTTCATTGGTAGAAGGAACAAAAGAGCACCTGTAGGCTTTCTTTAAAAAATATTATAACTAAAAATTATACATATTCATTGGGAACTATGTGATGTTTCAATTTGTGTATGCATTGTCTAATATTTAAATAAGGATAAATATTTCTTCTTAAAGTAGTTATTTTATTTTATTCCTAAGCAGAGAGTGAGAGAAGACAGAGAGAGACAGAGAGAGAGCAAGAGCTAGGGCCTTTAGCCACTGCAAATGAACTCCAGTTATATGTGCCACTTGCTTAATGTGGGAATCAAACCCAAGTCATTAGGCTTTGCAGGCAAGCACCTTAGCTACTGAGTAATCTCTCCAGTCCCAGGTTAAACATTTCTGTCTTCTCAAACACTTGCCATTTTTTTTTTTTGTGGTGATGGCATGCAAAAACTTTTTATGTAATTTTTAATGCAGTAAATTATAGCTATTATCCTACTGAACAACAAAAACAACAGGACTTAATGTTCCAATCAAATTTAAACTTAGTATCTGTATTAGTTACTTATTCATCACTGTGACAAAATACTTAACAGAAGAAACTTAACAGTCAATCATGGCACAAAAAGCCTGCCAGATGCTGAGACTGAACTGATGGTAGTGCGAACTAGCCACTGGTTGCTCACACCTTTCAGATCAGGAAGTAGAGAGCTATGGTTGGAAACAGAAGCAGTTATCACATCCAATGCTTGACCAAGTGACACACTTTTTCAAGGTCACAGACACAAAGATCCCACATACATTAAAAAAAAAGAAAGAAAGGAAAAAAAAAAAAACACAGCAAACAGCATCACAAGCTGGGCCAGGTGTTCAAACACAGGAAACTGTGTGGGCCATTTCACATTCAAATCATAAGTATCCAGGGATCAACCTTTCTGGAAAACTATTATCCTGGCCTCTGAATAACCAACATACTCGACTTCTAAAAGATCACCTTCTGTACATTCTGCAATGTCTATGCCTTTTAATAAAATGATCTCATGCTGTATCCACATTATCACAAGTGTCAGGGTTTCATTCATTTCTAAGGAGAAATAGCATTCCATTGTGTTTGCATCATGCTTCCTGTCTTCATTCATCATTTAGGTTGTGCCCCTAGACTGTAATGAATAGTGTGCAATAACAATGGCAATGCAAAAGCTTCCTCAACACATTGGTTTAATTGTCTTTGTAATATACCTAGAGGTGAAAGGTCTAGAATTTTTTATAGATGTGATTAAAATTTTTGAGGCACTTTGCACAATGGCTATACTCATTTATATTCCCACTGTGCTGGATTAGGTCAGAAGGCTCCCATATAACCCATGTGTTTTGAATGCTTGGTCCTTAAAGGGTGACAATTTCCAGGTAGGTCCTTGCTGGAAGAGATATGTTGCGGAGGGTTTATAGCCAGCTCACCCTTACCAGAGCCCAGCTCACTCTTGCTGCTTTCTGTCAAA
Organism: Dipus sagitta; assembly: GCA_036346955.1. Taxonomy (NCBI): domain Eukaryota; kingdom Metazoa; phylum Chordata; class Mammalia; order Rodentia; family Dipodidae; genus Dipus; species Dipus sagitta. The sequence continues at coordinate 109,687,730 of CM070779.1, read as the reverse complement.
TGCTGAGGCAAGAAGTTATGCCCAGCCTCTGCTCTACCATCCTTTTCTTGATATGACAAAACTTCCAGCAGGTGCTTTTGGTCTGGTGTTTGGTCCCAGCCACATGAAGACAATTTCAGCATCCACCAGTCATGTGAAATGATCCTTTTTTTCTTTACATCCTCTATGAATTTATAGTTGCTGATAGTTTGATAGAAAGATCTCAACTTCTTTTCTAGAAAAACTTTAGTTGATTTTTTTTTGAGGTATGGACTTGCTTTGGCCCAGGCTGACCTGGAATTCACTATGTAGTCTCAGAGCGGCCTCAGACTCACAGCAATCTGCCTCCTGAGTGCTGGGATTAAAAGTGTGTTCCACCACACCTTGTGAACTTTTTCTCTAAAGGAAGAAAACTGAGAGAAAGGGAACAGGAACAAACTAAGTCTATCAACAAAATAGAAAATAAAGATTTAATATTATTATATGGATAGCCACCATCAAAAACTGAAATGAACCCAGACAATGGATTAGTGATCTGGATCATGTCCTGCTTTACCCTGCCTCAGTAGCTACTTCTAGATTCATACTAAGGTATTTGATTTGCTTTAAGACACATCATTTTATTTATTTTCAAAATAGTTTTCAAAGTGAATATTGTTCCTCTTTTTGTAAATGAAGAAACAATTTTAGGGCTGGATAGATGGCTTACCAGTTAAGGTGTTTGCCTGCAAAGCCAAAGGACCCAGGTTTGATTGTCCAGGACCAATGTAAGCCAGATGTACAAGGTGGTCCATGTATCTGGGAGTTCATTTGTAGCAGCTGGAGGCCCTGGCACACCCATTCTCTCTCTCTTATCTGCTATATTTTCTCTCTCTCTCTCATTCTCTCTCTCTCTCTTAAAAAAGAAACAATTTTAGGTAGTTTAATTAACTTGACAAAGTTCACACAACTAGTAGGTGCCATACTTACATTTAAGGTAGGCAGTCTGGCTGTAAGTCAATGTGTTTCCACTTTCCATTTGGCATATTTTAGATTCGATTTTCTCATATGGAAAATAACTAGCTGGGGCCAGATCATTTTCCAGAAAATTCTACCAAGAGATCACTGAGTCTTGTTCAGAAACACCTGATTGTGACAGCAACACGGTGGGTAAGTCAGTAAAGCAGGTTGTGTCTCCCCATCTTGGTTAGCATCTCACTTCTGGGGAATTTCAGCCACCAATATTTTATGTGATTCAAGTTGTACTTATTTGTCTAAACATATTTTCCCAGAAAACAGTTAGTATTGCTGGAAGATAATTACATGATTCTTTTCTAATTCTCAAAAGGTGATGCAAGAATACACTTTCACTAAACAGGAAATACACCTTTATTTCTCACTAGGCTGAATCATATTTCTTTTATCAATTCAATATAAGGTTCATAGTACAACACATTTTATGACTATTAATTCACAACTTGTCTTCTCAGTTTTCAAGTGGAAGACCTCTAACTGTGGAAACAGATTCATATTAAAATCTATAAGGTATGACTCATGGTTTTGTGCCTTGAGAATCCATCAATGGAATTATAACTCTATAATTCATTACACTGCTTGTAACTCCCATACTTGATAGTGTGTATTTCAAGTATGTTTATAATAAAGGGAAATGTGAATTTTTTTAAGTTAACTTTTGTTTTAGTAACATAAATTATTTCACTAATGGGATATGTTCACTATAATGTGATGAATTAAAAGTATCTCTTATTGATAACCAAAATAACGTTTAAAAGTGAGCTAAATTAGAAAATGCATGGTTTCCTTGAATGGTTTTGCAGGGAAGCTTAAAAAATGGCATAAATGTTACTTGGGTACTGAACATGGCCTCTGACGGTCCCCTCAAGCCCCACCACAACATGCTGCTTCAGATTCCCCGTAAAAGTAAATGTCTTAATAAGCTTTGTTTCATAATTAAGAATTTAATAATAGAGTTAAACTGTTTAGTCAATGAGCTGTTTATAGTTCAATTGGAAGAGCTTCCTAATACCTTCTGAGAGATTTTATTAAAATCTTTACTAGCTCAATCAGCCAGCACTTAATTGAGTAACAACCAGATTCCAGGCATCATCCCAGGCAATGAGCTTCACGGACAACTGTGGAGGATTCCAGTGTAAGGATATGAATAACCCAGGTACACAGAGCCAACTCTAGGATGAAAAACTTGGCAATGGAAACTAAATGTGAAATGAAGAAGTCTAAATAATAGGATTCCACATGTAAGGAAAAGCCAGTTCACAGATAATGACATTGACAGAAGATTCGTGTCCTAGGAACAGAAGAAATGCCAGCAAGGCTGGATGAATGAAAGGATGTGCAATATGAAGATATTATTAAATAGATGTGCAACAATGGGCTGTGTAGGATTTTGAACTATGATGAAGAATCTGAATTTTATATTAAACATAAAAGGAAGATTTTAAGCAAAGAAGTACCTTGGCTCAATATTTTTTTTTAAAAAAAAATAACTTTTACTACTTTATGTTTGTTGAATATAATGAATGGGTCCTGAAACACATTTCATACCAGAGTATCACATATTTGACAATGTGCCCCTCCTCAACTTTCTCCTACCCCTCCTGCTCTTGCCTTTCTTTCCCCTAGTCTATCTTTCATGTAAAACTTTTATGTAAAACTCAAATTTCTGTACACATTTCCAGAATAAATACATCTTGAATACAACAGACAAGAAAGTTCAGCTGTTTAATAAACATATGTTGAAACATATGATAAATTGGTTGTTAAAGGCAAAGGATAACAGACTTTAAAATGTATATATGATTTAGCCTCCTACTCCAGTAGGCTATAAAAAATGTGGTCAAGCCGGGCGTGGTGGCACACGCCTTTAATCCCAGCACTCGGGAGGCAGAGGTAGGAGGATCGCCGTGAGTTCAAGGCCACCCTGAGACTCCATAGTGAATTCCAGGTCAGCCTGGGCTAGAGTGAGACCCTACCTCAAAAAAAATCAAAAAACCAAAAAAAAAAAAAAATGTGGTCAAAAACTATTTCTGTTTGTTACTTTAAATTTAAAATCTTATAAAGTTGAATGCATTTGTAAAACAAAAATATTATTTTTTGTTTGTTTGTTTGTTTTCTGTTTTTTCGAGGTAGGGTCTCACTCTGGTCCAGGCTGACCTGGAATTAACTATATAGTGTCAGGGTAGCCTTGAACTCACAGCAATCCTCCTACCTCTGCCTCCCAAATGCTGGATTAAAGGCATGCACCACCCCGCCTGGCTCAAAAATATTATTTATGCCTTAGAAAAATCTATGTAAAGAGAAGCATTTAAGTTAGGGATTCTAAAACCCAATCATACTAGAAGTAATCAGAAATTACAGAAAAGGTCTTTCTTATTTTGTCATGTTAAGACACTTTAAGGGAAAAATAGGTAATTTGTAGAAAATGAATATACTTGAGACCTGCAAAGGTTCACTTTAACTTCAGTAGCTGTTTTTTAATATGGCAAAATTATTTAAAGATCAAATTTCATTTTCTTATTTTAGCTTCATACTTTTACTGGACCTCCACCCAAATCATACAATTATACATATTAGTGGAGTACCATGTAAGGTTTTCTTCATGTATACATTGAGTAATGTTAAAATTAGTATGTACATCTCTATTTACTCAATCATGTATCACTTCTTTGTGGGAGAACAATAAAATCATGTTTTCTAGGTTTTAAAATAAATTTATAGTGTATTTTATTATCTATAGTCAACATACGATACAATAGTACTACAGAACTATTAACTCCTATCATTTAGTAACCATTGATGAACCTTTCTCCTATCTTTAGTCCAGCTCCACAACCTTTGGCCACCACCGCTATACTCTCATCCCTTATGAGATTGGCCATCTTAAGTTCCACATGAGTGCCATTATGGAATACTTGTTCTTTTGAGTCTAATTTGTTTTGCTTTGTCTAATTATCTATCTCAATTTCCATCCATGTTGGAAAACATGACATAATTTTATTCACTTTTGTTACTGACTGAATGTTATTTAAATGTGTATATGTACTACATTTTCTTTGGTCATTCATATTTATGGACATGCGATGTTTCCGTTTCTTGGCCATTGTGAACAAATCCCGCAGGGAACATGGATGTACTTGACATACTACTTCATTCCCTTTGCATACTACTCAGTCATAGGACTGCTTGGTCATGTGCTAGTTCAAGTTTGCGATTTTTGAGACAGAAACCATGCTGTTCTCCATGGATACACTAACTTATATTCCAGCAAGCAGTCATAAATCATTCCCTTTTTTTCACAGTCTCAACAGCATTTGTCATTGTTTCTTTTTTAATATTTTTATTGACAACTTCCATAATTATAAACAATATTCCATGATAATGCCCTCCCTCCCCGCACTTTCCCCTTTGAAACTCCACTCCCCATCATATCCCCTCCCCATCTCAATCAATCTCTCTTTTATTTTGATGTCATGATCTTTTCCTCCTCTTATGATGGTCTTGTGTAGGTAGTGTCAGGCACTGTGAGGTCATGGATATCCAGGCCATTTTGTGTCAGGAGGAGCACATTGTAAGGAGTCCTACCCTTCCTTTGGCTCTTACATTCTTTCTGCCACCTCTTCCACAATAGACCCTGAGACATGGAAGGTGTGATTGAGATATTTCAGTGCTGAGCACTCCTCTATCACTTTTTAGCACCATGGTGCCTCATGAGTCATCCTAAGGTTACTGCCATCTGAAAAGTGAAAGTTCTCTAGCCAAAAGTGAGAGTAGCATTAATATATGGGTATGAACATTAATAGAAGTGCTTACTGGGCAGTTTGGTGAACATAGTATATACTTTTAGCCAGACAGCATCAGACATTACACTCCTAGGGCTCATGACTACCCCTGTATGACTACCTTCCATATAAGCAAACTATTCTACTCCTAGGTAGATACTAGAAGGAATCAGGAGATACATACAATAGAGATACTTGCCTGCCTGTGTTCACTGCAGTACTATTCATAACAACATGGATCAGACTATGTGTCCATCTTTGGATGGAGCTATAAAGACATGCCATATCTACACAACTGAGTATTACTCAGCTATGAAGAATAATGAAAACCAGGGGTTGTGGCACATTCCTTTTATCCCAGCACTAGGGAGGCAGAGGAAGGAGGATCACCATAAGTTTGAGGCCACCCTGAGACTATATAGTGACTTCCAGGTCAGCCTGGACTAGAGTGAGACCCTACCTTGACAAACCAAAATAAAATAAAATAAAATAAAATAAAATAAAATTAAAGACAAGAAAAAAGAAAAAAAGAATAATGTCTTCTTCAGGAAAATACATGAAATGGAAAATATTCGTATAAGCAATAATCAAAGTAAACAGGGCTTTAGTCTTTTAGATAATAGCCATTCTTCCAATATATAGCTATATATCATATATTATAAATTATATATATATATATATGCTTAAATAATAAAAGTATATATAAAATTTCTCTGATGAGAAATATGCTGAACACCTTTTCCAATTGCATGTCTTTTTTTTCATACCTGTCCAGTTAGGCATATTGTCCATTTCTAAATTTAGTTTTTGGCATTGCCTATGTATTATGAATATCAGCCCATTGTTAGAAGAGTATATATTTCAAACATTTTTTTATTCTGTAGTTTTCTGCTCACCTTGTGTGGGAAGCTTTTTAGCTTGATTCCATCCCATTCCTCTTATTTTTGTTTTGTGTCCTTGAGGTTTTTGTCTTTAAAAATAATCTATCTAATCAGATATTCCAGCATGTGTCTTTTTAATGTCATAGCTTTGGTCAAATATTTAATCATTTTGTCAACCTTAATAGTACTTTTGTGACTGTGAGAGATAAGGGCAAATTTTTCACTCTTCTGTTTGTGGATTTCCTCCAATTTCCCAGTGGTATTTACTGAGCAGAATGCCCTTTTTCACCAATGTACATTTCTAGCTCCTTGTCAGAAATCAACTGAGTATGGATGTGTGAATAGACTTCTAGGACCTCAATTCAGTCCCATTGGCCTGTTCTCTTCTGTCTATTCTGAGTTCTAGACTTCTACGGTTTGTTCTGAAGGTTGGTAGTATGGAAGTGCTGTCTGAAACACTCTGGATGGCTTTGGCTAATAGAGGTTTCTGTAGTACCATATAAATGTTACAATTGATTTTCCTTCTTCTATGAGGAATGTCATGAGTGATTTGATAGACACTACATTGAATCTGCAGATCTCTGAATATTATGGATACTTTAATCATATGGAATCTTCCAATCTATGCATATATCTTTTTGTTTTGTGTATATGTATGCATACACTCAATTTATTTTATCAATGTTTTATAAATTTCATTGTGTATATTTCATACATATTTGGTTCTCTTTGTTATTTTATTTCTGGGTATCTTATTTTTGTAGCTATTATAAATAAAATGTTTTCTTGATTTCTATTTGATATGTAAGTATTGACAGAGAGAAAGCAACTCTTTTGACTTTTGTGTATTGATTGTCTGAACTCACTTATTAGTTTAAATAGTTTTACATGTTGATATTCATATATATGCATATATAGTCAAGTCATTTACAAACATTGACAATTTTACATCTTTTTCAATTTAGATACCTTTTGTTTCTTTCATTGACTTAATTGATCTGGCTAGCATTATGTTGAATAAAAGTGGTGAAAGAAATTTAAGGATATGATTCTTTAGTACTTTAAAATGGTTTAAAAAGAGAAAATTGGCAGTTGCATAATATGCATTTAAGATGGAACAGAATTAATAAAAATGGTGAAATGAAGTTATAATTAGTGTACAAATATAGTTTTTATTTTATTTTAACTCCTCTTTCATTCTCTTTTGATTTTCCTAATATATGAATGAGCATTTTATGTTGTACCATCATTGAAGTTCTGTACTCCTAGAGCAGTCTCTAAGACTTATTTTTTAAATGAATTTCATTTTAAAATAGACAAAATTAAAATAATTAACATTGTTAAATAGATTTGTATTTTGAAGTCCTTAGAACTGTTTGCCCATTTTCAGCATGAATAGACACTATACCATATATGTTGTCATAAATTCAGCCATACCAAAAAATATATGAGAATGATGGATGCCTCCAAAATACAATAACTGGCAAGAATTCACAATCAAGAGCTAATATATATAATCTAAAATGAGTGAGCTTAGTTTTATTCAACTCATAATTTATCTTTTAGAGACAGTCAGAGTCAGGATGAGAGAGAGAGAGAGAGAGACAGAGAGAGACAGAGAATTGGTGTACCAGAGCCTCAGCCACTGCAATAAAACTCCAGATGCTTGTGCCAACTAATGAGCATATGCGACCTTGCACTTGCCTCACCTTTATAAATCTGGCTTACTTGGGATCTCGAAAGAGATCAAGCACTGGTCCCTAGGCTTCACAGGCAAGCACCTTAACTGCTAAGCCACCTCTCCAGCCCTCAACATATAATTTTTAAAAAATGTGTCAAATAATTGCTAGCATAATGATGCTTTAAAAATTATAAGATTTTTCATAATCCATACTGTGCTAGAAATTTCACTTTATTTATAAAATTAAATAGTTTATTTATTTATGAGGGAGAGAGACCCTGAAGGACATACAGACAGACAGAATGGGTGTGCCAGGGCCTCTAGCCACTGCAAATGAACTCCATATATGTGCAGCATCATGTGTATCTGGATGACATGGGTTCTGGAGAATTGAACCTGGGTCATTAGGCTTCGCAGGCAAACACATTAACTGTCAAGCCATCTCTCCAACCCCGAGACATTTGTGTTTGACCAAAACTCAAAAAGTATGATGTGACAATCTCAAAATAACACATAGAATTTCTGGACAGAAAAAACTCACAGACGTTTGGAAACTGTTGTGCTAGAGAGAGGCACTACTCATAATTTCTGCTGTGTATAGATTACTGAAATGAAAAACAAGGTCATTTATCAATAATAAAACAATATAAATGTGGTTTCTCAACTCTGTAAGTGTAAATGCCTGCATTTTAATTTATTCTGTATTGTCTTTGCATAACTAAAACTATCTTTCAGCTTAGATCTACACAAGTGGCCACAGTTAGATCAGTTAAGCCATTTCTCCAGCCCCTTCAGTCTACTTTTACCAAAGTAGTTGTCAAAGATTGTTCATTGAAACACGTTGATTGAGCAGCTCTCTTCCACTCATGCCTGAATTAAGAGAAAGAAAACCTAAAGATTATTGGGTTCAATTGTTTCATATTTGCCATTGATTTTTGGAAAGATCACCTAATAAATTCTTGGCTTGCTGTCTGCTTTTAAAAATATTTAAAAATCTTCCTTGATATCATGAGCTTATATACAACTTACCTAAGTATTTTCTAGTTCTGAAAATGTGTTGGTGCACATGTCTTTGTGGAAATAAAACTTCTGGTAGCACTCATCCCCTACAAGTAGAAAACAGCACATAGCAAGCCAAAAATATTACTAACTATGATTAACTATTTGTTTATAGATCTTCCTGGAGCCACTTTTTCAGTATAGTTTAAATGCTGTTGGTTATCATATGTAGAAGCTTTTGCTTGTTGATGAAAAGTGAATAAATCTTTAAGCATCATATTTGGAGTGCCTTAAAATTCTGATTCCTATGCTGAATCCCCAAATTATTATCAAACATCTTCAATCAAGGATCCCCAGTATAGAATATCAATGTGGTAAGCATTTTACCTTCTTTAAAAAAAAAATCAATCCCTAGAGAACAAAACGGAGTTGTTCTAACTTGAGTCAGAACTGTTAAGCTTGTTCAAGGAAAGATTTACTAGAAAGTCATAGTTTTTTTTTTTTTCTTTAAACATAAAACATTTCTGGGCTGGAGATATGGCTTATTGGTTAAGGTGCTTGCCTGCAAAAACTAAGGACCCAGGATTGATTCCCCAGTTGCCACATAACCCAGATGCACAAGGTGGCACATGCGTCTGGAGTTCATTTGAAGTGGCTACAGGCCCTGACATGCCCATTCTCTCTCTCTCTCTCGCTCTCTCTCTCGCTCTCGCTCTCACTCTCACTTGCTCTCCCTCTTTCTCCTAAGTAAATGAAACATTTTACTTCTCTTTTTGGAATAATTTCAGAATGCACCAAGGTATTTTGGCTTGTGATTCAAATTAGATAAACATTATTATTCAAATCCACATTTTATGTGTGAACTTCTGTTGGAACAAATCAGTATTTCCACAAGCTCCATCAGAAGCCATGTTTGCAAAGACTTTCCTGGAGGCCATCATTGGTACTCCAATATTATTCCAGAATATCTGCAGTCCATGACCACAGCAAGGAAAATAGATCCTGTGAAAGGACTTGTCTTTGGACCAGAAATAACTGAAATTGTAAAAGCCCTTTGCTTTCTGACCACAGTGCCTATAAGATTTATGAGATTAATTGGGAAGGGTTATACTTTAGAATATTGCCAGACTGTATCAGCACTAAAAAAATTAATGATACAAAACAACTGTCTAAGAGACAAAAGTAATCGAATCACTCCACTGATCAGTAATCACTCTGATGTTTAGTACTTCAAGCTGACAAATAGTTTGTTTCCAATGTGTCATTCTGTTAATGAGAAGGAGGGCTCTTAAGAAAAGAAGAACCTCAGGGGGGTTTTAACAGGAAATTGAAAAAGATGCTAATATTGTCTAAGCAGCTGAAACAAAAGTAAGACCTATTCAACACAGTACCTCTCAAGAGCTAATTACTTAATAATGTGTAGGCCTTTTTAGAGACTTTAAAATAATAGAATTCAAATCAGTGTTTACTTTCCTTAAATTATAAAGTTTCTTATTAAGGTTAAAAATAACACTAGGCTTTTTTTTTTTTAAGTGCACCATGCTATTAAATGTCTCATTTGTTTCATTCACCTCTTTGAAATTGAAACGGACTTGGTTAAGGAATGGCAAACGGAAACATTGAGAAGGTTAGCTAGGCACAGTAGCATCCATCTGTGACCCCAGCTGTCAGGAGCAGGTGGGTCACTGCAGTTTCAAGGTTAGCCTGAACTACATAGCAAGTACCAGGCCAAGCTAGGGGAGAGTGAGACTCTATCACAAATACAGAAACAAGAATAACCTAGTGAATAACAAAACTCTCAGGGAATAAGATTCATTTTCTGTGGATAAGAAGTTTTAAGGAAAAGGAAGAAAAATAAATACTTTACCTGAATTCTAGAATGTAGCACAATAACTTTAAATGGAAAATTTGAGAGAATGAGCGGGAGAGAACACATGCTATATAAAGTTTCTTATAGTATAATGTTATAATCATTCTACTTGATAATTACTGTTTATCTCAATGTATCTAAAGCATAAATTAAACTTTGTTATAGGTATATATAGGAAAATGCAACATATACTATCATCTATCTATCACCTCTCAATCATTTATCTATCTACCTATCTATCATCTATCTATATATCTATCCAAATCATTTACCTGTCCATCTATCTATAATCTATCTATATATCTCTCTATTATTTATGTATCTACCTATCTTTATATCTGACTGTCTATATACACTCACTATGATCAGGTATCTAGTAGAGGACTTAGATCAAATGCTCCCATGACCAAGGATCACTACTGTACTAATCTATGCCTGGTCAAACCCTTGTGGGTTTGACCTTCAGTTGGGCATTGAGGAGAGAATGCCCAAGTAAATACAAAGATATGCTTTGGGATTCATAGTGGCCTAAGTATATATAAATGTTTATTAATGTCAGCAGGTATCATAAAGTTTATAATTTAGGTGCATTGTTCTAAACAGTATTTATCAACTAGAACATATTTTTTCATAGAAGTATATATTTAGTAGCATAAAACAAAGCCAGCTGGATAAAATAATACATTTTAATCATGCATATTATATATATTAGCATATATTATAAACTGAAAAGCTAACACTACTTATTTAATATGGAACTACTAAATGAAGAAATTTAAACTTGAACTTAGGTTTCTTTTATTACATAACATATTTCATGAGCTTTATCACTCTTATTAAAACAAAAATTAATCCTATACTACATTAAACTAAACGCCAATAACAACCTACAAAAGTTTTTCCTTTTATTTTTTTTTGTTTGCTTTTTTTCAAGGTAGAGTCTTGCTATAGCCCAGCCTGACCTGGAATTTACTATGTAGTCTCAGGTTGGCCTTGAACTCAGTGTTCCTCCTACCTCTGGTGCCCAAGTGCTAGAAGTGCCAGCACACCCTACAACAAAACTTTTCAAATTTTATTCACTCTAGATGACTCTAAGTAGCATGATGACATTTATTAAGTCCAAAAAATGCATTTTTAATAAAATTGATATATGCTTATGATATTTTATAGAAAGAGAAAAAAATCAAATCCACCACATACATACACCTCAGATAAGACTTAATTCTACAATATAACATGATTCCTTGGACCATGAGAAGGGTGCACTAATCTATTGTTCTAATCCTATTAGCTATTTAAAAAGTTATTTTTCTATAGATAATCCATTCAATTTAAAAGAATGTTATTATAACTGATATCAGCTTATATTAATAAATGTATATAGTGAGATCATGGTGAATCCCAATGTATAGTTTTAATTAAAAGTTCTTTTCTACAAAATCACATTTATTTAGTATCAAATGATTAATTACACATATTAACATAGAGATAACTTTCTGATAATCTGATCAAAAGAACATTAACATTGTATCTAGTCTTTTTATCAAAGACTGCACTATTTCTACTTGTGTCTTTTTTCTTACTTGAATTTTATTTTAGCATGCAAACATATGGATAATAATGTTTCATTATTGTATTTTATAGTATATTTTGTTTACATTATCACAGCCCTTCTCCACCCTACCTCCTATAACTTCTCCCTTACTGTCCCTTACACATTCATGTCATATGAGGTGTTTTATTACTCTCTATTTCTCTATAACTCTTCACCTCTCTGGTGTCCTCCTTAACTACATAACCTATACCCTTTTTAATGCCTCCTCATTTATATCCACACAAACACTCAAAGGATCACCAGAGAAAATGGAGTGTTTTTCTTTTGGGGGACTGAGTTGTCTCATTCAATATAATTTTCAAGTTCCATCCATCTTACTAAGAATTTCATAATTTCCCTTTTCTTTACAGCTGAATAAAATTCCATTACATGTGTGCACCACATTTCTGGCTATCAGCTCATAGGTATTTCTTCTGCTTGAATTTTCTAGTCATTGTTAATAGAGCAGTAAAGAACATTGATATGAAGGTGTCTCTGTGATAGGATATAGAGTCCTTTGGGAATATGTTCATTAATAGTTTGGTTGGTTTGTGCTGTGGTTTGATTCGGGTGTCCCCATAAATTTAGGTGTTCTGAATGCTAGGTTCCCAGCTGATGGAGAGTTGGGGATTAATGGCTCCTGGAGGCAGTGTACTGTTGGGGCCAGGTTTGTGGGTATTATAGCCAGTGACCCCATGCTAGTGTTTGTCACTCTCTTCTGTATCTATTGTCCACCAGATGTTGGCCAGGGGGTGATGTACACCCTCTGCTCATGCCATCATTTTCCCCTGCCATCATGGAGCTTCTCTTCGAGTCTATAAGCCAAAATAAAACTTTTTTTCTTAAACGCTGCTCTTGGTTGGGTGATTTCTGCCAGTAATGTGAATCTGACTGCAACAGTTCATATGGTAGTTCAACTTTTAGCTTTATGAGAAACCTCTACACTGTTAGTGTCTCCACCAGTTTCACTCCACCAACAGTGAATAAGATCTCCCCTTCCCCCACAACCTCATCAGCTTTTGTTGGCCTTTTGTTTGTTTGTTTGTTTTTTGTTTTTTGGTTTTTTTTTGGTTTTTCAAGGTAGGGTCTCACTCTGGCTCAGGTCAGGCTCAGGCTGACCTGGAATTCACTATGTAGTCTCAGGGTGGCCTTGAACTCTTGGCAATCCTCCTACCTCTGCCTCCCGAGTGTTGAGATTAAAGGCATGCGCCACCATGCTCGGCTGTTTTCTTTTTTAAGACATATTTTTAGTTTACTTATTTGAGAGAAAGAGGCAGAGAGAGACATTGGGGGAATAGAATGGGCCCACCAGGGCCTCCAGCTACTGCAAATGAACTCCAGATGCATGCGGCCCCTTGTGCATCTGGCTTACATGGCTCCTGGAGAATCAAACCAGGGATCCTTTGGCCACTAACCACTAAACCATCACTCCAGCCCTCATTTGTTTTCTTGGTGATAGACATTCTGACTAAGATGAGAAGGAATCTCAAAGTAATGCTATATAAGCCTCATGTCTTATGATTTTGAACATTTAAAAAAAGATCTGTCGGTCACTTGTGTTTCTTCATTAGTCTATTTATTAGCAATTTACCCCCAACTGGGGAAGGAGTTCTTTAATTTCTCTTTCTCTCTCTCCATATATCTATCTATCTATCTATTTATCTATCTATCTATATATGTATATATATATATATATATATTTTTAAATTATTTCAGAGAGAGAGAGGAAGAGGCAGACAGAGAGAAAGAGAGTATGTGCACCCTGGGGTCTCTAGCCACTGCAAGTGAACTCCAGATGTATGTGCACCCCCTTCTGCACCTGGCTTATGTCAGTCCTGGGGAATTGAATTGGGGTCCTTAGGCTTTGCAGGCAAACACTTTATCCATTAAGCCATTTCTCCAGCCCTCTCTCTATATATTTTAATATTTTATTTTATTTTTTAATTTATTTGAGAGAAGCAGAGAGAGGGAGAGGGAGAATGGGTGTGCCAGGGCCTCCAGCCACTGCAAACGAACTCCAGATGCATGTGCCACCTTGTGCATCTGGATTACATGGGTCCTGGGGAATCGAACCAAGGTCCTTTGGCTTTGCAGGCAAGTACCTTAACCTCTAAGCCATCTCTCCAGCCCTCTTTATATATTTTTGATATCAACTCCCTGTCTGAGGTATAATTGGCAAATACTTTCTGCCATTCTATTGGCTTTCTGTTTGCTCTACTGATGGTTTCTTTGCCTCTGCAGAACACTTTCAACTTCAAGTAGTCCTGTTTGCTAATTCTTGGGTCTATTTCCTGTGTTATTGGAGTCATTTTCATAAAGTTCTGATCTATTCATATAAGTTCCTGTGAATTCTCTATATTTTCCTCTAATAATCAGCATTTCTGGCTTAAAATTGAGGTCATTTGCCCATTTGAATTGATCTTTGTTCAAGGTGAACACTGTGGATCTAAATTCATTCATCTGCAGGTAGATAACTGTTGCAGTGAGGTTCGCATTGCTGGTAGAAATCACCCAACCAAGAGCAGCTTGTGGGAAAAAAGAGGTTTATTTTGGCTTATAGGTTTGAGGGGGAAGCTACATGATGGGAGGGAAAATAATGGCATGAGCAGAGGGTGGACATCACCCCCTGGCCAACATAAGGTGGACAATAGCAGCAGGAGAGTGTGCCAAACATTGGCATGGGGAAACTGGCTATAATACCTATAAGCCTGACCCCCTCCCACAATATACCACCTCCAGGAGGCATTAATTTTCAAATCTCCATTAGCTGGGAACCTGGCATTCAGAACACCTAAGTTTATGGGGGACACCTGAATCAAACCACCACATTCTGCCCCTGGCTGGCCCCCACAAACTGTTAAACATCCATGATGTAAAATGCAATGCATTCAGTCCATCTTTAAAAGTCCCCATAGTTTTTATCAATTCCAATGATAGTCATACATCCCCATAGCCCAAGATCTTTTAACTGAGCCATAATACCAAAAAAAAAAAAAAAAAAAAATCCAACAAAACCATAATGGCACAGAATAAACGATCACACTGCAAATGAAGGCATTGGACATAGTAAAGAAATATTCAACCAATAGAAGATTTACAACAACCAGGGCAAACATCAAACTCTGCAGCTTAAAGTCCAACAACTCTAGCCAGTGACAAGTCTCCAAGTCCAATAATTGTAACCAGCAAGTCTCTGGAGTTCCAATTCCACACCTCCAGTTAGGCTACTCACAGTCCTGGAAAACTTCATGTGGGGGTGACAGCTTTCCTTGGTAGCCATCTCATTGTCCTGGCATCTCCACTGTGTCTCTATTGTAATTCATGGTTCATCTTCATGACCATGACCCCATGTGGTCTCCATGCAGGCATCCAAGAAACCTGCTTCACACTGCCCATGGCCATTTCCAAAACACAAGACTATGCTGCAAACTCAATGACCCTCTCTTTCCTGCATTTCTTATACTCCACAATACCAGGTAGAGTGCCAATTTGTTAATCCAGGTGGTGGATAAAGCAGACTTTGAAGAACAGGACAATCCTTGAGCACTGAGGCCCCTTAAAAAGAATCTACATTCTTCCTCTTCCCCAGTGCAGGTCAGCTGGTCCAATTTCAAAGGTTGTAATCCCTCAATTGCGGCTGAATGGGCAGCAGTCCACCCAAAGATTTCTTTTTTTTTTTTTTTCCTGTGCCATATCCCTCTGCTCACACCAGTTCATTTCTATTCAAAGCAACCCTGCACAACTTCTTAGGACACAGACATAACAGCAAGCTTCTCACACAAGCTGCTAGCCCAGTCCAAGCAAAGCTCTTTCTCACTCTCATAAACCAAACCTCACAGTCCATAGTTCTTACCGCATTCAGGTCTTTCAACCCTGACCAGAATAATCCATCAAGCTGTACTTACAGCATGGCAAGGCATCTCTTTTTTTTTTAATGTCTCTGTGTATCATGACCCAATGAGGCTCTGACATTCTTTCCGCCCCCCTCTTCCACAAATTTCCCTGAGCCATGTTAGGTTCAATTTAGTTCTGCTTCAGTGATGAGATCTTGGGAGCCTCTGTGTCTCTGGATATCTGATTTGGTTGGAATTGATTGCTCTCTGTGTCAATCTCCTTCATCTTTGTGCTGGTACAGGTTCCCCAAGAAAACAGCACACTTGCTTATTTTGCCAATTAGTATAAGTTTCAGCTGGGGACCTTTTGAGGTATGATGGGGTGGTTCTCTCCTCAGGATCTTCATCTATCTGAAAAAGAGAAGCAAATTCTCCAACAGAGTAAGGCTAGCACCAAATAAATGGGATGACCATTTTTTTAGAGAGAGAATTTAATAGGTGTAGGCCCTCTTGTAGCCCACGATTGGTGGTAGCTTGATAGTGGAGAGCAAGCTCATTTTTGGCTCTGATTCTGACATGTATCCCAGCTCCAGCTATCAGCTCCATTCCACTGAGCAAATCAGTTGGCCAAATTGAGAGTAGTTGGTTTCCCACCATGGCTGTGCTCCACAAATGTACTTGAGTGAGCATCACCACAGGTTATTTGCTGCTAAGTAGGTTAGACCATGAGTTGCTTGGACAGATATTGGTCATTTTCCCCAAGTCGTCCATGTAGCACCTTCTGGTACTAGATGTACTGACTGTCTGGGGACTGACTCTCTTCCAGTTTCCAGCCATGTCACTGCATGTTATGTGTCAACCACATATGGTGTCTTCAGAAGTAGGGTCTTACCACTAACCTTTGGTGGGTCATCAAGTACTCTGACAGAAATCTGTCATTCTTTTAGGAAACCTTGTAGGTCTCTCTGATCAAAAGCTCAATGTGGATGATAGCCACCTGCTGGTACTGGGAGAATACCTGAGTCACAAGGCCCTGGAGAGGGTACAATGAATCTTCTACTGCTTATCTCTCTCTATTTCTCTCTCTCTCTCTCTCTCTCACTCTTTTATATTACTTATCTTTTTCTTCCCTCTCTTCATGGGCACTGACCTGTAACTGCATGGCATCTCTTATGCCAAGGTTTCAAATCTTTTCACATTCCTCTTGAAAATAAGCTCTAAAAGACCAAAGGCACATAGTCATGTGTCTAGCACCAAATGATACCACTCCATGGTACCACCTTACTGTTGCAGTCAGGTTCGCATTGCTGGTAGAAACCACCCAACAAGGAGCAGCTTGTGGGTAAAAAAGAGATTTATTTTGGCTTACAGGCTCAAGGGGGAATGTCCATGATGGCAGGGAAAACGATGGCATGAGCAGAGGGAGGACATCACTTCCTGGCCAACATAAGGTGGACAATAGCAACAGGAGAGTGTGCCAAACACTGGCATGCGGAAACAGGCTATAACACCCATAAGCCCACCCTCAACAATACACCACCTCCAGGAAGTGTTAATTCTCAAATCTTCATTAGCTGGGAACCTAGCATTGAGAACATCTAAGTTTATGGGGGACACCTGAATCAAACCACAATAACTTTTTGGGGGGGGGTGAGGTAGGGTCTCACTCTAGTCCAGCCTGACTAGTAATTCACTATGTGGTCTCAGGGTGGCCTTGAACTCACTGTGACCCTCCTACCTCTGCCTCCTGACTTCTGGGACTTTTGGCTTTGCAGGCAAGCACCTTAGCCAATACATCTCTCCATCCCAAAGACATTTGTATTTGACTAAAACTCAAAAAGTATGATGAGACAATCTCAAAATCACACATGGAATTTCTGGACAGAAGAAACTCACAGACACTTGGAAACTATTGTGCTAGAGAGAGGCACTACTCATAATTTCTGCTGTGTACAGATTACTGAGATGGAAAACAAGGGCAGCTATCAATAATAAGACAATAGAAATACGGTTTCTCAACTCTGTAATTAAGTGTAAATGCCTGCATTTTAGTTTATCCTGTATTGTCTTTGCATAACTTAACTATCATTCAGCTTAGATCTACACCAATGACCAAAGCTAGATCAGTAAACCCATGTTGCTTCCAGTGGCTCACATTGTATCACTTCCAAATCTGCAAAGTTGAACACTACTCAGCAATTCTTCATTGCCCCCAAGCCAGCTTGATCTCTTTCCCAGATTCCTATTTCCTTGTCTGTCCTGAAAACTCAAACTCTTGACCTGTTCCCTTATCTGCTTCTATAAGCAACTTCCAGGTAGACGAATTCATCTGTATGGTGGCTTTGACTCCTTCCCTCCATCCTGACCACATGGCCCTGGGAGCCTAGTGCCTCTTCTTGTGTGCTGGATCCAAACCTAAACCTAGAAACTCCCTTAGAATAACTCCCCCTTCCTCATCTTCTTCTCATCAGAAAGGTAGCCACCTTTCCAGGGTACTTCCATGAGAATATAAAATAATCTCTAATTTCAATAAATAACAATTTTCGCTCTTCAAGCCTCCTCTGCTTTTACTATCTTCTCTTGCAAACCTCTGAAAAAAGTAAACTATATATTTTTTCTCTCTCCCTCCCCCTCTCTCTTTGCAATTTCTCATCATCTCCTGTTTTTCCTTCAGTCTGTTCTAATCATTCCTTTTGTAGGCATCTAAAACACTTTCTAGTGATGGCCTTCTAGCTACTGTCTTGCCAAACTCAATGTTCAAATTTATAAAAATGATCACCAGCATGTCACAATCATTTCCATTCTTTTACTTAAACATTATTACTTATTTTTACAATAAACACAAGCATTCCAAGGTGAGTATCTCTGAATTTTATCTCTGAGTTAACCAATTGTTAAAAACTTGTTGCCTCACCTTCCTTACATGTATCTAATCCATTGTCATACAGAACTGTAAACATTTATATGTATACATATGTGTATGCTTTGTTTTGATTTTATCATGGAAAAGAGTGGTACTAATCTTTTGCTCAGTGAGCTATGTAGACACCATGCAATTTTATGAAGATTTAATATGCATGATTTCAGCACAGTAAAATTAATAGATTCAACATATGTTAAACCTACAGCCTAGGATAGCTATGGATGTGACCCAAACATTTGAAGTTGAGGTCGTGTTGAGATATCAACACACAGGCATAAAGTTTTCTTTTGTTCCCTTATGTTGTTATTGTTCTTTAAGTAATTACCAACCATTACAATTATGAAAAAATGTCAACACAAAGCCAGTTTTGTAATACATGCCTGTAATATCAACCCTCAGGAAGCTGATGAATATATCTAAATTTTGAGTTCAGCCTTGGCTGTATGGTGAGTTACCAACCAACCAGAGCTATATAGGGAGGTGCTGCTTCAAGAAAAATAGGCCAATGTAAACAATTTATATTTGTAGCAGTCCTTATTCTACTTCTCATTATCTTTCCTACAATGAGGTTTGATACTACTGGGCTTTACACCTTACAAAATTCACTTTGTACTTGCATGAATTTGAACTACTTCTTAAGATGTGCTGCAGCATAGTATTAGCTATAATCTCCTGAACAGTAGCTCAAACAGTGAAAAATAGGACAGGAGTGAAACCATGTTCCTATGAGACCAAGTTGCATTTTAAATGTGTTACAGACTTCTGGAAATAATGCAAAAACTGAACCACTTATCTTTCAAACATGTTGTGATTTTAGACTTGATTCACAACTTAGTATATACATACTGTGCACCATTGCTCCCTGTTTACTTGAGAGTAAGTGATCCTCAATGGTTTGATTTCTATGTCTATTTAATCACACATATTGATTTTAATTTCATTTTTGCTAGTTACTTTAAAAATTATCATACAATGTGATAAGCTTCATTCTGCCATTTTCATTGATTCTTTTTCTGCCTTCTATTTATTTATTATTTACTTGTTATATAAGCTTCTTATTGTCATCCTCCATACATATAGACAATATATCATAATCATAGTCCTTTCATATCACCTTTTTATTCACTCTTAAGTCCCACTTCCAATGAATCCCTTCCTTCCAACTAGTCTCTCTTCTATCTTGTTATTATTTTTCCCTCTTATTATGCAGGCCTTGTGTAGGTAGCTTTAGCCACTGTGAGGTCATGAGTGTTATGGCCAATTTGTGTCTGGAAGACAATATTACAAAGCACTCCTTCCCTACCTGGATCTTACATTATTTCTGTCACCACTTCTGCAAGGTCCCTGAGCCTTGAAGGGTATGATAGAGATGCCTCACATAGTGGTGAACATTCCACTGTCATTTTATTCCTCAGCACTTTGGTGAGTTTTTGTTACCACAGTGGTCACCATCCTCTGAAAAGAGAAACTACTTTAACCAAAATCAAGGTGTCATAAAATATATGGGCGTAAACATAAGTATTTGGAAAAGTTTAGGGACATAATATACTGATTTAGCCAGACAACAGTAGTACTTTCCCCTCTAGGACTTATTACCCGCCCCCCACCCCATGCCATAGGCTTTTGATTGAGTTTTCTGTAACAGGTAAGCAATCTCTCCAGTAGGGTGAGCCTCAAGTTTTATCAGAGTAGTTGGATTCCCCTTTAACAGACATGCTACCATTGAACAAGTTGGTATCCACAAATAAGAGATAACATTCAACATTTGACTTTCTGAGTTTGGGTTACCTCACTTTGTATAATCCTTTCCAGATCCATCCATTTCCCTGCAAATTTCATTTTTCTTTACAGCTAAATAACACTCCATTGTGTACCTGTGACACATCTTCATTATCTATTCTTCAGGTGATGGGCATCTAGGCTGGCTTCCTTCCCTAGCTATACGGAATAGAGCAGCAATAAATATGGATGCACACGTATCTCTGTAGTATGTGTAGTGTCTCTAGGGTGTATGCCAAGGAGTGCTATAGTTGGATCAAATGGCTAATATATTTTTAGCTTGTCTCAGAAACCTCAACAGTGAAATCCACAATAGCTGTACTGGTTTACATTCCTGCCAACAGTGGAGAAGTGTTTCTCTTTCCCCTCCACAATTCTTTCTTATTTTACTTTGCTCTTATTTGCACCCTGAATCCTTCTTCCATCCACAGACCCTTTCCTCTGTTCCACTTCTTACTCCCAATATTACCCTTCTGTTTTCATGTTAGAGATACTCTGTCACCCTCTTCTCCATCTCCTTAAGATATGTCCTTCTGCTCTCATGATCCCCTTTTTACTTTTATTTCATTTTTCTTTTTTTTTTTTCCAGTAGGATCTCTCTTTAGCCCAGGCTGACCTGGAATTCACTATGTAGTCTCAGGGTGGTCTTGAACTAACTCATGGCAATCCTCCTACCTCTGACTCCAAAGTGCTGGGATTAGAGGTGTGAACCACCACACCTAGCCCCTTTTTATTTTCGTATAAGAATGCATACATACATATGCACACAAAATTACAATCTAGGATCTGTAAATGAGAAAAATATGGTATTTGTCTTTCCAAATCTTATTTCATTTCCACCACATTTCACATTGCCCTGAAAATAACCCTAGTATCATTCAGAAAAAGTTCTTGCTTATAAATGAATCTTCAAATGTTTTCCCTATGTCTTTTTTTTTTTTCTTCAGTTTTTGGGTCTTATAACAACACTTGATTTTTTCTGCATAGCTAGAGATGTGGATCTAATTTCATTCTTCTGTGCATGATTATCCTTTGTTTACCAGAACCAGTGGTTGAAGAGGCTTTTCTCTTTAATTAATTTATTTATTTGGTATGTGTTGAGTATATATGATGTGTGTGTGTGTGTGTGTGAGAGAGAGAGAGAGAGAGAGAGGTGGCATATTCACATAAGTGTGCAAATGCAGACACCCCTGTACACATATGTGGAAGCCAGAGAGCATCAGCTATTTTCCTCTGTCACTCACCCATGCTTCCTTGAGATGGAATTCCTCACTCAAGTCTGAAATGATGCTTTTCCCAGGAAGCTAAAACCGTTCTCCAGTCTCTGCCCCCATTGGACTTATTTTGAAGATGAGCATTTTTTTTTTTTTGAGGTAGGGTCTCACTCCAGTGCAGCATGACCTGGAATTCACTATGTAGTCTCAAGGTGACCTCAAACTCATCGTTACCCTCCTATATCTTCCTACCTCTGTTTCCTGAGTACTGGGCTTAAAGGCATGTGCCATCACGCCCGGCCAAAGATGTGCATTTCTATGCATAGGTATTTTCATGGGTGCTGGAGAACCGAGCTCTGGCATCCTCAGGCCCTCATCATTGTGCAGCCAGTACTCTTACCAGCTAAGCCATCTCCACAGCCCCTAAAAGGCTTTTCTGTAATGCATGTTATTGACACCTGTGCTGAAAATAGATGGCAATAGAAATGGGGGTTTATTTTTGGTTTATCTATTCTATTGCATTGCCCTATGTGTCTACTTTTGTGCCAGCACCATGATCTTTGTCACAATGGTTTTGTACTATAACATGAGGTCTGCTGTTTTGATATCTCTAGCATGTTCTTTATGCTTTGGATTGCTTTGTTCGAAATCTCTTGAGGAGCTGGGGAAATGGATCAGTGGTTAAAGATGTTTGCTTGAATCTTTTGTGCATCCATATACATTTTAGGAATAGTTTTCTAGTTCTATAAAAAATATTATTGAGAATTTGATGGGATAACATTGAATTTTGTCCCACTGATGGGACAAAATACCTGACCAAAAGCACCTTGGTTTTTGTGGGGTGGGGGCGGCAGAAAGGGTTCATGTTAGGCTTATAGTTTTCAACGGAAGCTTCATCATGGTGGAGGAAGCGGGCTCCCTCCCATGTCCACAACAGAGAGACAGCAGCCTTTACCAGCAAGCACTAGCTGGATCTGAATACCCAAGGCTGCACTCAACCTCAAGGTCTGTCCCTGATGAGACACTTTCTCTGGCAGGGATCCACCTCTCAAAGACTTCTGCTAACCAGAAAGCTCAATCACAAACTAATGAGACTATGAGGGCATTGCATTCAATCCAATTCAATAATATAGCCAGTTTCACAATATTGACTGTCAATTAATAATCATGGAAGCTTCTGAGATATTCTGATGTCTTCAGTTTCTTTCTTGAGTGTCTTAATGTTTACATTATAAATATTTTTCATATTCATGTTTGTTTATACTTAAATATTTAAAATATATTGTGAATGGGATAATTTTCCTAATTTTTTTTCTCAGCAAGTTGATTATTGGTATATAGAAAAACTACTAATTTTGTATGTTTGTTTTATATCATGTTACTTTTCTGACAGAATTTCTTGGATATGAGAGTTTTGTTATGACATATGTAGGATGTTTTATTTATAGTATCATGCCACTTGCAAATAAGAAATTTTTAAGTTCTTTCTTTCTAATTTGTATCTCTTTCATTTCTCAGTCTTGAGTTTTTTCTAGCTAATATGTTGAGCAATATATTGAAAAAGATGGATAGAATAAGAAAACACATAAAACTCTTTTCAGCATCTAATGACAATTTAATTTTGATTGCATTGAATCTCTGGATCAAGTTGGGAAAAATATTAACTTTTCTTGAATATAAACATGTAATATTTTTCTATTCATGTAATTCCTATTTTTGCTTAATATAACCACATATTGCATATCTAGATCTTCTTTATGTTTTGTTAGATTCATGCATGATGTACTTCATTGGGGGATTTATAATGTAAGCAATGTTTTGATGTTAGATTCTACTTGTTTGTCACTGATTTATGAAACATAGATTTACTTTTATGTTTAACATTGTTTCCTAGTATTCTACGATATTAGTTTATTACTTCCTATATATTTTTCAATACTTCCAGATCTTCTTACAGATTATCATATCATATTAATGTTTCTTTTTTTCTTTCATGACTTGTGTATCTTTTTCAAAAAATATTTTTATGTATTTATTTGCAAGCAGAGAGAGAAGAGATGATGAACACATCAGAGCCTCTAGACACTGCAAATGTACTCCAGACGCATGTGGTATTTTGTGTATCTAGCTTTACATGGATACTGGGGAACTGAATCCAGGTCATTAGGCTTTGCAGGCAAGCCCTTTAACTGATGATCTATCTCTCCAACCCTTGCATATTGTTTATTTCCTCTTCTTATCTTTCTTCATTAGCTAAAACTTCTGCTGCAATGTTGGAAAGCAATGAGATGAAGGAAAATCGCTGCCTCATTTCTGGTTTTGAAACTTTTGAGTTTTTCACCATTAAGCACATTCGCTCTAGGAATCTAAATATTCCTAGGTACTCTTGATTAAGTTTTAGGAGTTCCCACTATTCCTTGTCTAATTTGAGCCTTCTTTACACAGTAGCTATGCTTTTGACTTTTTTTAATTTTTTATTAATTAGTTTTGTATTCAGCAAATGCAGTCAGTTTGGTACCATTATTAGGCTCATCTGTGATCTACCCCCTCCCCTTGGCCCCTCCTTGTTGAGGTATATGGGTCATGCATTGTGGAGCTAGCCCACAGTTATGGGTAGGATAAATGTCTCTGCATATCATGACCCAACATGTGGCTCTGACATTCTTTCCGCCCCCTCTTCCGCAAAATTTCCCTGAGCCATGTTGGGTTCATGTTTGGTCTGCTTCAGTGATGAGGTGTTGGGGGCCTCTGAGTCTCTGGCTCTCTGATTTGGTAGGAGTTGATTTTTCTCTGTGTTGATCTCCTTCCCCCTTGTGCTGGTACCGGGTTCACCAGGAGAACAGCACCCTTGCTTGTTTCGCCAACTGTTCTTAGTTCCAGCTGGGGCCCTTTTGAGGTATGATGGGGTGGCTCTCTCCTTAGGATCTACATCTGTCTGAAAAAGAGAAGCAGATTCTCCAACGGAGAGTAAGTTAGCACCAGGACAAATGATATCTCAGAATTTAAAACAGGTATGTATAACTAATCTAAGTCAATTTTCTAATAACTCTACTACTTCA
Organism: Dipus sagitta; assembly: GCA_036346955.1. Taxonomy (NCBI): domain Eukaryota; kingdom Metazoa; phylum Chordata; class Mammalia; order Rodentia; family Dipodidae; genus Dipus; species Dipus sagitta. The sequence continues at coordinate 109,663,122 of CM070779.1, read as the reverse complement.
TAGGTATATGATTACCTTACAATTAAATGTACTTCTACAATTATGTTGCAATCCTTTGTATTATTGCTGCTAATTTTTTCACATGTACACGCACACACATATAAGCATGCATACATGTAGAGATATGCGACATTCATATAAACATCTATGATCAATACATTACTAGAATGGCACTGTTATTTTAAACAAACAGCACATAGATCTTTTAAAAATCAGTTATCATAAGTTCAAGGCCACCCTGTGATTACATAGTGAATTCCATGTAAGACTGGGCTAGGGCAAGACCTTACCTCAAAAAAAAAAAAAAATCAGCAAAATAGTTTTTGTTTGACTCATACATCCATTGACGATCCCTTGTCTTAGGTATTGTGAATATTGCTGCAGCGAGTATTGATGTATAGGCCTCTCTCTGGTATGATATCCTTTCTTCCAGCTATAGGTGGATGACATGGTGTTTACATTTACTTCATTGATAGTATTCCTCTCTCTATGTAAATATCAGTTTCTAACTTTTCTCCAAAAAAATCTTTTATGCTTACTTGTAAAAGATCTTCAACTAGCAATTTTATATATATATTTAAATTCCTGGTCTAATAATTCTAGAATCCCTACAATTTCTAGTTCATGATATTTTTTGATATTGGCAGGCTTGACATTTCTCTTTATGACAAGAGTATCTCAATAACTATATGATATCTAATGATATTACAAAGAATATATTAGGTTGAGAAAATGTGCTGTAAGTAGACCTTTAGTATAATGTTCTGTTGAGATGAGGGGAAGACGAAATCATTCCCTAGATACATAGGACTTCTATGCCTCTGAAACTGAACCTCGTGTGTTTCTCAGTTCCAGAGTGACTCTTCACTTTGTGACACAGGGTGGATAAAAAGGCCAGAGTTTAGTGGTATTGCTTCTTTCCTATATAGAAAGCCAAAGTTGTCTAGAGTAGTACAATGATAAAACCTAGCAGGTTAAGGTCTGGTTAAACAATTTCTGAGGGCAGACCTGGTAAGGGAGTACAGGAACCTTTAGCAAATTTCCTCTCTCCTTCCAGAATAAGGAGAATTTTTCTGTAAAATTTACCATAATAATATGGCCACACTACTAGAAATAAAATTCACACAAGCATGTATTAGTCTATTTTGTGTTGCTGCAACAACATACCTAAGGCTAAACAATAACTAATGAAAAGATGTTAAATAATGCACAGTTTTGAGGGTTAAGAATCCAGGATAGGGCAACTTCATTGGTTTCATCTCAGGTAAAGTTCTTCTGGGTACAACACAACATAAGAGATGGCATTGGCAAGATCAAATTCAAGAAAGAATCTCACATGGTAAGAAGCAAAAGTGATATAAAAACTTATTTAAAAAATATCAACCTATTCTCGTGAGAACTGAGTAGGGTCCCAGTGAAACTTTATTAATCTCTTCTTTTTTTTTTTTTTTTTTTTTTTTTGGTTTTTCGAGGTAGGGTCTCACTCTAGCCCAGGCTGACCTGGAATTCACTATGGAGTCTCAGGGTGGCCTCGAACTCACGGCGATCCTCCTACCTCTGCCTCCCGAGTGCTGGGATTAAAGGCGTGCGCCACCACGCCCGGCTATTAATCTCTTCTGAAGGTGACTGTCCAGTGACCAAACCACCTCCACACAGCCACACAAAGACCAAGCTTCTAGTACATGGCCTTCTGAAGGACACATTCAAGCCTATCAAAGCCGCAGCATCCCTGACACTTGGCTGTCAAACATTGCATAACTGGCTTCTCTTCCTCAGTGCCCTCACCTGTACTATAGAAGGAAGTCAGTTGGCTCTCATTGTGGGCCCATAACAGAGCCTGACACATGATAAACACAGTAAAAATGCTAGTGAATAAGGTAATAGACACAATTCTACAATGTTCCCTGAGCCTTGGAGGGCAAGATAGGGACCTGATTTTTTTCTTCCTTTCTCTGTAGCCTCTGGCTTTCTGTTTTTGTTTCAATGACCACAATGTCTGTCACTATCTGCCTGAAACTGGTTTTCAGGATAGCCATGAGAGCCATATTTATGTCATCACTTTCTCTATAATGACTTCTGGGCTGGGGCAGATGAGGTGGAGGTGACCCATCTCATGGTAGACAATTTACTCTCTCTTTTTGATGTATTGATGTATCCATCCTTTTCTTCCCAGTATTCTTCTCCATCTGTAAAATAGAACCCATTCTCCAGCCAAAAGTAGAACCGTTTGAATAAGAGGGAATGAGACTGGTTATTAGCAAGATATATTTATGTGTATATCCATACTTCCTAGTTTAAGAGCAGTGGAGGTTCTTCATGTAAGCTATTGGATTCCTTTCCTAGAGAATCTGACTTGGTTCCCAGAGCCAGATACAAGCCCTCCCCCACTGAGTGGGTTGGGTCTCATCTCCAATCCATGACCAGTTGGTTACCTATAGCAACATGCTCACTTGATGTCCTCTGGCCACAGGCTGTGGTGTCTTCAGTAATGGGGACTTACCTTACCTTTAGTAAATTTTAAGATTATCAAATAAGCAATATATTTAGACTACAAACTTTTAAAAAAAATTTTATTTATTTATTCATTTATGTATTTATTTGAGAGTGACAGACAGAGAGAGAAAGAGGCAGAGAGAGAGAGAGAGAGAGAGAATGGGCGCTCCAGGACCTCCAGCCACTGCAAACGAACTCCAGACACATGCGCCCCCCTAGTGCATCTGGCTACCATGGGTCCTGTGGAATTGAGCCTCGAACCGGGGTCCTTAGGCTTCACAGGCAAGCGCTTAACCACTAAGCCATCTCTCCAGCCCTAGACTACAAACTTTTTGCTCTTGCTTTTCCCTTCAAAAAGACAATTCCATGTGCCTTGCACTACAATGGGCCAACATGAGTATGCAGTATATTTCAGAGCTGTAGATATGACGTATGTTGTTAAGATTTTTTTCCCTTTGGTAACATATAGATATGTGACTTTATCTGATTTAAATTTTGTAATTCTGCCCCATCTGCACATTGAGTTCTCTGCATACAAATGTATTTAGCAAGTTAGGATTCATACTTTTCCTAGGTTTCTGTCTTTTATTTTATTTTTATTTTATTTACATGGATTTAATTTTATATAACAGACCTTAGAAGATGGTAACTCCTTCTCAAAGTAGCTTGTCTTCCCCTAAACACAATAAATGTATCCTCTCCTAATATACTATATTAGGTCAAAGATAATGAGATTTTTCTATAAACGAATAATTGCTTACATTTATATTTTAAATATTGAAATAGCTCTGAAGTGGTAAGATTGTTTGTAGGTTAAAGTTATAGAAAGGCAGGCCAAATTTACATAAATGATAGAGCCTTCCAATTAGTGAGTTTTGTGGAACAGTGAATAAGCCTATAAGCAGGACATAAAATGCAAAAGACCAAGTCACAACATAGGCTTTGTCATTGATCCTGACAAATAGAATTTTTGGTACTGATTGTTGGATGATGCTTAAAGGTAGACTGGTAAATTTCTTCTTCTACATTTTGTGAAAATAGTTTAGTGTGAGTGATAATGAGGTCTCACTCTGTTTCTCAGCTAATGATTTGCTGCTGAGAAATGGAGGGAGAGTGTTGGATATGCAGGGAGGTTACAGGGCATGAGAGCTATGGAAATGACACTTACCAGGTTTTACTTAATAGAGAAGTATTTCATCTTCTTGGAAAATGATGCAATTTCATGTCTGTCTGCTATTTTAAAAGCCTATGGTGAAACCTGAGTGTCATTATAACTGCAAATGAAGCACTAATGAATAAAACTCACTGAATTGCAATAGCTATATCTATGACTTCAGAGAAAAAGAAACTCAATAGAAAGTATTTTGGATCACAAAAGTTATCCTATATGATTATACATTTAACACTTTTCATTTAGATTTTATGTTAACTGAAATTTTGACTGTGGTTAAAATTCATTTCTGTGATATAAAAGTACTTGTAGGAGTTAATAAAGAAAATAATTAGAAAATATAATTTTAGTCACATTAAACTTTTAAGAAAAGCAGTTCACCTTGTACATTGTACTCAGAACAGTATTGCCATGATTTTGAAAAACTATTAAGTCAAAAAATTCTTTTGAGGAAGCATCTTACTGTTTCTCCCAGGCTTGTGTAAATATAGAAGTGTGGGTTTTTTTTGACAAATTTGGATAGAGGCTAACAGTAAGCATGGTGCAAGTGTCTTTCATGTCTGGGCTGCTGGTTTCCATCCACCCTTTACTCTTCCTAATACATTTCTCAAGAATATCACACCTGATTTCTTGATGCAAAATGAGTTACCTAGTAAGACTGTTTTCAAAATTTCCCTTTCTTTTATTAATATCTTAGGTGTTACTTTTTAGATTCAGTGATAAATAGCTTTTTCTCTCTTCCTTTCTCCAATTCTCCCCTTACCTGTTTTTCCCCACACATGTTTTTCTGTATTTGTTCAGCCCTGATTTACTCCTTCTTACTTTCATTTTTAACTTTTAAGGTGCACTGACTACTTGAAACATGCCAGAAGAACTCAAGGTTATATGCATCAAATATAGATGAATGTGTAATCCACACACATCATCCGGAAGCACTCGCTACTCAAAGAAAGGACGCTGCACTTGTAAGGACTTTTTTCCACTCCCAGTATGACTGTAGAAGTGCTTCCTTTGACTCTCCAATGTTTCCCACTGGGAGAATGAAAAATGTTGGGTACTGAAAGCATCATAGCCAGTGCCTGGCATCAGCAGATATAATTTCACCAAGCACTTTTACCTCTTCCTGTCACATTGGTCTCATCAAAAAAAAAAAAAAAAAATCACACCTAGTTGAACAAAAGATTTCAGACACATTAAAATTTCATAGAGAAGAGAATTTTAATTCAATGAGAATTAATTTAATAATTTATTTCCAAAGCAATCTGTGAGTATACAAATATTTTCTCCTTATGGTGCTGAGATTCAGATGAAGTTTATTTCAAGAAAATTTCTCTAAATTATAGAATTGAAAATGCTTACTCTGCTGTTATGATTTTACTGCCTTTAAATATTTAAATGTAAGCTGGGCGTGGTGGCGCATGCCTTTAATGCCAGCACTTGGGAGGCAGAGGTAGGAGGATCGCCTTGAGTTCGAGGCCACCCTGAGACTACATAGAATTCCAGGCAGCCTGGGCCACAGTGAGACCCTACCTCAAAAAACAAACAAACAAACAAACAAAAAAAACAAATATTTAAATGTATCAAGTGCCTTTGGAAGCATAACTTGTTTTATGTACTACTTTAATTTCTTTTTATTAGTTTGAAGAAAGTTATATGATAAGGAAAAGGGCCACTTAGTTCATTTTCAATATATATGTTTTCTAACAAGTTAAGAACAACAATTACAAAATATTACCATATATTACCACACAATGTTTAAAGTTTTATATTTTATTATAAAAAGAAATTAATGTTTTTTAATCTTTTTTATTATTTACAACTTCCATAATTATAGACAATAAGCCATGATAATTCCCCCCACCTTCCACTTCTCAACTCTCCACCATGTCCTCTTCTCCTCTCAATCACTCTCTTTTATTTAGATGTCTTCATCTTTACCACCTATTATACTGGCCTTGTGTAAGTCATGCTAGGAACTGTGAGGTCATGGATATGCAGGCCGTTTTGTGCCTGGAAGAGTGCATTTTAAGGAGTCTTATCCTTCCTTTGGCTCTTACATTCTTCTGGCCACCTCTTCCACAATGGATCCTGAGTCTTAGATGGTGTGATAGAGATGTTTCAGTGCTGAGCATTCCTCTGTCACTTCTCAGCACTATGGTGCCTTTTGAATCATCCCAGAGTGAACTACCATCTGAAAACAGCAGCTTGTCTCACCAAAAGAGAGAGTAGCATTAATATATAGGTACAAACATTAAGAAAAGTGCTTACCAGGCAGTTTCGTGAGAATAATATATGCATTTAGGTAGACAGCAGCAGGTGCTGTAACCCTAGGACCCATAACTTCCCTCATCGTAGGTTTTCAGTATCAGGCATGTATTCCCTCCTGTGGAATGGGCCTCTAGTCCAATTAGTGAGAGGTTGGTTTCCCCCACAACAGACATGCCACTATTGCACCCATTGGCTCATTTGGCCTGGCTGGCCCAAATTATGGCTTGCAGTGTCCACTGTTATTTATCTCCACTGATGACTTCTTTCTCTCCCCTGGAGCTGCATGCAGCAAGGGTTTTTCCAGATTTCTATCAGCTGGTCTACACAGAGGAGGTTTTCAGCTCAGCTAAAGCAAGATTTCTCAGTGACCTTGCAGTCCAAGCATGTGGATTCTTCAGCATAAAGGTCTTACCATCTATTTGTGGTGGGAAACCAAGAGCACCAGAAATGGCCTGTGATGTTTGGGGGGTCATCAAGGACTTCCTTGGCCAGCAACTTACTTAAAGGTATCCAATCCCTGGCACTGAAAATTATCTAGCAACAATCTATGGCTTCTGGATGCACCATTGTCCAAAACAGGTAGGTTTCAAAATGACCTATTCATACCCTCTTAGATTTTTATCAACCCTCCCTCACCCTTTCTTTACTCAGTCTCTTCTTTTGACCTCACTTTTAGTCTTTCCACCCTGAGTAATCTGTTTGTGTCTTGTTTGGGCTATGTTAGATATTTTATTTGCAAAAGTAGAGACGCATTTATGATCATTTGGATATCTGCTTTATATTCATGCACAAATGTATAATTCTTACTATATATGTATGAATATATATATATACATATATATATATATGTATATATATATATATATATATATATATATACAATGAAATTGTCATGACGAAGATATCAGGTGAAAATAAATAGTACTGAGAAAGTAATGCTTATTTTCAAAAACAAATGTACCTTTTAATTATTCCCAAATATATTGCACAGAGTTAATTTCACTTGGAAGAATTAATCAGACTTTGTTTTCTTTACTGTGAAATACTATCTGCTACACAATACTATCAATTATACAAAAATTAATTGTTTCCTACTTAGAAGGAATGCTAAGTTTGAATTCTCTTGGTTTATACTTCATTCGTTTGTATTTTTGTGACTTTGTTGTTTGGTTTGGGCTCATCTATAATTTTAGTGTAGAATCCATAGAAATGATGAATTGTGAAGTTTTTTTATATTTAGAGGAGTAATGAACACAGTAATTAGTTATAAAATATTGTAGTTATAGAACAAACACATTAAAGTTACTACATATTTATATAATTTGTTAAAGGGTAAAAGAGAAAGAGAGATATACTGAGTTTCTAGCATTCAACCTTGTGATACACAAATTTTTTTCTTAGATGTAGGGTCTTTCTTTTCTTAGAAAACCTGCTCAGGTAAAAAGTAGGAAAGGACAATAGATGAATAGTTGTTCAGTCCACATTCTATAGAATACAGATGATATTAAACATATTGTTGTAGTTTGAATGTGGAATGTCTCCCATAACCTCATGTGTCTGTGATTTTGTCTCATACTCCCTAGCTTGTAGAGCCTTTGAGAGGTGAAACCTTGCTTAAGGAGAAGTGTCATAGGAGTTTCAGTTTTAAGCCTAGTAAATAGACTTCTTCTATTCAGATTTATGACGGATTCCTGATAGTGTCATACTCTTTCTTCCATGTTAATCTTCCCCTTGAAACAGTAAGCCTGAAATAAACCCTTTTCTCTCATCTGGTTGGGTTTTTTTGTTCTAGGAACAAGAAGATCACTGCAACAGAAAATTGGTACCAAAAGTGTGTTGTTGCTATAATAAGCTGTACCCTCTGAGGTCTTTGCCTTTTGGAGCTGCACTGTCAGAGCAATACGAAAGGATTTGGAATTCTGGACTATAGAAGCCTTGCAGTGCTGTAAGCAGAGCTTGGTGGGTGGTTCTAGTAAGAGTTTGAATGACATAAATCTGTGGCCTGTGAAGGCTTGCCTAATGGAGTTTCAAAGGGAAAGAGGACTTTTGCCAGGAACTGGATTAGGACCTTCTTTCTGCCTGTGCTTTGAAAATTTGAACAGAGTTAAGTTTAAAAGTAATAAACTGGGGCTGGAGAAATAGTTTAGCGGTTAAGCACTTGCCTGTGAAGCCTAAGGACCGTGGTTTGAGGCTCTATTCCCCAGGACCCACGTTAGCCAGATGCACTAGGGGGCGCATTCATCTGGAGTTCCTTTGCAGTGGCTGGAGGCCCTGGCGCGCCCATTCTCTCTCTCTATCTGCCTTGTTCTCTCTCTGTTTGTCACTCTCAAATAAATAAATAAAAATAAAACAAAAAAAATTTTTTTTAAGTAATAAGCGGGTGTATGGCAGAGGGAATGTGATCAACTTCATATTCCTGCCTCAGATATTACAAGTTTCAGCTGGTTTCAGCTACAATTGCCACCATTGAAATTAGCCAGCTCTTCGACATTAAGACTACAGAAGGTGTGCTAACTCTTGAAAGGAGGGGGCCTGAAGCAAGTATTCAGAATTAGTTTTCCTGCCTCTCAATGTCATTTTGGAAGTTTGGCAAATACAGGAAAGAGAGGGTCATTGGATTTGCAAAATGGTTTTTGGTTTCGGCCACTGGACGACGTTGGCCAGGGTTGATATTCCTGCATGAAGAGTTCATAATAAGGCCACATTACTGACTCTGAAGATGAACCCAAGGTTACGGTGGAGACCCCAGGAGTTTGGACATGCCATGACTATGGGGTTGTCACCAAGTGAAGCTACTTGATATAATTCAGGTGGAACAAGGCTGTAGGGCCAGAATTTGGAGATTTTATTGCAGGTAGAAATGTTGCTTCAGGATTTTATGTTTTCCATACTGGTTTTCTATCATACATAGGTCCATAATTTTTCCTATGCCTTCCTTTTAAATTGGGAATGTTTACAATATGCCATTTTGTGTTGCCAGTGTTTAGCTTGTGTTTTGTTCTTATAGGGCTCACAGTTAAGAGATTGCTTTGGATCTCAAGATAAGACTTGGGTGTTGATAGTGACTATTGGTTCTTTTAAGATTGTCTGAATACATTTTGAATCATAAGATGGTCATGAATATATGGGGGTCAGGTGCATAATGTGGTAACTTGAATGTGAAGTGCCCTCAATAGCCGCTTCAGTCTGTGATTAAGCCTCATCTCAATCTGTGGCTGGTTGAACCTTTGGGAGATAGAGCCTTGCTGGAGGAGGTGTGTCACTGGGAGTGGTTCTTAAAGTTTATTAGCCCTGGTACAAGCCCAGTACTTATTCTACTTCCACACAGATATGTAACACCTTCCTGATCATGCTATGCATTCACCTCTGTGATGAAACTTTCCTTCAAAAATTTAAGCCTGAAATGAATACTTTCTTCCCATAAGGTGCTTCTGGCCAGCTTAAAAAAATATGAACATTTTACATTTGTCTACCAAATACAACTTCATCAATCCAGCTACCAGACCTAAGAGTTACTAGGTTCTTCAGCCTTAGTATTAGAGACAGATTTTGGAAAGCTTTGTAAACTTGTTTTGTGGAACAGTGTTTTTCTGTGTATTCGGACTGACTTGAATTAAATATGTAGTACTGCTTGGCCTCAAATTCATGATCATTCTCCTTCAAACTACCTCTCAATGTTCGGAGTACCTCTTATAGATTTGGCAGGAATTGAAGATTATGAATATTTAGATGAATTTTAGAGAATATGCTATAAAACATGCAGTAGAAAATATTCAAGCATGACAGCAGGAAGTAAAGGGGAGTAATATGTATGTAGCATGACAAAATCTTTATTGCACCATTCAATAACTTTTTAGGATTCATGTCAAACACAAATGAAATTATAGAACAATCCTGAATACTATGAGAATAGGAACACTGTACTTATTTGATAAATGCAAGATAGGCATTCAAAGGAACTAAGTGAGGATAAATTTTCCAACATAGATCATGGAAGAAAAGAGCTATGATGAAAAAAGGTGATGTTTCAGAAGTAACACAGCCAAAACAGGGAAAGTTAATTGAATTCTCAAAACATAGCCTTAAAAATCATGATAGTACATTGAAAGTAGCTCCAGTGTTAGAAAAGAATATGACCTTTCGTAGGCCAGAGAAAAATTATTCATTCCATTGATGAAGGAGCTCAACCTTAATTAATATATATTCAAAGTATTTTTCACATGTATTTTTAGAAATGTAAATGTAACTGTAAACTTACAACATATAAAATAAAATTGCAGTTTGACATATATATATATATATATATATATATATATATATATATATATATATGGTATTTTAATGTTTTGACAAAATTGTTAAAGGTTACAATCATAAATTTACCATGGCTATTAATATTAAGGTGTCAGCTTAGCTTGCACAGACATTTTTATTATGAGACACTACGGTGCAAAGGGAGATGACAGATTTGTATTATTTAAAAGAAAGAAATGTGAATCAATGCATTTCAGTCTTAAATTTTATTTATTTGGGGCACTTTTCTTCCCATTCTGCAATGTTCTCTTTTTGACTGAAAAGGTCACATATGCAATGTTGATCACATCAGTTGTATAACAATAATATAAGTTGAAATTTGTTTTTGGACCAGTCATCAGTGAACAATGTAACAGCTCTTGAGGAATTAGAGGCAATGATGTGCATTCTGAGATTCCAGATAAAGAGAAGCAGTGATTGTTGGCATTAACAGTTGCTCCTCTATTATTGTATTATAGACACAACTGTACTTACACATATAGGAAAAGATAAGCCACCTTAAGAAAAGGGAAATTTACACAAGATACTGTAGAAGCTGGCCAAAAATAAGAAGTAAAATTGCCTTTGACTGATTAACATTGAAATTTAAGAAAGTTAGTGTGATTTTAAGTTACTGCTTTTTAATCACTAGACAAAAAATTACATTAAAATTGCTTATGTACCTAATTTATACTTCTCAATCTACATGTGAGTGAAGGTATATGTATGTAATGTATGTACATCTGTATGGAGATGATATGTATATACATATATATGGATATAATATATATATATATATATATATATATATATATATATATATATGCTCATCCTACCAGAATACATACATTTCACAGATTTTCAGAACAAGTGCACCTATATTTGCTCAACTTTGTACTTGATTCCAATATTTCTATTATTGACAAATGGAAATCTATGTCAGCATTAGTTTTTTAAAATTTTATTTATTTTTATTAGCATAAAATAATTAGTCTAAGACAACTTTAATAATTATTTGATATAAGTTGATATTTTTAAGAATTTTATTTGTTTATTTGCAAATATATATATATATATATATATATATATATATATATATAGAGAGAGAGAGAGAGAGAGAGAGAGAGAGAGAGAGAGAGAGGAATAAATAAATATGGGCACACCAGGCCACTAAGCTGCTGCATACAAACTTCTGATACATGTGTCACTTTGTGCATCTGACTTTATGTGGGTACTGGGGAATCAAATCTGGGTCACTAGACCTTACAGGCAAGCACATTAACCTCTAAACCAAATCTCTAGCACAGATAATATTTTTCAACTCTTTAAGCAACAGGAACAGAGGTAACCTGTTCTCTATATCCTTGCCATCACTTGTCACCTTAATCTGTTTGGATAATGGCCATTCTTAGCTGCATCGTGTGTGTGATTCTCTGGATTTGATTTACATTTCCCTGATGGGAATTCTTGAAAATGTTTTGAATTACCTGTTGGCTGTTTGTGGTGTGTCTTCCTTGGAGAAGTGTCCACTAAGCAGTATTGCCATCTTCAATGGATCATTACACTATTATCATAAAAATTGTTAATTTTTGAAATTTTTGGGTTCCAACCATAGGAAGATCTGATGTAATGGAGAACAACCTCCTTGAACAGAGTGTACCCTCACCAGTGCATATATTAGCAGCACTACTGATAATCAGTTTGTTATAGATGCATGGATTTATTTCTAGACTGTTGTGTTCTATTGCTCTGTGTGGCTGATTTTAAGGCAAATGCCATGATGTGTTGATTGACATAGCTTTGTAGTATATTTGAAATATAATGGTACGGCCCCTCCTGTGTACCTTTACTCAAGATTATTTTCCAGGTTTTCTGTCATTCCATACAAGTTTTAAGAATGTTTTCATAGTTAAGTAAAGAATGTTATTGGAAATTTTTTAGGAATTGTGTTGAATATATAGATTTATATGTTTAGTATGGACATTTTAAGTATTGATTCTTCTAATCAATAAGTATGAGGTGTAAATCTCTACGTATATGCACTTCAAGTTTTTCATGAATGCTTTATGCTTCCCACTTTGGTTAAATTTATTCCTAGATATTTCCGGTTTTTAGCTATCGTGAATGAGATTGTGTTCTTGATTTCTGTTTCAGATAATTCACATTGGCATTTAGTAACTATTGATTTTTTTCACCTTAACTATAATTAATTACTAGTTCTATAGTGACAAGTTGATTGTTTCTTTTCCAATTTAGATTCTCTATTTCACTTTTCTTTGCCTGATTAATTAAACTGGTGACAGGAAACATTCTTGTCTTCTTCCACATCTTAGAAAGTAATCAGCTTTTCCTCACCAAAGTGTTAGCTGTTGGCTTAGTATAAATGACCTTTATTGTGTTGTGTTCTTTCTAAGCATAGTTTGTTTATCATTTTTATTTTTAAATGATAAAATTTTTGTTAAAGTTCAGAATTTTATTTAGAAACTGTCAAACAGGTGGAATAAGATGGAATTTAGATATAATAATAGATTTTTCAGCCCCTGATGTGTTTGTATTGATTTGTTCCTGGTATAACTTGTCCTAAAATGCATGTAGAAAAGAAGCACTTTATTTAAAAAATGTTGTGCATTATCTGTGTGGATTGCAGAGGAAAACCCAAATTCAGGGATTAACAATGCCAAATAAATTGCCAGTAACTTGCCATTGTTTTTAACTTTTAGCAAATATTTTTCTCATCTATTAAGATGATTATACTAGCATTGGTATTTAATTCTCTTGGTTTGGTATAACCCACTTATGTATTTTCTTTGTTAAACCATGTGTACATGCCCCCTATGAGTCCTACTGTCATGAGATTTTGGAGAATGGCCCCCCTTGGTCTGTGAAACAGAACTTTTAGGTTCTTATCCTTTATAACAATGAATTGAGGAAATGGATTCTGATAAAGGTAAATTATGAATTAAAAGGTTTGTTTGGGAAAAAAATGGTATTCAGGGAAAGGCTAGAAAGTGTCAGGCCAGAAGGGAATTCTTTGCCAGGCTGGAAAGAGGGATCCAGGAAGTGCAGAGATCTATGAAGGGAAATTGCCAGGGGAGAAGCCCATGTAAAAGATATGGAAGGCACAGCATGGGATCTAAGGCCAAAAGATTCAGGAAAGACCCCAGGTTGAGAGAAAAATAACGAAGTTAGAAGGCACCTAAAACCAAGACAGCAAGGTGTCACAACTTAAGAGATTCTTTCCCCTTCCCAGCCAGTGAAGGGGGAAGGGCTTACTACAGAAGGGATCAGGAAACTTGGGTGTCTGGAGAATGTGACCAACAGATCCAAGAGACTAACTAGGCTCATAATAGGCTCTTTTATGTACGGCAGACATCCAATTAGGATGAGCCTAGTCATCAGGCTCAGGTGTCTGATTGATTGGTGGACTCAAGGTGCTGACTCAGGAGGGGCCAGCCCACTCACCTGTGCTAGAATGAGAAAGAACTAGGGGCACTCTTGCTGAGCAAGTGCTTGTAACTATCTTAAGTGAGAGTGATCAAACGCGGGGTTGGTTCTACTGGGGCAGGCCAGGTGGTATCTCCCCATTGCCCTGGGCTCTGTCCCTCCCTGACTTGCTGCCTATAGAAAAAGAAAAAAAAAAGCGATCTTGCCCATGTTTCTCCTTTAGTGAATTATCATAGGGAACAGTATTCTTAGATTCAGTTTGTTGGCACTTTGTTGGATTTAACATTCATTGCGGATGTTGGCCTTTACTTTTCTGTTTCTGATTGTGTATATTCTGGGTTTTGGTATCAAGGTTGTTCCCACTTTAGAAAATATGTAAGAATTCCTCTTTCATTCCTTGTAATAGTGTGAGGAAAACTTTAATTAGTTCTTTTTTAAATGTTCAATAGAACTGAGCATGAGACCATCTGCTGCTCTGTTTCTCTGTGATGGGAAGTGTTTTGTTATGGATTGAATTGTTTTACTTCTTTCCTTTTCTTCTGGAATCTTTGGTGGAAACTGGAGTTCAACAGCCTGTGTTTGAGAGGCCTAAAAGAGCACCTAGTAGTTAAAGAAGGTTAATAATTAATTTTATTATTCTGTCAAGTGTTTATATTCTTTGATATTTACAGTGTTTTCAGTAAATTTAATTTAAGCATGACATTTTACCATGTGCTTATATATTCCTACTTTATTTTGTATAAAAAGGACATTCCCTTAAAATCCTAAGAAACAAGTTTCAAAATCCAGGTAGTGGTGAGGAAATTTGTTCCCTTCAGGGAGAAAGATATAACAATAGAAAATAAAAGGTTTTATGAATGGCACATACAGCCTTCATCAAGAACGTGTTACTTTAGTGTCAGTTAGTAGTACAACATAAATATGTGCAGCTGAGGTCCACCAGAGACTGATTGCGATAGATGATGGAAATGCCCAGGAATGTACTACTCCCCAAGCACAACTGGTGCTGATTTTTAAATCTAAGTTGACAGAGGTCTGCAAGGTAAACTTGAACTGATCATGACACATGGAATCCTGATTCTAACTGTGAACTATGCAAAGGATGCTGCAGCTAACAGCCTGAAGTAAGGGCATTGACTGGAGCATAGAAGATTTACCCCCTGAATCAGCTCAATGGCACAGTCTAACTAAGCGTGTCAGGAACACATGTGACATGGGGACGTGGAAAGCTTCCATCATCTACCTAATCCTGCCCATGTTTCCTTTACAACTATAATTTTTGGTATGTTGCCTTCAAGTCTAGTTACAAAAAAAAAAAAAAAAAAAAAAAAACTGAAACAGTTTTACAGCAATTTATTCACTCAAAAATAGACATTGAGTTGTAATTGTGTTTATATAATTATCATGAGTTACTCAAAATAGTAAAAAAAATAATAATAATAATGGTACCATACATGCATCCTATGTAGACAAAAGAGAAAGCAAAAAACAAGGGTTGGAGCATATCAAACTCTTGACCAACCACTTGGGGGCCTGCATTTTATCTATTCCAGGATTAAGCAGGCTTTTTAGGTCTAACTCCTGGAATAAGGGAGCCACCATAGCTGAGCTTGAGCCTACTACACCATCTGAAGAATTAGCAATGTCATGATCTCTCTTTGTTGTCTTTTCTTCCCATAAGTCCACATATTGCTATATGGCCCAGGTATCCAGTTTCCCTGTGCCTATACCCCAGCAAACACTACTGTGGATAGTCAAATAATGTAGGCTCATTTTTCTATTTGTAATCAATAATTTCAAATAAAACTAAGTTGTTAATTCTACTCTGCCTTTTCCTCTATTGGCACATGTGTGCATTCACACACATAATAATCACTTCATACAGGATATAAAATAAATTGCACAGAAACTGCAGTGTAATAATACAAAATTATCTACAAACAATATCTTTTTTCTGTTTTAGAGGAAAAAATCTTTATTCCTAAATATTCAATAAATCTAATATGAAGTAAAAGTGGTAATCATAAATTACTGCATGTGATGATTAAGCTCCGTTGTCAACACGGAACAATTTGGAATAAAAAGAGACATGCCTCTTGGATGGGTCTATGAAGCATTTACAGGAAGAATTGATGAAGTGAGAGCCCTTGCTTCAGAGTGGGTGGTCCTTCTGGTGGTAGGTTGTACATAATGAAACTCCAAGAAGTCTCAGGGCCTTTTGGTAGGCTGCTCCATGCTACTTGGGGAGTGTATCTACCCTGTTGCTGCTGTTCTTCATGGACATGACCCCAGCTTCATCAACCATCCAGTGTGGACTGAAGACCAGCATCTCTCCTGGAAACCTCCATGTCTTGAGTAGCAGAGTGAGAATGCTAAAGCATCCAGCCTGGTTAATGGAATGAGTAGCTTCTATGTTGTCAGACTCCCCAGCCGGCAGACAGCCATTGTTGTACTTCCAGCTCATATCCAATGCAATAAATGCCTCTATAATATATAGTCATTCTATTCGGTCTGTTCCTTTAGTCAACCTGACTGACACACTCTATTTCCGTTTATTATATGCAAATCTGTCATCTGGCTTCTTCTCATTGGCTTTTGGAAACAGTCAAATTCTAACTGTATATTTTTTTAATATTTTAGTTGAGAGAGAGAAAGGAAGAGGCAGACAGGGAGAGAGAATGGGTGTGCCAGGGCATCCAGTCACTGCAAACAAACTCCAAACACATGTGCCACCTTGTGCATCTGATTTATGTAGGCACTGTGGAACTGAACCTGGGTCCTTAGGCTTCACAGGCAAGCACCTTAACAGCTAAGCCATCTCTCCAGCCCTAGTTTTATTTTTTAATATTTTAGTTTTTTTGAGAGAGAATTGCACATCAGGGCCTCTAGCCCCTGCAAACAAACTCTGGACACATGTGCAACCTTGTGCATTTGGCTTTGCATGGGTACTGGGAAATCAAACCTGGGTTCTTAGGCTTTGCTGGCAAGTGCATAGCCAATGAGTCATCTCTCCAGCTCCCAAAATTATTTATTTAATTATTTATTTTGGGCTTTTTTTTTTACTTTTTATTAACAATTTCTATGATTGTAAACAATATCCCATGTTAATTTCCTCCTCCCCCACTTTCCCCTTTGAAACGCCACTCTCCATCATATCCCCTCCCCCTCTCAATCAGTCTCTTCTATTTTGATGTCATGATCTTTTCCTCCCGTTATGATGGTCTTGAGTAGGTAGTGTCAGGCATTATGAGGTCATGGATATCCAGGTCATTGTGTGTCTGGAGGAGCACGTTGTAAGGAGTCCTACCCTTCCTTTGGCTCTTACATTCTTTCCACCACCTCTTCTGCAACAGAACCTGAGTATTGGAAAGTGTGATAGAGATATTTCAGTGCTGAGCACTCCTCTGTCACTTCTTTCCAGCACCATGGTACCTTCTGAGTCATCCCAAGGACACTGCAATCTGAAAAGAGAAGGTTCTCTAACCAAAAGTGAGAGTAGCATTAATATATGGGTATGAACATTAAGAGAAATGCATACTGGGCAATTTAGTGAGCATAGTGTATACATTTAGCCAGACAGCAGCAGATGTTACACCCCTGGGGCTCATGACTACCCCTGTTGTAGGTTTTCAGTATCAGGGATGTATTCCCTCCCATAGAACTAGCCTCCAGTCAAATTAGAGGGTGATTTCCCCCCCATAACAGACGTGCCACTATTGTACCCATTGGCTCATTTAGCCTGGCTGGCCAAATATAAGGCTTGCAGTGTCCACTGTTGAGTATCTTCACTGGTGATTTCTCTCTCTCCCATTGAACTGCATTTTCCAGCTTTCTGTCAGCCGATGTACATGGAGGAGTTTTTCAACTCAGCTCCAGCAGGATTTCTCAGTGACCTTGCAGCCCAAGTATGTGGAGTTTTCAGCAATAGGGCCTTACCATATATTCCTAGTAGAAAATCAAGGGCCTTGGCAATGGCCTGTGATGTTTTGCGGGTATCAGGGACCTCCCTGAACAACTCACTGGAAGGTATCCCATACCTGGCAGTGAAAAATTTCTAGTAACAATATATTGCTCCTGTGTGTTCAGTTGTTCAAAAAAGTAGGTTTTGATTGACTTATTTATATCCTCTTAGATTTTGATTAGCCCTTCCTCTACCTTTCCTTTACTCAATATCTTCCCCTGACCTGACTTAGGCCTTTTCACCCCCATTAATCTGTTCTTTTACTTACATATATAGAATACCATCTTATTAATTCCCCCCTTTCTATTCACTTACTTTTTTTTGCCATTTTCCTCAAGCCCTTTTGTTGATTTTTTAAAATGTATTTTATTAGATATGGACATAATAAGTATGTAAACAACACATGTTGGTACCATCCTTTCCCTCCTCCCTGCCCCTTTTCCAAAGATGCCCTCCTCTTTGGGGATACAGATCAACCCCATGGGGATTGTGTGTCATGCATTGTCGGAACAGCAGTCAGTTGTGGGGAAATGGCAATGGCTGTGCATAATGTCCCAACTTGTAGCTCTAACAGTCTTTACATCCCCTCTTTTGCAAAATTCCCTGATCCATGTTGGGTGCATTTTAAATCTACTTCAGTGATGAATGAGCTCTTAGGAGCATCTGGATCTCTGCTTTGGTAGATTCTTTCAGTGATTTTTGTTTTGTTTTTCGAGGTAGGGTTTCACTCTAGCTCAGGCTGACCTGGAATTCACTATGGAGTCTCAGGCTGGCCTTGAACTCACGGTGATCCTCCTATCTCTGCCTCTCGAGTGCTGGGATTAAAGGCGTGTGCCACCACGCCCGGCACTTTCAATGATTTTTGATTCTGCTTCTTAGCCAACATTGGAGGGCATTTTTAAAATTCTATTTCCATTGTTTAAACTCACTCTCATTACATGATTTTTCTTTGTGCTAGTAAAGATTAAACACGGTTACTATAAGAGTGATGCTAAGTTAATGAAGCCTTGAAAAAAGTCGGTTATCTTTCTTACATAAAAATGGAAGCTGATATGAGAACATCCTGATAAAACAACAAAGATCATCTTCCTGTCGCATGTAGCTCAGGTATACATTCCATTCTTAAAGTATGAACTCCCACTGTTTGATAAGGGTAGCTTACTATCACGGCCACATTCCTGTCACTAGGCAAGGGAATAGGAAAGATATGACTAACAATTTATGTTTCATTAGTGATGGGTCAGCATGTAGCATTTAACCACAATGGCAGCTGGGAACTTTTGTTATACTTTTTTAGACAGGTAAAAATTGGAGGTTTATATTTTTGTAAGAGAAGAGAATGGAAATTTAGGAACACATAATATACTCTAGATTTATACTTCCTTCTCTTTCCAAAATAAATCTCACTCAGGTCGATGATAATGTCTGTGAATCTAAATTTAATAGACATTTTTTTCATTCCTCCTTTATAGCAATTCTAAGTAATAACTGAACACACATTGTCATCCTGAAATATTCTCTTAAGTTGACTTCATGACCCAATAGTCTTTCTGTTTGCTCCTATTTCTCTGTAGTATCTCAAATTTATTTTCTTTTATCTATGGAGTGCTGGACTTCACTATGGGTAATGCCAGACTATACTTTATCATTTTGCACTTCATTCTAGATCCTTATAAAATAAAAAAGAAAATCTCATTTAGATCATAGGCTTCAAAAACTGCACTTAAGAAAGTTGCTTTTTATAAATATACTTCTTCTATTTCTGAACTTAAATCATGCTACTATTGACTTGAGCAACTTAAAAGGTTCCCTGTGGTAGTAATGATATTGATATATTCCTGTGTCAACTAATGTTATGCAGGCCACAGATTTTAGTGGAGTTTTGAATTTGAGTCACTGAGAAAGCAATAATTGTGCTACAAAAGAAATGGAAAAGATAATGAATTCCGTATTTGACAGAATGAACTAAGCTGCTTAAAATCTAGATGAAATCCTCATGTTTTCAAAGGTTCATTTAATAGTAATTCTTCATGTTATACCTAACAGTGACAACCAGTATCCAAATATACATTGAAAATATAAACATTTTAAGAATTGGGGAAAAAAAAAGAACTTCTCTGGGACAATTTCTTTTTTTATTATTCATTCATATACAACTCTGCTTCTTGGGCTGGAGAGATGGCTTACAGTTAAGGCACTTGCCTGCGAAGCCTAAGGACCCATGTTCAGCTCTCCAGATCCCACATAAGCCAGATGCGCAAAGGTGAGGCAAACACAAGGTTGCACATGCCCACTAGGTGGCACAAGCATCTGGAGTTCAATGGCAATGGCTGAGGCTCTGGTGTGCCAATTCTCTCTCCTCTCTGTCTCTTTCTCTAAAAAATAAAAAGTAAAAGTAAAAAAAAAAATTAAAAAAAAACTCTTCTTAACTGGCTCAAAGTTATATAGCATAATTTGTCCCAAAGTGATATCCATTTAACTCTTCTTATCTACTTTCAATGGCTTCACCAATTTCCTTGGAGAAACATTTTCAGAATATAAACTTTCTTGCTCTGCTTTTTGTCTGCATAGGAAGAATGTTTCTTGTGTGTAATATGATACTAGTCTCTCTATGTATGGTCTCCTATTGTAGCTAGTTTGATGTTAGATGGTCCTTCTGCACTTAGAAATGAATATTAAGGATACAGATGCTAGGTTATTGAAATTCATGCCTTTCTCACCGGAAGGTACATACTAGTCATTCTCATATGTCTTCTGCTGTGAACCATATTCAGAAACAAAAATTGCTCTTGGGTATCACAAGATTTTGATAGCCCTGAAAAAAAAAATATAGGAGAAACATACAGACTCATTAGAAAAAGAGGGAAGCAGTTCCAAACATCTATTCATTCACGAATATCACTATTAAGAGATCCATAGGACTAGGATTGTGTGATTATATTGATTACTCACAAGGACTCTCAAAAATTGGAATGCATTGACAGCTGGGAATGTGCCATACCCACTTTAGTTTTGTTAGTAGTTTGTCCATTATGTAGAATATAAAAGACAGTCAAATTTTTTATTAGTCTGCAGTGTAGAAAAGAGACATGATTTGGGGTCACTTTTCTGCTAAACTAGGGAAATAAGTTATTTCTTGCCTTAAAGGTACAATTATTTAAAGTTCAATAAACTTGCACTTAAACTTTTTAAAGACATGAACTAAAATGTTTATGTTACCAATTTTATGAAATGAAGTCCTCACACTACTGTGGTCTTTGGAAAATAATACTGAAACACTAAAAAGAATACAAATAAAACCTGGCATGGGTGCTCTTCTTCAAACTATTGCAAAACTGAGAGAACTTTTTTTTAAAAAAAATTTTCAACAGAGTGCCACACAAGTTATCAGCTTTATTGTAGTGATTTTTGTTTGCCTTTCGGGAAATCCAAAGCAGGGCTGGGTATTATACGACCTCCACATGATCTTAGCAGCCATATACAACACCCTGTGGTAGAATACCATGCTGAAACAAACTGCCCTGTACAATTCTGAAAAATGATAACCACCAGTCCCTGTAACATGTGTGCCTCTACATCAGATCTGCACTCCCTGTTTCAAATGCAATTATGCTGTAGGCTGCAGGGTGTATTGTTAGATGAATTTCATTTCTTCTCAAAACTTGTATTTCCCTGTTGAATATTCTTACAATAATGACTTTCTCAAAATTGTTATGGAATTTAGTGGAAACACAAGTTTTGAATGTATCTACAAAGATACATCTTTGCAATAAATCAAGAAGTAGTAGCTTACTGTTTGTCCTTAAACATAAATGCTGACCTACTGAGAAAGAATTAAATGTTACTTCAACATATTCCACTTTATTTCTTTTTAAAAATATTTATATATTTATGAGAGAGAGAGAGAGAGAGGGAATGGGCATGGCAGGGTCTCTAGCCACTGCTAACAAACTCCAGAAGCATATTCCACCACGTGCATTTGGCTTATATGGGTTCTGTGGAGTCGAACTTGGGTCCTTAGGCTTCGTAGGCAAGAGCCTTAATTGTTATGTCACCTCTCCAGCCTCCAACTTTATTTCAAATAGATAGATAAAAACGTGGAAATTGTAAATATTAAAGAGGTACCATGTGATATTTTGATATGTGATGTGACATTTACTTCAAAGTGCACATACCTAATTCCTCAAACATGTAGTAGTACATCCAAGCTTCTTCCTTCTATCTAACTGTACTTTAACATTCATACACCAAAGTTTCTCCATGTACACACAAGCCCTGGCCTCTGGTAATTACCATCTACTCTCAACTCATGATACCAACATTTTTAGATTCAACATATAAGTGATAACATACATACAGCACTTGTCTTTTTGTTCCTGAATTTTTTCATTTAACAGTGATTTCTAATTAGATATATGTTGTCAATTTTATTAAAATTTTAGTCAGTGCCAGTCATGGTGGCACATGCCTTTAATCCCAGAACTTGGAAAGCAGAGATAAGAGGATCATTGTGTGTTTAAGGCCACCCTGAGACTACATAGTGAATTCCAGGTCAGCCTGTACTAGAGCAAGACCGTACCTCAAACAACAATAATAAAAATAAATTTAGTCAATGTATAAAATAATGTGTTCTTTGAGAAATTTTCTTATGTATATATTATTATAGCTTTCTCATTACCCTCTTTGCCCTCTCTTCCTTTTTATCTTTCTTACTAGTCTTCTTCCTATAGTCAAATAGTTCTATTTCTAATTTCATATCACATACATGCACATATTTACATGTATGTCATGAACACTGAAGTTTATTGGAATGGAAAACCTCCAGCTCCAGAGGAAGGTCTAAATTAAATGAGATCATCAATTTGAAAGAATAAAAGTGGATGAATAACCTAACCTTAGTTCCCTGTGGTCACTCCATTTGGTTGTTTACTCATGCTTCCTTCAGATTCCTTCACAGGTCCCAGAACTCTGCAGCTCCTCATTGACACTCTGGGTATTATTCATTAACTTATTCATTCACACAAAAGTCATTCAGTACCTGTGAGTGTTCCATAGTGGATAAACCAGAGTGGGGAAATGAGTCACAGAAAACACAAAAATAAAAGTATTAAATCTTTAATATGTTCATAAAAAAATAAATCCAGAGTAATAGAAGACAGAGTCTTAAAGGATATCCCTTATATTGGATATTTTTAAATCCTCTATCTGCAAAGGTCTTGAAGTAGCCTTTTGAGTGACTGGGAAGTGGCTATTTTTATCCAAAGACAAATATCCACTCTCTAAGTGGTAAATCATGATATTTCACCTCTAGACTACTCAATTTGTCATTCTTTTGGCCATGTTAGCTGTCTCCTTTTATTAAGGGAAAGGTGGTCTACCTCAAGGGCAATGAAAAGCTTCCAGTGGAGAACAACAGCACCATCAGAGTGAATGTTCTATGTTGTCTACAGTTTCATCCTTCATCAGCCCTGATGCTGAAGTATCACAGTGTCTGTGCTTACACAGGGTAAACTGCTTCTGACCAGCCAGGATTTTTATCACACTGCAAGAAAGACAGGCAAGAATATTTTTTTCCAAATGAATACTGCTTATAATTTTAGTCCTACTGATACTGCCAACTGGTATTCCATTTAACAACATCAACAACAACAACAAAAACACTGATGGTAAAACAGATCACTTAACTATATATTAATTTTCCCATCCTGTCATAGCACTATCATTCTCCCACCAACATACACAGTGTTAAACATCATCAGTACATTTATAGAAGAAGGTACAAGTTATATTTGGTGCCATCTGCCAGGTCAATAGTATCTAAACTATGTATGATAGTCAGGTAAGAGTTCGGACTTCTGCTTCCTCTTCCTAACAGTAAGTAACAACTTCTCAATATCTGTGTAGCAATAGATATGAGATTTTGTTGAATGAAATGTTCTGGGGAATAATAATTATATACATTCACCACAGTTTAAATAAATCAAGGAAATGAAACCAAGATATCTAAATTAATATATTTAGAATGAGTGGCTTATGTCTTCTGCAGCTTCTCATTCCCCTCACTCATTAATTTTTCATTAGATAAGCTGTTACATATCAGAAGTACACTTAATTCCATGCTAAAAATATAGAAAATATTTCAGTACAATTGTATCATAATATGTAGTATTAGCCAATAATATGCTTATCCAGTTTCAAGAGACATTAATAACTCCAAAGAGATAATGCCACAGAAGAAAGGCCTCACATCATATCATAGTCAAAATACTAAATACGTGGAACAAAGAAAGTATATTGAAGCTTCAAGCAAGAAACACCAAACTGCATACAAAGACAAACCATGAGAATAACAGTGGATTTCTCAAAGCAAGTTTCATTTGAGAGGGTTTAGAATGACATATTTTATTTTTGTTTTTTGTTTTATGATTTTTTTAGAATGACATATTTTAAATTCTGAAAGACAACTGCTTATCTAGACTATTAAGCCCAGTAAAACTATCTGTCATAATTGAAGGAGAAAGAGAAACTTCTTGTGATCAAAAAGCTAAAGAAATTTAGGACATAAAAACAACTCTATGAAAGATACTTGAAAGAATCTTCCAGACCAAAGAATTAATAAACACATCTATGAGGCTTGAAGAAAGAATACAACATAACAGAAGATTTCATCAATGAGGAGTGGGAAAACACCAAATCCATGATGGCTAGAATACACACTTTTCAGTGATAACAATTAATATTACTGGTCTCAATTTGTCACTCAAACAAACAACAGCGATTTTCAGATTGTGTTAGAAATCATGACTCATCTATTTGTTGTCCTCATGAAATAAAACAACAGATACAAGCTCAGAGTGAAATGATGAAAAAACCATTTCCAAGCAAATAGAACAATGAAACAAGCAAGTGCTATTGTTCTAACATCGGGTGAAATTTAATTTAACCAAAATTAGTCAGAAGAGATAAAGAAGGATATTTCATACTAATTAAAGGGAAAATCCACCAAGCGGCTTTTTTCCCAGAGATTCAGGATGGTTCAACGTACACAAATAAATAAAAATACTTGAATGAATTCAGGGACTTAAACAACATAATCATTTCAATAGATTCAGAAAAAGCTTTTGACATCCCTTCAGGTTAAAAGCCATGAAGTAATGAGCAATTGAAGGAACATATCTCAACATAATAAAGGCTATCTATGATGAAACCCATAGCTCATATTAAACTAAATGAAGAAACTTTATATGTATATGCAGAAGAATGAAATTAGATTCCTTTCTCCCCTTGTACAAAAATCATGCAGAAGTGGATCAAATTAATAAATGGCCTCATGAAATGAACAGGCAGTTTTCAGAAGGTGGAACTTACATACAAATAAACAGAATAAAAATTTTCGACTTCAGTAGCCATCATCAGAGCAGTGAAAATTAAAACTACACTGAGATTCCCTTCCACCCCCATTTAGAATAAAATCATTGAGGAAACAAACAATAAATCTTGGTGACGATGTGAACTAAATGGAACCCTTTCACACTTGTGGGAATCTTACAAGTCCATCTAGTATAAAAATCAGAATTGAGGTTTCTCAATGAAACTCATGAATAGATTTACCATGAGGCTTAGTTATACTACTCCTGAGTATTTACTCAAAGGACTGGAAGTCAAATTATGACAAAGGTACTTGCACATCAATATTTATTGCAACAATAAGGCATAATGGGTAAGTTATGAAGTCAATCTAGTCCAAAAATAGAACATAAGAGCAGCAGATTTAAAATATCATATATATATATATATATATATATATATATATATATATGTATGTATATGTATACAAAATCAAAAATAAGGGCTGGAAAGATGGCTTAGCGGTTAAGCGCTTGGCTGTGAAGTCTAAGGACCCTGGTTTGAGGTTCAATTCCCCACAAGGGGACGCACACATCTGGGGTGCATTTGCAGTGGCTGGAGGCCCTGGTGTGCCCATTCGCTCTCTCTCTCTCTTTCTCTCTCTCTCTCTCTGCCTCTTTTTCTCTCTGTCTGTCACTCTTAAATAAAAAAATATCAAAAATAAATTAAAAAATATGATATATGTGCACAATTTAATTTTCTCAACCTTAAAATGGAAGGTAGTTTTATTATTTGCACAAACATGGATACAAATGGAAATAATTATATGAAATTAATATTGTATGTTTTATATCATATGTAGCTCTTAGATTTCACACACATACATAAAATTATGGGTATGTGACATGAAAGTAAAAGTGAAACTGTCTAGTTGAACACAGGGGACTAACAAGAGAGATGAGAGGTGGAAAAAGGAGGGGGTAGTGGGGTATATGCTTAAAGTGAAATATATACTCTATGAAAATGTCCTTATGAAACAGTGCCATGTGCAATGAGTTTTTAAATTAAAATAATAATAAAGAATGGAGTAATGATTTTCGAATAACTAGATGAAGACTTGATGAAATGACATTTAAGTCTTATAATAATGTCAGTTCTAAAAGGAAAGGGCTATTTATGGAAATGATATAAGAATAGAAATTTTAGCCAGGCGTGGTGGCGCACGCCTTTAATCCCAGCACTCGGGAGGCAGGGGTAGGAGGATCGCCGTGAGTTGGAGGCCACCCTGAGAGTCCATAGTGAATTTCAGTCAGCCTGGGCTAGAGTGAGACCCTACCTCGAACAAAAAAAAAAAAAAAAAAAGGAATAGAAATTTTAGAAAGATGTGCTCAAAATCTGATAGTCCTTCTTTGTAGATAAACATATCTAACTTTGTGCTATATCTCAGATATTCATCACAAAACAAAATGCTTCCACTAAGGCTCTGTTTCACTGGGTATATAAATGTTTATTTTCTGAAATTGAGAATGACAGGTGATGAATTGGGAATGAAGTGTCATGTATTTCTACTCTAGTCCAAAGGAAGAACCAAGAGTAGCTTGAACAATAACTAAATGCAGCTACGAAACTGTTTCACTGGGTTTTTACTCTTCCCAAAGACTCAAGCTAATTAAGAGCATTCAGTACCTGTCAGATGACTTAAGAAAAGAGAGTGAGATCTAGTTAGAATGAAGAACCCTCAAAATTTTAAGACCAATAGTGCTGGTAGTTCAAGAGAAACAGTTTATTGACCAAAGGAGCTAAAATCTCCACGCCTATGACAGCGAAGGTAAAAAACTTATCTTTGATAACCTTTAACAGCTATTTGTCTGTTATGATGAGGAAATTAAAGTAGGCGAAGACATGTCCACTGTTCTTTAAACAAAATTTTGAACCTGTTTTAAATGTTTGTTTTTTTTTTAATGGGATAAAGAAAGTCAAATACAAAATAAGATATTTTTATTTGACAATTTGCCAAAATTTAAATATTTAAATGAACAGATAATCGTTTCATCAATAAAACTTTGTTTTTTAGTTTGGCAAAATATAATTAAAATATACTTGACTGATGAAGCCAAATTCAAAAAGGTTAAGCAATGAAGAACAATAAGGGGGAAACGATCAAGTTCCTGCAGACCCCTTGCCAATCCCATCTTGGACAAGGCGGAGCTCTCCCAGCCTGACCCTGCTCCCCGGCCCTCCAGGTAGCGCTCTGAGGGATCAGGTCAAGAATCTCCTAGACAGGGCTGGAGAGATGGCTTAGCGGTTAAGCGCTTGCCTGTGAAGCCTAAGGACCCCGGTTCGAGGCTCGACTCCCCAGGACCCACGTTAGCCAGATGCACAAGGGGGCGCACGCGTCTGGAGTTCGTTTGCAGTGGCTGGAGGCCCTGGCACCCCCTTTCTCTCTCTCTCTATCTGCCTCTTTCTCTCTCTGTCTGTTGCTCTCAAATAAATAAATAAAAATAACAAAAAAAATAAAAATTAAAAAAAAAAAAAAAGAATCTGCTAGACAGCAGTCCTGGTTCCAAGCTGGCATCTTCTAGGTTCTCGCGCAAGATCAGGGCTTCCGTGCACCGTGCAGGTGATGTTGGTGCAGCGGACTTTCTCGCTGCTGCCCGCGTGGAGGAAGGTCCTGCAGCGAGGGGGGCGGGAGGACGTGAGCGTGCACGACGCGCCTCCACCTCCCCCAGGCCCCGTACCTCGTGGACTCCACGTTCTTCTCAAAGGGACAGAACTGAACCCGAATCAGCGGCACGGGCCGCAGCCAGAGACTAGCCATGGCCACCGCCATGCTAACCATCAATGAAACTTTTATTTCTAAATCAAAATATATCAAATAATAGTCCTGAGTCATTGTTTCTTTCGTTTTTTTTTTTTTTTCTTTTTTTTTGGCATCTTCCAACTTACCATCTATAACTGTTAGAAAGAATTCTATTCACTCTAGAACTTGAAAAACTCAGGTATACTCCCATATCTGTAAGCATTTTGAGCCTCGGTTTCTTCCCCAGTGGACGAGATACAATACTAATAGCTCTCCTCACTCACAGAACTGTCAGAATCAGTGGCATATCTGTGAGATATAAAGAAGGGCATAAACAATAGCACCACTTGAGCGCCTAGATACAGTCATATACCCCTAGATGCTTCAGTAATATGAAAAACAAAAACTAATAGTTTTCTATAATCCTATTTAGCTTTTAATTTGGTACCAAGTGACAAATGGTTGTGTTTTTTTTTTTTCTTTTGTTCAGTTCACAAAGAATATGTGAGTTCACTTATGTCACAATGGGAATGATTTATTTCCATGAATATATTTATATTAAAAGTGCCAAATGGATTAAAGAGCCACATCTATAGAATCTTCTCCAATGAAACCCAGAAAATGTGACATCTAGAAGTCCTCACCTTCTTCCTTGCTTACACTTATGTGTCCAACTGGAATACCATCCATCTCCAGCAACTATTCTATATGGAAATACAAATAAACCCACCATTCATGCATCAAATATCATTTCATTTTCATTTTTATGCATCTTGCCGCTATAAAATCACCTCCAGCATTCTACTTCTTTTGTTGACCTGGAATTCACTACATAGTCTCTCAGGGTGGCCTCCAACTCACTGCGATCCTTCTACCTCTCCTCCCCAGTGCTGGGATTACAGGTGTGCGCCACCACACCCGGCTTTATTGAGATAGATTTAAAATCTCTCTTTTGTGTAAATTGTTTGAAGGTAGAGATTTACAAAAACCTTTATACCTCTTGGTGCTATATATATATAGCAATGCCCACAAAATATCTTCTATGGTTGTGTTATCATTGTTGATATGATTTAATTTATTCATTTTATTATAGAAATGGATTTATTTTTATTAGCATATGCTGATATGTTAAAAAATTATTCTATCCACATGCAAACAAAGAGGACAGTCAGGATTACTGTGTTAGGTTAAAAAAAAACTTACTGAAGCTTTTTCTGCATATTGATTTTAGTTAAATTGAATATTCAATGAAATGGGAAACTCTCTTAGAGAAAAACTGCACAATCTTCCAAAATATGTTTCTTTTTAAGAGAGAGAGTATATTTTTAATATGACTATTAACACCTAATGAATCTTTCGTGCAACCTTTCATTTTCTAAGATTTGGTATCAACATTGAAAAAGTATTTGTTTCCCAAGTTCCTTTCAATGTACTTACCACATTCCTGAAATTATCAAGTGGGTATGCAGGCTGTTCTTAGTGTAGAGGCATGAAGTTTTCTTTTGATGAATTTCTTCACAGCGTAGCAGAGTTCTAATGTGAAGCTCCAGGTGAGTCTCACCAGTGCTGTAGCTTTAGTTTCCAGGGCACGAGTTCTCTGGAGAGCTTCTCTTGTGCTGACTTCAGCCGCAGGGATACTGTCGAACAAAAGCTAGCTTGATGCCCAGGCTCTTCTGTCACATTATGCATTTTTACTCTTCATTGACTACAAGGCTACAATGCAGAAATGTCTGTTTTTATTTGTATTAGCATTTCTTAACTTTACAAAGTAATTTATTCTACTATGACATTTTTCTCATCCATACAATGCATTTTGATTGTATTTAGTCCCTCTGTTACCCGCCTCCTGCTCCCTTTAGCCCATTCTCCATTCAGTAGGCCCTGTTTAACTTCATTTCCTCCCTGTAAATTCTGAATATGAGAAAACACAGATGATACTTTTATCTTTATGAATGTAGCTCATTTTATTTATCATAATCTCCAGTTCTAACCAATTTTACTGCCAAGTGAATAATTTTATTATTCTATATAGCTAATACTACATTTTCTTTATCTCTTTATCCATTGGTCATTGGTGGACATCTATGCTGATTCTATAACATGGCTGTCATATATTGTGTTGAGATCAATATGGATATGCAGCTACCTTTACCATAATATGACCTCTACAATAATATGATTCTAATTTGGTAGTATAGATGTTGCATGACTTTTCCTTGAGGACATGTTAATAAA
Organism: Dipus sagitta; assembly: GCA_036346955.1. Taxonomy (NCBI): domain Eukaryota; kingdom Metazoa; phylum Chordata; class Mammalia; order Rodentia; family Dipodidae; genus Dipus; species Dipus sagitta. The sequence continues at coordinate 109,633,110 of CM070779.1, read as the reverse complement.
TGCATATTACCCTATCAATGACAGTCCAAATAAATTATTTCATTGGTGAGCCAATGAGTTTAATTTGGTATTCTTACAGGAGTGTGGGCTAGTGGCTACAGGATTATAAGCAACCTATAGGAGGCTATACCACTGGATAAGAGTCAACTTGTTCCAAAAATTAACAGCTAACATACCATCAGTGTAGAATTCAAAGGACAGTAGTTAGAGATATATGAAATTGGGATCTCATCACAAAGCCAACCACTCATCCTAACATTAAAAAAAAATTCTTCAAATAGTAAAATTTTTGATATAAAGTATTTCTTAGGAATTGAAAATGTAAGTAGGAAAAGAAGAATGATAAACTATCATTATGGAAACAAGGAGAAAGGAGCTACATGCATTATGACTGAGAGAAAAGAAGGGAAGAGTTTTCAATTAGCTTGGAGGAGGGTCCTGTGGGACTGGTACTCAGACTTTTGAGAAGCAAATGTTGACTGGTTGGTGACAGAGGTCCCTAAAGACAGTAAGGCTAGAACTACATGGTGGAAAAAAAACTGCCAACTGAAATCAACTACCTAAGGAAGAACTGCTCAGTTACTGACACGAGTTGACAGGTACTGACAAGAAATAGAAATGAAGAGGTCACAAGATGGTACCTTCTTCCTCTATTAGTATTCCACACTCCCCCCCCCAGCACCCCTCAGAAATAGGAACTAATAGGGAAAACAGACTGATTTCTAGACTTCTAGTCATAGTACACAAGGAAAGTGAAAAGGTTTAAAGTAATGAGAACATAGGTTATTAATGAGTGCCAGGGGTAAAAATTATAAACTAAGCTGTATCATGGGAGGTTGCTGTATGTTTTACATTTTCATTAACTATTCAAGCTTGTACTGCCATGTACCTGTTTCTATCACTGAAGCCCACAGAAGGATAACAGATACTGGCTTCTATTCTTCTCTAATGTAGATATGAATTCTAATTGGAATCATTTTCCTTTTGGTATGAAGAATTATCTTAAAACACAATTCAACTTTCCATTATTTTAAAATATATTTACTTAAGTTTTGTTTACTGATTAAATTATTTCTAAGATTAATCTAGTTTTTGAAGGCAAAGTCCAACTTTATAGCCCAGGCTACCTTTGATCTCATAGTCTTGCCTCAGTCTCCTAAATGCTTGCGCTACAGGAATGCAGCACTACATATGGCTAAATTTAGTAAACTTTAATGTGTACAATACAGGTACAATACCTATATAGCATGCTATGAGCATGTTGTGTGGTATATGTGTGTGTGTGTGTTATATGACTATGATAGTTTAACCAATTAACATACCATCATTTCAGATTCCCTTTAATTTTGAAGGACATTTTTTGCTTTCATATCTAGACTAATGGCTTTATTGCTCACTTAAAATATATAAAAGTTTTGGATTCTTATGTCTTGAATATTTTTCCAGTGAGAATTCAAATATAATTTTAAATTTCAGGTTACCTCTATGTGATATGTTTGCTTCCCCTTCCATCTTTCTATCAATTTTCTCTATGTTAATGGTCCCAGAAGTATAATTGTAATGAGTTTGGGTATTTTTTTTTTCTGTTTGTATTATTTGGCAGTTTTCAAGCTTCTTAGCTCTGTGATTTTTATGACTAAACTGGAATCTGGTGCATGTTCAGCTAATGTTCTCTCAAATATTTTGTCTTGGTCCATTGTCCTTCCTCTTTTTATGTGATGCTGTAACATTCTTTTCCTGAGGTCATGGAAGCACTGGTCATATATTTTTATATTTTTCTTCTGTTTTTTAATATAGATATATTTTTTATTATTTCTGTAACTTTATGTTCACTGAATCTTTTGCCTAAAGGATAAATTCTATGTTTTTACCCATCAAATAGTTAAAAGTATTGAGATATTTTATTCTGGGATCTGAACTCCTATTCATTTATAGCTTATATTTCTCCCTCCATTGTGTTCTGTTATTACTTTGGTCTTTGAATGCATCTATAATGACTAGTGTAAATACCTCTCTGACCACTTCTGACATGTTAATTAGTTGTGTCATTTCAGTTTGCTTCTCCTTCTTGCATTTGTGGTCTCATTTTACATCTCATGTCCTGGGTCTTTACTTAATATTGACTATTGTGATCATCTTTATATATTGAGTATCTTAAGATGCTGTTTTGTTATATAGGACTGAATTTTTGGCAGGCGTTTCAGTCATCTTCAGGTGACTGAAATGTCCTGTCCCTACCATTACCTCTCATGTCAGAGTTGAGTATGATCTGGGACAAAGTCAGGAAAATCATAGGAATTTCCCATCTCCCAAGCATCATATTCCTGAAATACCTGTACATCCTTTTTGAGCTTTTCTCAATGATATTTCCCCATCATATATTTCTTTACATCATAAAGTCTAATCCAGGATTTATTATTTTCCTATATAGAGAGGGTGAGGAGCTGGAAAGATGGCTCAGTAGCAATTGCAAATAAATAAAATAGATGGAAGGTGAGTTGGTTATCTTTTTTAGTGGAATTATATATCTCCAACACAATGAGAATGGTACATTAAATCTTAGGGACCATTAGTGTCTCTGTAATTTTTTTTAAGAATTAAGACTATTAAATCATTAAAACTATTGTCATGTGTTGTAGGTCATTTTATCAAAAAAAAAATCTACACATGTACTAGAGAAATCACAGCACCATCCTCAAACTGTCAGTATTTTCCTTTCTAGATTCCGAATAAGATAATAACTCAGATAACCCAATATGAAAAAAGAATAAACAAAGAATCCCACATTGAAGAGTTTTCCCTTGGCTTTTGTGTCATACTCAGGTTTGGGAAAGAGCCCGAAGAGATGGCCATGAAAGTTTATTGAAGAATGAGAGCATAGAAACAATGCCTGTAGGATGAAGGGTACAAGAGCATTGCACAGGCATTAGCTAACCATTATACTAAACAGAAGTTGTGTGACTTTGTCATGAGGGCTTTATGCAAGAAATTACTACAGAAATACTGACACAAGCCAGTGATTTCTGGTGCACAACAAAACGTAAATACAGCATTGCTATTTACAGAATACAAAGAACAAATATATATAAGAGAATGAAATGTCATTATCTGTAGCTAATGACCATGTGTCTTTGCGATAGAAAGACGTGGAAAATTATGGGTACATGCTACCTCTCACCCAGGAGTCTGACTGAAGATTCTTGCCAGGAGAAAAGCATGAATTTTAGCACAATTAGGGTTTTCCTCCCTTCCCAGCTGAAAAGCTCCAATGTTTCAGGATTCTCACCAGAAATCCCTCTACAGTGAAAGCCACATCCTAATCCCCTTGTTCCACCTTAAAAGCTTATGACTTTACTTGATCAGATTATAATATTTCATCTAAGGCACCTCCAGGGCCACTTTTCAATCTCACCAAAAAAAGAAGAAATGCTTCTTTAACAATCCTTATTTTTTTTAAAATAATTTGCAAGTCACCAAAATGGTATATATGGCTAATACTAGGACTTGCCTGTGGAGGTCATCTCCAAACTGGGGTGTGAATTTGTCCTTCCTACATGGCTGTCTGTTAGAGAGGTTCTTACCCATACATTGGGATATATCTTACTGTTTGTTGCAGTCAGGTTCACATTGTTGGCAAAATACACCCAACCTAGAGCAGCTTGAAGGGGGGGGGGGAGGTTTATTTCGGCTTACAGACTCAAAGGGAAGCTCCATGATGGCAGGGGGAAATGAGGGCATGAGCAGAGGGTGGACATCACCTCCTGGCCAACATCTGGTATACAATAGGAACAGGAGAGTGTGCCAAACACTGGCAAGATGAAGCTGGCTATAATACCCATAAGCATGCCTCTAATAATAAACTGCTTAATTAAAGGAGGCTTTAATTCCCACATTACCATCAGCTGGGGACCTAGCATTCAGATCACTTAAGTTTATGGGGGACACCTGAATCAAGCCACCACATTTACTTTTGAATGCCTCTCCAAATCCTTCTGCTTTAGCTAGAAAAGAAAGGGAAAGAAAAGCCTACCCAAAAGAAGTTGGCAATAAATCATCAATGAGCATTAGGATTTGGTATTCATTACTGCCAAACCTTTAACATCACTGAGTATGACATATGAAAATTATTTGTGAGCAAGGATGATGGCTCTGTGCATAAAGCGCTTGCCTTGCTACTCTAATCTCCTGAGTTCAGATCCTCCGACCCCTCATAAAAGTCAGAAGCTTTGGTAGGCTTTGTATTTCCATTCAGCATACTGCAAGAAGAGATGTGGGGAAAAGAGAATTTCCTAGGAGCTCAAATGATACAGGGAACAACCCAAGAGACCCTGTCTCAAATGAGATGGAAGACAAGGGCTGATCTGAAAGTTGTCCTTTGACCTCCACATACAAGCTATGGACTATACACTCACACACATGCAAATGCACACAAGCACATGAACATATGCACACACAACATACAAACATACCAACTAAGCAATAAGAAATAAGTGTTTCAAAACTATTGGTTTCTTAATACTTATTTATATTCATATAATTCATATTTTCCTAGAATTTATTCATGTTGGTATGCTTTGGGGTCAACTCATCATTTCGGTGAATGACTTTGAAGGACGTTATATAGTAAAATCATAAAGCTTAAGCAGACAATGAGAAATGTCTCAGAGCTGCAACTCTTTAAAGAGTGATTTCATTTCATTACTTTCATGATGTTTAAAGGCAGTTCAATGTTTAAATCAAAGTTCACAGAAATGTTTAGCTGCTATTCATGTTAATTATTATATTTTAATGGACTAGATTTGAATAAGGTTCCTCACAATCTGTAAAACACAACAGATACTTACAAGGATGGCTGATTGTAGCAGAAAAGCTTAAACTAAATATTCATCTTTTGCTTCCTACTTCAATACTGAGGGGGAATTACCCCTGAGCTGTTGTATTTTTGAATATTGATGACACTAGCAGTGATGAAGCTCAGCCATGAGCAGGGTATCCAGTAAAGAGCCTGGGACATCTTCCAGTGTAGATGTGGGCCTCGAAAGAGTCTTCAGAGTGTTGAGAGAAGTTTAAATTGAACACTGTTAGTCTGTTTTGTTTCATTTTAAAGTTATACTTTCCAGGGCTCAATGTAGCTCAGTGGTAGAGCAGTGGCTTGGCAGGTTTAAGGTCTGCTTTCAAGTTGCAGCATCACACAAAGGTTCCATGCTCAAGAGCAATTGGCCTGTGACCAAAGTAGTTTGGATTTCTTGAAAGCTATATTTCCTGGATTTTTTTTTCATTTTTGTTTTTGTTTTGACAGAGTTTCTGGATTGTCAAGATTGTACCAAGCTCAATACGATGTCCAAGTTAGCCTTCAATACACGATCTTCCTGCCTCTGACTCTTGAGTGCTGAAGTTATAAACATCATGCCGGTTAGAAGCTATAATAGTTAAATTATATTTAAGAGTATTTTGACTACATCTAGTATCATATTTTTATTTTTTAACTTTTATTAACAGCCTCAGTACATATAGACAATATAACATGATCATAACCGCCTCCCACCACCATTGCTTTTGCTCCTCCCAACAACCCCCCCCCCCACTGAGTCCCTTCTTCTTTCCAACTAGTATCTCTTCTACTTTGATGTCATTCGTTATCAGGTATCTTGTAGGTAGTGTCAGCTTCTGTGAGGTCATGAATATCATGGCCACTTTGTGTCTGAAAGACAGCACTGCAAAGCCCTCCCTTCTTCCTTTGGCTCATACTTTCTTTTTGCCACCTCTTACACAATGAATCCTTAGCCTTGGCTGGTGTGATAGGAATGTGTCACATAGTGCTGAACATGCCACTGTCACTTCCTCACAGCACTTTGATGAGACTAGAGTGTCCTAAGTGTCGGATTTTTATGTTGGTATTCCCTGAGTAAATAGAAAAAAAAAATGTAACTCCTTAAAGATTATGAAAACCACTAGACAAGTTTGCAATATGAGACATAGTATATATTGTAAAGGACTTTATTGGCTTCAGAAGTTTTACAACTACAGAAAAAAATGGACTACTTATATTCAGAAAATTTCACTTGGATTTCAGTCTCAAACTATGGTCAATATACATTGCTATTTTTTTCTAACACATATTTTTCTAACTGCTATTTACATCTTCTCATATGTGATGATAGCACAAAATTATGGGCCAAAGAAAGTTTAAAATGGCCACATTAACAACTTGCTGGTTAGAACATTTCTTGCATGTCAATCTATTACTGTAAATTCCTATTTTCTTAATATGTAATTATCATAAAGAATTCACAGAGGGCCAGAAATTGTGGCAATGATTATCATGCACTTAGCATAAAAAAGTTTCTTCTAAGAATGCATTAGCTATTTTCTGGTTTAGCTGTACCATAAATCCTGGAGAAGATGCTTTTGCTAATACATTTTCATGATTCCTGTATGAAGACATCTTGAAATTTGGCAAAATGCCTCAATAGTACCCAAGTTCAGATACATGACTCTGGCCTCCCTGGCTAAGGGTGTTCATCACCACTGAGCACAGGTTATCACTTTGCATTTTACAGCCTTGCATTCAATTGATTCTTTCTCTAAAAATGTATTTATTTATTTATTTAAAAGAGAGAGAGAAAGAGATGCAGACAGTGAAAGAGAGAATGAACCCATGGCCGGGTCTCCAGCCATTACAAACGAACTCCCATCACATAAGTCACCTTGTGTATCTGGCTTGATGTGAGTGTTGAAAAATTGAACCTGGATCCTTAGACTTTGTAGGCAAACGCTTTGGTGACTATGCCATCACTTCAGCCCTTAATTGATTCTTACAAGTGTTAATCCCCTCAAAACACAACAGCTTGCCACAAACCATTGTCTCCGTAATGTATCAAAGTTCATCCTAGGAGAGTCTGGGAGGCAGAAATATACTTGTAACATATTATAATGAAAGTTTCATTGCTAACCCAGGATTTTTACTTGTTACATGTAATATTTCCCTACTTTATCAAATGACCTCTAAAATGGAACTGGGACAGATATAACTTACTTTCCCCTCAATAGTAAGTTATGGCATTGGGCTCCTGGAGACTGACAATACTGTCTGTGAGTCAGAAAAGTGAGAAGTGTTATATGCCTGGGAACCAAAAGCCACATATAACATCCTTGATGTACACTATGGAATGATAGCAAATCCTCAAGGTAAGTTTTTCTGCTGACACTGAAGATCAGAATTTTGGAAGCAAAATAAACACTGAGAAAGAAATCCATAAATCCATTTCATTGCCACTGTCTTGACAGTTAAGATTTTAATAGGATGTTGCTGCATCTACAGCATTGTCTTTCCGTGCCTTGGATTCTCTTTTGATCATCCATGCTATGCTTTTCACAATACCAGATAACAAGAAATATAACTTCATAGAATTTAATATCAGTTAGTACCCATCCCATGATCATCTTGCCTTGGTAATGACTCAGCTGTTACCTCTGAATTTCAGTGAACACAATAGGTAATATAGGCAGGAATTTTAGTGTTTTCAGCCCTATGCAATATATGTATGCTATTGTATATAATAGCATTATATCATTAAATAATACACAGTGAACTTACCAAAATGCAGCATTACATTTGGAGTATATCTGCTTTGCTTTTTGTATTGAGTTTCAGAGGCCTGAGATTGATGGAGAAGGTTTGATTCTGGATTTTGCTACTAATAGTAATATAGATTTTCTGCACTGATAGTTAGGAAATAGCACATGAATAACTTATGGAAAATATTTTCTAGGATATTTAAAAAAAAAGCATGCTAAGAATTTCATTCCCATATATGCATAAAAATCCCAATTTGTAATAACAACATTTTGAGATTTCATACATTTTAAAAATTTTATTGAGTTTAATATATATAATTGAGCAATATATATATATGTGTATATGTATATATGTATGTATATATATATATAGTTAAATGAAAAGTTACATGTATAGTTCTAATAATACCTTGATTGTTCAATGTAGTAAATGTTTTATACCTTATTATAGAAGTAAAGAATCCAGATCTTTTCCCCCTCTGATAAGTAGAAAAAAATAAATTTGCTAAGCAAGTGAATGGATTCAGGGTTAGCAAAGGGCAGGGATGAAGGTTAATTTTTCATGACAGTGTCCATGCTATAGCACCCAATGATTCAAACACTAACCTAGGTGGTGCTATTCTAGTCAGTGTGTTATAGGTGTGATTTTAGCATCTACAGGACATCAACAGTAATGAAAATTACTCTTCCTCACTTGTGAAGGCTTGTTTCAAATAGCTAAGAAGTCTTTTCAGGTAGAACTGTGGCCTGTGAATGGCAGCACCAAGTCATGTAATCAGAGATAGTGTAGGAGAGACATTTGTATCCAATCACAGAAGTTATTACCTCAACTCCAGTGTTTTGGTCAGGTGTCCGTATTCAGTGGTAGGGTCTTTTGTTCTGTGCTCTCCTATTTCCTCCACTTTGCCCAGATTCTAGTAACTATGCATTCTATTTTCCATGTTCTTAAACAGTGAGCAAAGTGGGTCTCTATACCACTTCTCTTCTCACTTTATGACCTCCTAAGCCACAAATTTGTAATTGTCATTTAGTTGTGATTATCTGATAACCTCTGATCTTAGCTCCTGAGCTCAAATACCCTACCTATTACTGATGTGGACACATATACATTCACCTCTATATGACATTTACTAATAGCCCCAACTTGCCTGAGAATAAGCATGCTTAAAACACTTCATCTTACTCAAGCAATGTCTGCCTCAGGCACAGGGGCAGAGCTTTGGTTTTCCAGCAGCCTTGTGAGACCACGACAAGTGCACACTTGCCAATAAAGCAAAGTGTCCCTTAATAAAATTTAGCCAGAAGAAATAGCCACAATCTTATTTTTGGTAGTACTACCTCAACATGTCTTTACTTATTTATTTTATTGACAACTTTCATAATTGTAAACAATATCCCATGGTAATTCCCTCCCTCCCCCCAATTTCTCCTTTGAAACTACACTCTCCATCATATTCTCTCCCCCTCTCAATCAGTGTCATTTTTATTTTGATGCCATGTCATTATTTATTGATTTTTAATATTTATTTATTTATTTGCAAGAACAGGGAGAGACAGAAAGAGAAGGAGTATGAGCATGCCAATGCTTCTAGACACTGTAAAAGACCTCCAGATGTAGGTGCCACTTTGTACATCTGGCTTTACATGAGTACTGGGGAGTCAAACCCAGACCCAGATCATTAGGCTTTGCAGACAAGTGCCTTAACCACTTCACAATCCCTCCAGTTCACTATGACTTTATTTTAAGATGAAATCCTTTCATTTTACAAACCAAGTTCATTATAAACATTGAGTCTCAAAATCATAAGAATTCTTTTTCACATAATTATACACAATGACAGTGGTTAGCAAGATCTAGGTAATAGACCTTTTCAAATACTATTTTATTTAATTCTTATAACAATTCATGAAGTGGATAATATACTGAATAGTGCTAAATCAAGCAAATAAAGTACAAGGGGATAAAGTATTTTTGCCAAGATCACACAATTTGGCAGAGCTAAGATTTAAATCTAAATGCCCTAGAAGTTCATGCGCTCCCAACCTTAGGAACTAGTATTTGGCATTCGCTTCATTAGGCTGTAAGATAGCATGTTCTGAAATGACTGAGCTGATTGTAACTTAAAAATTACAAAACTTATGTTTCTACAGACTAGCTCATATATCTTCTCATTTAGCATAAAATGACATTGCAATAAGGATTTATTTTATCTAACATATTGTATCATCTATGTAGAAACTCTCTCAGGTAATTGAACAATTGCTGTCTCTATGTGACTAATATTTCATAATTTCTTTCTGTTTCATGAATTTTGTTATTCTGCGCCATGCATCCCACAATCCATTTCTACTTTTACTCATACAATTTATTTTTTATTTTGAAAAAAATTGTATTTATTTCTTTATAAGCAGAGAGAGATAGAAGAGAGACAGAGAGAATAGGTGCACCAGGGCATCCAGCATCTGACTTTATGTGGGTACCAGAAAATTGATCCTGGGTCATTAGACTCTGAGGGTAAGCACCTTAATTGCTGAGCCATCTCTCTAGCCCTATGTATGCTATTTTAAATAAGATTCTAAATTAGCTCATGTAAAAATGTTATTAACTATTAGCTGGTTCTTTTAGTTCACAACTCAATAAAATATCCTGTGGAGAAGAAATGAAAAAAGCACATTTTAATTTATTCCTCCACACTATTGAAACTTATTCAGTAAGATTTTCTAATAAAAAGAAGACATTTTCTTCATACAGTTTGCAAATTGCAAACACCTCCATTCTTAATATGAGATAAAAACTGTCACCCCTTTCAATATAGGGCATTAGTAAAGAGAAAGATTTGACTACGTTTGGTTTGGAAAAATTGGGATTTCCTTTCTTAGTCCAGATGCTTTAGACAGACCAATCATTCACCTCTTTTAGACACAGGATCTTTTATCAGTGTCGAGCTAACTGATTACACTAGGCTGGTTAGACAGTTAGCTCCAGGGATTCTCCTTGTCTCTGCTTCTCCAGCAATGGGATTATAAGTACATACCACCAAGCCTAGCTTTTATTGTGGGCACTAGGGTTTGAACTCCTCTTGCTTGCAAGATCAACACTTTACCTACTGAGCTATCTCTCCAGACCTAATATGTTCTCTTGATTACACTTTTGTGTGCTGCCTCACAATATATTTGATCTTTCAAAAATATTTTAATAATACATTAAAATACAAGAGAGCTAGTATAAATAAAAGCAAACATATCCAAGATAAATGTACAAAATCTCTTGTCATAATGTTTGTCTATAAAATTTCAGTTATATTTTCATGTTACACTGCTTGTTTTTTTTAATTTCTTTCTTTCTTTAATACTTATTTATTTAATTTATTTGAGGGACAGAAAGAGGCAGATGAGAGAGATAGAAAGAGAGAGAGAATGGGCATGCCAGAGCCTGCAGTAGCTGTAGTAGCTGTAAGCAAACTGCAGGTGCATGTGCCACCTTGTGCATCTGGCTTACGTGGGTCCTGGGGAATTGAACCTGGGTCCTTTGGCTTTGTAGACAAGAAGCTTAACCACTAAGCCATCTTTCTAGCTCTACTTCTTTCTTTTGTAATATTTTATTTATCTATTTTCAAGGAGAGAGAGAGAGAGAAGAGGTCATCCAAACCCTCCTGCCACTGCAAATTCCAGATGCATGGTACATCTGGCTTTATGTGGGTACTAGAAAATCAAACCCAGGTCATCAGACTTTGCAGGCTGTGGTAGTTTAAATGGATGTCCCCCAATAAATTCAGGAATTTAAAATTTATAATTTAGATCTCCAGCCCTTTGGCTGAAGAAGGCGTCCTGGGATCCTGGGGTCCAGCCCTGAGGTGTTGGTTCCTGGAGCAATATATAAATTCCAGTCTAAATATACTCTAAGTGTTTGAGTTCTGCCTGGAGTTCCTGAAGAGCACTTGCTTGTGCTGGTGTTTTCTTTTCTTTTCTTTTCTTTCTTTCTATTTTTTGTTGTTGTTTTTGTTTTTTTCCTTCTTCTCTCTGCTTGGATCTTTGAAAGGGGGCCAATTTTTTCTGCCATTACGGAACTTCCCCTGAATCTGTAGCTTCAATACAACCCTTCCTCCATAATTGTGCCTGGTGTGGAAGTTTGTCCGAGAGACATGTAGCTGACTACGACACAAGAAAATGTCTTAACCACTGATCCAACTCTCCAGCCCCTACTACTTTCATTTTTTTAAGCTAGTAAAGTTACAAGATATAACAAGACTCAGTAAAACTGTATTCAGTTTGATGAGTGAATTCAGATTATATCCACTATACCAACATACAATTTTTTGTGTTTTTTAAACTTAGATTGAAACATAAGACATAATTTTATTTATTTATTTATTTGAGAGAGTGAGAAAGAAAGAGGCAGAGAGAAAGAGAGAGAGAATGGGCACAGCAGGGCCTCCAGCCACTGCAAACACACTCCAGACACATGCACCCCCTTGTGCATCTGGCTTACATGGGTCCTGGGGAGTTGAACCGAGGTCTTTGGGCTTTGCAAGCAAAGGCCTTAACCACTAAGCAATCTCTCCAGCCCCAAGACATAATTTTAAAACTATAATTATGTCATATATGCCTAAACCTTTCTTGAATTCTACTCTGTTAATAGTTAGTGAAAAATTATTTGTATCTGCCATATTTTATTTAGAGTCAAAGTATAGCTATTCAGCCAATGCTAATTTCAAAATCATGACCCTTTTCCCTAGGTACAAGACTTGTACCCACCCACCCAGTCCCTACTATTTACTGTGCTTTAAATTCCTTGAATAAAAAAAGTAAAATCTAGGGTTATAGTATTGAAAGATTTCCTACATATCTTATATATTTAATGTCCTTCTAATTCTTAAATATATACATGTATTAAGTCAAGCAAATGTTCTCAACTAAGCTTGCTCTGTTCACAAGTCCCTCTAAAAACTGGCATGACTAGAGTGCAGCATCATTTCTTCTTATCTATAAAACTTTCTTTGCATGACATAAGGCATTGTTGTAGGATTTGCGGGCTCAGGATGGATGCCACAGAATTTATGAACTCTAAGTTTTGGGTGCTGGCCTACCTTTAATAAAGAATTAATAAAGACATACTCAAGTTGGATAAATTATGAATTATTAAGTTTATTTGGGGAGAAATTACAAATTATGGGGTTTATGTAAGGGAGAGTGGGGTCTGAGAAGGGAAGTTAAACACATGGAAAGTAGGACACATGCTTTCAGTGTGGAAACACTGTATAGTTTCTAAGGTTCATTTAAAATAAATTGATGGCTTTAGAAAAGGACTGGAACAGAGTTGTAAGTACATGGAAAGTAGAACTTTGATGTATATACACAGAGACTCAGAAAACACATATGGCATCTGCTGTGTGCTTTCCTGAAAAGAAAAAAAAATATCAAAGCAGAAGAAAAATTGAGGATCTTTGAGGAAAAACGAGAGTAGGGCCACAAGCATTCGGAAGGGAATTAGACTGAGGCTTAAAGAGAAATTAAGGTAAAGGTGTGAGCATGTGGGCTTAAGAGAAACTGAAGAGGAAAAATGGTGAAGCTCAAGGAAAAAACTGAGAGAGCAGATATCAAAGGAAGAACCAAGATTTAGAGAAGTGAGTGGTGAAGAGGGTTACACTCATTGTTACCCTGAGTTTAGGGTAACTAGACAGGTAGCAAGTCTAGAGTTGGTGAGAGTACTCATGTGGTAGGTTCAGAGATCAGAGAAAAATCATACATGTAATCAAAATGAGAAGTTACCCCAAATTATAAAGCAGAGGCAAATGGAAAAGTTTAGATCAAGAAACAATGCAATACTTTCCCAGCCCTACCTGGCCAGGCTGGGTGAGGGTAGAGGCCAGACTCAGTCAATGAGTATCTGAGCAGCACAGGGGAAGACCCAGAGAGAGCCACACACACCAAAGATTTTGGCTGAAGAGAAGAGAGGTAGGGGCTGGAAGGCTGCAGCCTTTAAGGAATCAGATTCAGGCATGTAAGGGGAAGAACTAACTGACTAGTAGATTTGAAGGATGAACCTGGAGGTCAGTCCATTTGGGTCAGCCCACACAGGTAGCGTAGTATACTGTGGGCATTAGTGGGGCACTGTAGATAGATCTTGATCAGAAGAGTTCCCTTTTTATTTTTCAAGGTAGGTTCTTTTTCTAGCCTAGGCTGCCGTGGAATTGACTATGTAGTCTCAGGATGGCCTCTTATTCACCAGGATCCTTCTACCTCAGCCTCCCAAGTGCTGGGATTAAAGGCTTGTGCCACCATGCCTGGAGACGAGTTTCATCTTTGTCAAGAGTTTTGCTATTGTTTCACGGTGAGGTGGCATGCAGGGTTTCATTTCATGGTTCTCTTTGAGCCTCCGTCCCTAACTGAAACTGCCTAAACAAAGCTATCTGTCTGCTGTCCTCATTCAATATAACAGGTGTTGAAAATTAATATAATATGTAATTCTTAGACATTCCCCAAGGAGAAGATGTTCTGGTTGCTAACTTAACTTATGGAAGAAAAGAGTTAGATTGAATTATTCTGTTGCAATATCTCCTTTGCCTGGATACATTCAGGATGTTTTATCTCTAATAATTGAGTATGTGCTGATTGAATTAGCATGTGTGAATGTGGATCAACCATTTAGACCACATTGTACTTGCGCATGTTGAAATCCTTTTGTGAGTATTCAAGTCTACAATTCTTTGAGTCCTGACTCTGTACTATGATTTACAGCAAAAATAACAGCATTGCTTAGTTCCTTTAGGGAAAAGGTGTTTTAACAACTGTTAAATGTTGTTCTGTTTTAAATACCTAATTATAGTTTTTACATTTGCCTGAAATTTTTAATAATTTAAAAGGTGCATCCTAGTAATCAAAATGAAATAATTTTTCCAAACAATAATTTCAATCAGTTTTAAAGAGTCAGTGATGAACATATTCAAGTTGAGAGATAGAAAAATGAGAAAGTGGTATTTTTTAATGAAATATAATTAAAACTGTGTTTTGCATTGCAAGGAAAAAAAACAGTTTCCTCCCGTTTTCTTTCAAGATTTATGATTACAATAAGGGGTATCGAGCAAGCATGGAAGGCCTGGGAAAAAATATTACACTATATTTTCACATTATGATAAGCAAAACTTAAACCGTGAACCAACCCAAGAGCTTAACTTGAAAACACTTCATAGATTGAATCCCATCTCTAAAGACACAGAACTGAACTAGCCTAAATTTCCAGATTATCCAAGACAAAATAAAATTGTGTGATAACAAAGTACTAATGGGTCCCTGTGTTACTTTACTCTGGAATTTATCAAGTAGATCTTAACAGTGGCCTTCAATATGAGATAAGAGCACATGGTTAGGATACATTGTCTGAAACAAAAAAACTAGTAAAATCATCACTCCAGAAATATTTTTGTATGCATATGTGTTTATAGAAGTTGTAAGTAAAACTGTATGAAGCTAAATAATGGTAGTAGTAAGGTAAAAATATAGAAAAGAAGATAAGTAAGTGTCAAACCTTTGTTCCTCTAAACTAAACTAATGAGATAGTATCTTAAGATAGGAAAGGAGAGAGGGGGGTTTAAAGCATTGTCGGGTGATGATTGTGGTTAACATGGCTATGAAATAAAAAAAAAAATATGCTCCATGAGAAATTAGGTACATGGCCTTGTTGGCAATAAGACTGTACAGGGTGCCATTTCCCAGCACATCAAACATTGAAACATGACTTTCTAAAATTGTGTTTACTTACCATACAGAGCAAATTTTGGAATCATTGGATGTTGTTATATAGAGAAGAAAATAAAACAAGATCATGATAAGAGACACAGATGTTCCTCCATATTTCTATAACAATATCAGTGTGCCCAAGAAAAATAAAATTAGAAAGTTTTATAAGAATTATAACAAAACAAAGCCTTTCAGATATTTTCCTTCTTTTCTGGAGATAATTCCAATTTACATAGAGCTGAAGTTAATAAATGTAAATGTCTTTTGCTAATAGAAGAGTGTCTGGAAACTCAACACAAAATCATGCATCAAAGAGCTGGTGTTGATTGGGAAGAATAAAGGAAAATGAAAGAAATTATCATAACATTATAAAAAGAATTTAGATGTACATAATCTTCAGTGAGGAAAGTAGAAAACCTTAAATTTCAGAGAATTTGGATGTGAGGCATCTTGTAAAACTATCCTTGCTCTAACACATAGATAATTTTAGATGGTATTATTTCACTACATTTTCATCCAATATTCATTTTTAAATGTGGGTATCCAGCCGATACAATGAAAATAAAAACTCATGCAATTTATTTAAGTTAGTAGTAATTTATCAAGAGTTTATTAATTTCCCATTTTGAAAGTATATTCTGGTCATTGTTGTAGTTTGAATGGATGTCTCCCAATAAACTCAGGAGTTTTATTTAAGCTTGTAACTTGGTGTCACTCTAGGTGGATCCTAGGGCTCAGCTTTAAGGCATGGAGGCAGCTCTGGAATTCCAGCTATGCAGAGTGCTTGAGCTCTGCCTGGCATTCCTGGAGCACGCTTCCTTTTGTTGGTGCTGGTGGTGTTTGCTTTTTCTCTCTGCATGGATCTACATAAAAGAGCCAGCTATGGAAATTCCCCCGGATCTGTAAGCCAGAAATAAATCCTATTCCTCCCATAAACTATGTCTGGTTCGGAAGTTCATCCCAGTAATGTGAAGCTGATGACAACAGTCATCAATGATGCATTTAGGGGAAGCTGCATAAAGGAATTCTGTGGTATAAACACACACAATAAGACATACAAGCTGGCTATCCTCTCAGAAATTGAAGTTTTATAGCAGTTATCCTCTTTTTCTGGAACAAAATGTCCAAGCCGAGGTAGCTTATTGGAGGGAGAGTTAATCTCAGTTTTACAGTTAGGAGGGGGAGTCACATCATGGTGGAGAAGGCATGGGAACTGGCTCACATCTTCATACAGCTACAGAGAAAAAAGTCACCTGAGTGAGCCAGATCTCAACGTCAAATCAGGCTGTACTAACTATCCTCAAGGCCCACCACCAGTGATACACCTCCTCCAGCAAATTTCCACCTCCCAAAAGCTCTACTACCTAGAGATTGATAAGCTTAATCATAAACATTTGAGGCAATGAGGGAAATTTTACATTCAAGCCACCACATTCTGTCCTTGGCCAGCCCCCAGAGACTCATGATATCTCATGGCACAAAAATCACTCAGTTCAACTTCCAAAGTTCTCATAGTCGTTATTTGTCCAAACACCATTCAAAAGTCCATCTTGAGGGGGCTGGAGACATGGCTTAGTGATTAAGGTATTTGCCTGCGAAGACTAAGAAACCAGGTTTGAATCCCTAGTACCCACGTCAGCCAGATACACAAGGTGGCACATGTGTCTGGAGTTCGTTTGCAGTGGCTGGAAGCCCTGGCACGCCCATTCTCTCTCTCTACCCACTTCTCTCTCCCTCCAATAAATAAATAGACAAATAAATAAATGTCAGTATCAGCTGTATTTTATAATCAAAATTTTAATCAAGGTGGAAATAAAGCTGGACCTTGAGGAACAAGATACTCTTTAGCATTCTTCTTTTAGACTCTTCTTTTGAAAATAATTTACATTCTTATTAGCTTGAATCTCCAATGGATTAAATTCTGCAACTCAGGGCATCTTTTCCATTCTTCCAATGCAGAACATCTGGTCCATTTTTAATGATGGTGATCTAACAATTACAGCTTAAGTGGTCTAAAATCCGTTTCTATGCCTGGGAACTTCAAACTTGCTTACATTTCTCTCTTTGTCCAACTTTATAGTTTTCCCATTGTGAGAAGTAAAATTAAATAAATGGTCTATCTCCAAATAATGTAAGTAGGTGCAAGCAGGTTACTCTGTTTGCAATTTCCCCTCTAGAGGTCTCTATTAAGAACTACACCCATGCAGGCAGGCTAGCAAGGTATAAGGGCTTGATGGTCTCAAGGAGTTGGAGCTTGAAACTAGGTGGACAAACCAAGGTGATGGAAGAGAAACTTCACTTAGAACACCAGGAAGATTTTTGCCTCATCAAATCATCCAGCCAATGTGTAAAAAACGGGAAGGGGTTTATGTTAGATGTATAAAATTGCTTACTTGTACTCAAGAGTATGGCCATTCTATCTTACTTAGGCTTGGACAGCCCATCTCTGCAGACATGAAATAAAGTCATGTTTGTTTTTGCCTATTGGAGTCTTGTGATCTTGCTGTTACCAGGTGGGGTGCTTAATTTCCCACAAGCTTGGGGGCTCATTTGGGATTTCTGTAAGTGAAGAGAGGCACCTTTGTCTCTTCTGCTACTGGGAGATGTGTCTCTTCCCATGTTCAGACAGCCTACTCTGAGGGACCATTTTCTTCTCCCCAGCACTTCATAAAAGACCCAAAACAATTTTGGGAGGTGTGAAACTGATGCAGGGGTGTTTGGAGAGACCTCTGGGAGAAAATGGATATCTTGACTGAAGCAGCCAGGCAGTCAAACTAGACAAACCAAGGTAGATAAATTTGGTCCAGTAATGCTTTGGCAGTTGGTGCATTTTTAGAGAGAGAGAGAGAGAGAGAGAGTGTGTGTGTGTGTGTGTGTGTGTGTGTGTGTGTGTCTGATATTTGTTGTAGATACAAAGCAAATCTAGAGTCGAATCCATGATACCATCCTCCCACAAGGGAAATAGCCAGAGATCTACAAAGTGAATTAAGAGAGCCTCCTGTGGGGGACTGAGTAAGTCCAAGGAGGACTGGTGTTCAATAATTCTCTTTGAGGAACTAAGTATAAGGGAAAATATGTCACAGGTGTCACAGAACAATCAAAATTCTAAGAAACAGAAGGAAGGAAATCCTCTTCAATATCCCGTCAGGCAGTCATTGGGATGAGTGCTAAGGTCATGGGAGGAGAATTCTTGACTAAGTAACAACAAAAATAAACGAACACACACACACACACACAGAGAGAGAGAGAGAGAGAGAGAGAGAGGGAAAGAGAGAGAGAGAGAGGATGATTAAATGCTGCTGCTATATCTGGACAAGGGAGCACATTCTCAGTTTTTCTGTTTTGGGCAAAATTTCGCTCTGATGAAGAAAAGTATGTGAAACTTTGCTTCTTTATGTTAATGACAAGGCTTCCCTCTCTGGAAGTGAATTTTGTTCTTTGTTGTCTAAAGGGGGACATTCCTTATGTTTCTCCTAAATGCTAATGAAAAGGACACAAATAAGGGCAAATGCCTTGGGAACCTCTATGCTGCCTACAGCCTCTTACTATCTCACAAAATGGACCACAGAGAGAGGAAGGGGAAGGGAAAGGGAAAGGGGAAAATAGAAGCCCACAAAATGGCAGTCCTGAAGTCCAAAGGTCAGCTAGCAGGCCAACAAGATGGAGGATCTCTGTGGCTGGAAGAGTAGATGTCAGTCTTATCCTTGCCCACACTCCAGCTTCTTGAAAATTCTAGAACTATGCACAAAGGACAAAGATAGAAAATTTCCATCTTTCCTCTCTCCTGGCACCGAAACTGCAGGCTCCCAAAATGTTACCACCCTTGAGAAGTCCCTTGCGTTCTGGCTGGGGTTATTGGGTTTGTCAATTCCTCATTCATCAGTACTGAAGTGAAAAACTCTATAGAGAGGACATGAAGTCTATTCAGGAAGACCCTTTGGGTCTCACAGAGTAGATGAACCAAGTTTTTTCTTTGTTTGTTTTGGTTTGTTTTTTCTTGGTAGAGTTTCACCCTAGCTCAGGCTGACCTGGAATTCACTATGTAGTCTCAGGGTGGCCTGGAATTCACAGCAATCCTCCTTCCTCTGCCTCCCGAGTGCTGGGATTAAAGGCGTGTGCCACCATGCCCTGAACCAAGGTTTTGTCTCCAGTATTTACCTTTGGGCTAAGATGATGTCCATTCTCAATGTTATGTTTATAGGAAAGGAATCGGGAGTGGTGAAAAGAGCTGCTTTAGATATCTGGGAAATGCAACATCTCCTAGACAGGAAGTTCCTGCTGCTGATGAAAAATTTCCTGTTACAGATCCCAGATGGGACAATAATAATCCTGGTGACTTGGCCAGGTTGCAGTACTTCAGGGAGATAATTATGCATGTATCAGAGAATCTTCTTTAAGATTATAGAATATTACAAAAGCCTTTGAAATTCAACAAGAAAGAGTCTCCCTCAGCCTTTCCCAGGGACTAAGTGAGAAATACTCTGGGTTCAATCCAGAAAACCCAGTGAAACAAAGCATTCTAAAGGTTCATTTTATAACAAATACTTGGCATGATGTTATTAGAGTGCTCCAATAAGTAGAAGAACAGAATGAAAAATTGGTCACGAAATTACCACAAGAAGCTCAGAAAGTATAAGTGAGGAGGGAGGAAGGAAACAAGAGCAGGACACCTTAAGTACGGAGTGCTAGAACCCCCACACACACATAAAAAAAAGAAAAGAGACAGAGATGAGAGATAATAAGAAAGGCTATTTTAAGTTTGGAAATCCAGACACTTCAAAAGGGCATGCTGCACCCCCGAACTCCTAGGCCCCTCCCTCTACCCCTCAACTGAAGAAAGAACAAAGTGTGATTACGATCTTTGAGGAGTACTAGAGAACTTGGGGCTCCTTGTTAATGGCCCCACAAGGAACCTTTGATAAATCTAAGTGTGAGACCTGAGGAGGAGGAAATATCACTCCTCGTTCATTCTGGGACAGAACATCTTCCTGGTCCTTTCTGCCCAGGAGAACAAAGCCTTCTGAGGAGAAACTAGTTTCTAGAATAAAGGAGGAGAGACTTAGGGTCTCCATCTTTGAGAAAATGCTAGAAAATGAACAAATACAAGTTTCAAGCAAGGAGTAACTTGCCAGGACATAACCTACTAAGACTGGGATTAAAGTTACAGTGGGCAGGAGGAACAATTGAAAGTGGCTATGGATCTTTTGACTGAGGAGGAAAGACTGACTCTGTGTTATGGGTTAGAGAAGGTAACAGGAAATGAATACAAATGTAACCCCCGAAGGTTAAATCAAAACTACCAGGAGAAACAGTCTGAAGTACCCCCGTTTAAGATGGAAAAAAGGGTTACAACCAATTATTGAGAGACTAATCCAAGACAAAGCCCTGCATGTCAGCCTGATTCATCCAAGTCAGATGGTCTTGATGGATCATATAGGCAGGTCCAAGACGTGACAGCAGTTAATGAGGCGTCCAAACTCGGCACCATGTGGTCTCAGACCCTTATACTTTGTTCATCAAAATTGCATATGGTCATAATAGTTTTGTAAGGTCCAGGAGTGACCAAGAATACACAGACCACTCTGAGGCAAAGATAAAAGCTTTGATTCTAGAAAAGCACAAGCTGTCAGGACTGACTCTCAAAAGAAGAACACAGCCAACCAGAGATTCTGGTGGGCTATATAGAGCTCTTCAGTTGGGGGAAGGTAAGGAAGGGAAAAGTTAAAAAAAGGGGGGGAGTAACCTAAGATAGCCAGGGTGTGACACCAGACTGCTGATCAGGTTACTTACAAGATAAGGAGGCAGGAAATCATGACCTGGGGGCATTATTGGACAAGGAAGGGATAATGGCTGGGCGGTTCCTCGAATAATGGGGATGACCCACTTCCTTGTGTCTGTGGGGGGGGTCATCCTGCTGTCTTAGGTGACTCCATTTTGGGGAGCCCTTTTTGACCTAATATGTTTTATTGTAGTGGATCTAAACAAAGGATTATGGGTGTGCCCTTTGGCTCCAGAGAGCAGGGAAGTTTTTGCTTTTGAATGGGAGAACCTGATGTATAGAAGAATACAATAGTAGCAATGGAAAGGCCTACATTGGGCTTTACTGAGCCCCCAAATCTATATGGCTAGATTTTAGAAACCATACTTGAGGGCTTCCAATCTTTGGAAGGAATCAATTATTGCAGAGGTAGGAGGATTGCCTTGAGTTTGAGGCCACCCTGAGACTACATAGTGAATTCCAAGTCAGCATGAACTAGAGTTAAGCCCCTACCTCAAAAAACAAAAAAACAAAAACAAAAACAAAAACAAACAAAAAAACCCCAAGGGTTTAAGCATTTCTAAAGAGAGTCTACAATTTGTAGAAGATGCCAGGTATTCAGAAAATGTAATCAGTTAAGGAAAGAGGAATATAAATCCAGAAAGAATATCAGCTTTAACGAGTTTATACATGCCCAAGATTAATACAGAGCTTAGGAAGTTCTGAGGACCAATGTATTGTAAACTATGGATTGAATCATGTGCACAGAAATGAAAATACTTTGTATCCCAAACTATTTGAATAAAAACCTTTTAAATGGTCCCAGGAAGAAACCCAGACAACTGAAGTAAAAGAGTCCCACATTACAGCCCCTGAATTCATCACCCCATCTTGAGAATGATCTGCTGTTGGTAGGAATTGTTTATTCCCTCTTCGAGTAAGCAGATTGCTTACAATCTGCTTGTGTCTCTGTGAAAGGGACAAAAGATCTGTTCACAAAAGATTTCTAATCAAAAACCTTGAAATACTTCTAGTTCAAAACCCAAAGAGTGAGGATGCGAAATGGGTGTATTCTCCAAATCTTCCTTTCCCTGATGGTGACTGTGGGTGAGTCCACTCTCTGGAAGCTGATACATGTACAGTGGATCATCATTGGACAGGAAATAGAGGGTTTCATTGTCCTTCCCTCACAAGCATTGGGAAAATCTTCTGTGACAATTAATATAAAAAAGAACTTATCAATCACCCCAGACTATAAAATTTTTTTCATGCCATGCACTGCCCTGTAGAACAGAGAACCAAAGATAACTGCCACAGAGGGACAACTTCCTCTGCCCTGAACTGGTTCTTAACACTCCTGAGGCATGGACACTGGGATGAGATAACTCTTGTCGGTGGGGATAATGCGTGGTGGTCCACCTAACTTGAAGGACAAGTAATCCTCAGGCTCCTGAAAGTCAAAATACACTTATCTAAAGGAATTCCACCTTAAAACTGTCAATATGTAGAATGCAACCATGGAATTTTGACTATTAATAGTCTGAAAACTTTAGATCTAGAACCACAGATTGCAATCTGAACATATGGTTGGGGCAGAGCCACCGCCCCGGGGCAACTGGTTTTAAAGGTAGTGATAAACATCTTTTCAACCCAGTTTGTAGTAACTCTGACTCCTGGATTTCATGAGCCAAACTATCTCCTGAAACTGACCTGGAAAAGTAAAAAATAATAGAGTTAAAAATTTGAGGGGGAAGAGGGTTAATCAAAATTTAAGATGGGCCTGGAGTGATGGCTTAGCAGGTAAGGCACTTGCCTACAAAGCCTATGGACCCAGATTTGATTTCCCAGTGCCCACATAAGCCAGATGAACATGGTGGTGCATGCATCTTGAGTTCATTTGCAGAAGACTTGTTATGCCAATTCCCTCTCTCTCTCTCTCTCTCTCCCCCCTCCCTCTTTCATAAATAAAAAATAAAATAAAATATTTTTTTAAAAAGTTAAGATGTCATGAATAAGCCATATAAAAACCTACTCCTTTGGATAATGGTGCACCCAGACGCCATAGATTGTTACTAGAAAAATTTCAGTGTCAGAGATGAGATATTTTTCAGTGAGTTGTTGCCTGATGCTACCAAATCATTATAGGCTATTGCCAAGGCACTCCGTTAACCATCAGAACTTTATGATAAGACTGTATTGGTGAAGATTCCACATGCTTCAGCTGCAGGTCACTGAGAAATCAAGCTAGATATGAGCTGAAAACCTCTTCCCTATGGACCAGCTGACAGAAATCTGCAAAAAAATCTTCATTGCATGCAGCCCTATGAGAGAGAGAAGTGATGAATGGTGGTAAACAGCAGTGGACATTGCAAGTCTTAAGACTGGTCAGCCAGGCCAAATGTGCCAACTGGTGCAATAATGGCATGTCTGTTACGGGGGAAATAAGCCACTCTCTAGTTGGACTGGAGGCCCACTCCACAGGAAGGAATGCATGAGTAATATTGAAATCCTAGTGAAAAGCCTGTGGTGGGGGAGATAATGAGCCTTAGGAGAGTAATGCCTGGTGATGTCTGCCTAAATGCATATATTATGCCCTGTAACCACTTTTGTTAATGTTCATACCCATATATCAATGCTACTCTCACATTTGGTTAGAGAAGCTTCTCTTTACAGATGGTGGTGACCACTGGGATGACTCAAAAGTCTCCATAGTGTTGAAAAGAAATGACAGTGGAGTGTGCAGCAGTGAGACATCTCTATCACACTTTCTAAGGCTCAAGGTTGAAGAGGTGGCAGAAATCATGGAAGAGCCGAAGGAAGGGTAGGACAGCTTACAATGCAATCCTTCAGACAGACATTGGCCTAGTTATCCATGATCTTGCAGTGTCTGGCACTACTTATACAAAATCTTCATAATAGGAGGAAAAAAGAATGGCATCAAAATAAAAGAGAGACAGATTGAGATGGGAAGGAGATATGATGGAGGATGCATTTGTGCAGGGGAAAGTGGGTATGGGGGCAATGTAGGGTTTATTGTCTATTATAGTGGAACCTTTCAATAAAATGTTTAAAAAAATTGAGACAGACTTTAAAATAGAAACTGATTATGGGTAGCCGAATACATGGGTAGAATAGAATAAGTTTACAGCACATGCTTTAAACAAGAGTGATTATTAGGCTTGTGCAGCCTCACATCCCCAGGTTCAAGTAATACCCTTTCCCCTTGGCTAGAACACAGACCCCACCAAAGCATGATGGCCCTAGAAGCATGACATAGGCCCTATTGCATGCATGCTGGCCCTGTTTCAAAATAAGGGAATGAGAGTTGTTGAAGTCAGTAGTTCCTGTTCCTGACCATATAGCCAGCCTGCCTAAACTCCCTTATTTTTCTCTAAGTATGATGAATTACTCCTCATGTTTCACATGACAGGAATATGGATTCTCATGCTCAGTGAGAGATTTGGAGTCTGTCCCCATGTTTTCAATGTCTCAGACATCAAAAGGGCAATTATAAACTGCTCTGCACTCAAATCCCTTGAGCAGATGTATGGTGCACTATGGACAGAGAAATCTTTGTACAGACCTCTCATCTGACTGCATGGGATCTGTGTGCTCATTCAGTTGGCCATAACCTTCACCCTAGCTTTCAATTCCCAAGCTAGGACAAAAAACCAGGCTAAAAGGTCTATTCCTAGATCCTTTGATTCTCATGACTATATCAACTCCATAAGAGTCCCTAGAGGAGTACAAAATGAATTTAAAGCTAGAAACCAAATGCTGTAAGATTTGACTCATCCAAATTCTGGTGAGTCACTATCAAGAAGAATGTAGATTAGATTAATTATAGCTGCTATAATCAACAAAGAATCATTAATCACTACCATCCATATGTTTTGAAGATCAAATCCCACTCAACATGAGGTATATGGTGTTGTGCATGCCTGCGCTATATTAGGTGGACAGGATTGCACATTTCTCCCAAATAATACCACTCCTGATGGACAGTCACTAAAGGCCTTCAGAGACTATTCATTCTGACTGATGGATTGGCAGAAAACTCAGAGATCCATTTACTAGCTAGTTAGAAGGATGGTTCAGATAAAGAAGAGACTGGTAGCCTCAATGTCAACTTCTCTTACTATAGTAACATGAATTCTAAAAGCAGTAGGATGTTGCATTGTTTCTTGAGTGAGGAGATTAACCCCAAAATTAACTGAGCCCATGACAAGTAGACAGATGACTGGTACACATCAACTTCCTTGTTGCTGGGACAGAACACCTGGCCAGAATCAGCTTATGAAAGGAGAGGATTTATTTCAGGCTCACAGTTACGAGGGGAAGTTGTGTCATGCAGAGGAAGCATACCTCACATTTGTACACATCAGTGAAGAGAGAGAACGGTGTGTAAGTGAGCCAGCTCTCAATGCCCAGAAGAGCTAAACTCACCATCCCAAGGCACGTCTCTAGTGACATACTTCCTCCAGCAAGGTTCCACCTCCCAAAAGCTCCACTTGCTTGAGATTAAGTAGAAAGCTTAATCACAAACATTTGATACTTTGGAGAACATTTATATTCAAACCACAAGTACATTAAGTGAGAATCACAAAAATATATAAAATAAAATATTCGAAATATGTCTTCTGAAACAAGACACTGAAACCTGCGAGCTTTATGGAGATCAACCCTGGTTATTCCACCAGACAAGCTTCCTTTGTGGAAAGCAAGATGTTGACTAAGAAGTAAGTGAAAGGAGAAAGGAAAAAAAATGGCAGGAAATTGGAAGAGCATATGATAAAACCCAGTGGAGTGAGGGACCTTGGCAAATGTTAGACGCTAGAAGAGAGGAAAGGGAGCTGAGCAGAAACAGGAAACAGGAAAGAGAGATGACCAGAAAGAGAAAGCGGGAGAGGAGAAAAAGGAAGGAAGAAGGAAAGCTGGCCTAGAAATAGTATTACAATGCAAGGCAGCTTTGGCCAGGGTAGAGATATGGAGGCAAAGTTATTTCTCACTTTTTTTGTTTTGTTTTGGTTTTTTTGTTTTATTAAGTAGAAACGTTGTAAGGATACATCATGTGTTAGTAACATCATTTCCCTCCTCCCTTCCCCCATTCCCCTGGCCATTCTCCTCAGTGGGATTGCTGGTATTCCCCCTAGGTTTCCAGGGTATAGATGTGAGAGCATCTGTTAGTTGTTGTAAGGGACGGGGCAGTGCCTCTGGACATTCCATTCTACTCTGAGGCACTTACAATCTTCCTGCCCCTCTTTTGCAAAATTCCATGAGCCTCGGTAGGTGAGTCTTAAGTGTACCTTAATTTTGTGCTCTCAGCAGGTTTTGTATTTCTGCTTTGGTGCATTTTGAGTATCCTCAGTGTCTGTGTCCATCACTCTGGTCCTGGTTCTCAGGCTTGCCACTGAAGCAGCACTCTTGTTCATCTCACCAATTCCTCTGTGGTTTTACCTAGGCTCTGGCTGCTGAGGAAGGGATGGCATATCTCCTTAGTTCTTGCTGCCTTCTGATAAAGGAAAATAGACTTCCCAGTGGAGAATGAGGTCAGAATAGGTTAAATGAGATAATCATTGTTAATTAAGAGAGATTTCAATGGCTGTGGCCCTTTTTGCCAAAGACTAGTGGGAACTTCTCATTGGAGTCCATGATCTTGGTCTCCATAGGATTTTGACTCAGTTCCCAGTTATAGCTATGGGTCCCTTTACACTAAGCAGATCACGGAGGCATTAGTTACCAACCTAGGCTGGGTGCTACTATTACACAGGTATGTACATCCTGTCAGGATGCTTGCTTTCATATAGCAGTGTCCCCTGCTCCCATGCAAGTTTGTTGGCCATTTTCTCCCAGCAGCTATCTTTCTAGGAATTCTGAACTGTGGGAATGGGCCTGCCTTTGCATCCTTGCCATCAACTGGAAGCAGTCACATAACATCTAGAGATGGAGATGATGGGGTTATAGGAGAGCAGCAGTAGAGGCTGATGATTATGCTCCCATAGCAGGAAATTTGAAGAAACTATGCAATTCTACTTTCACATATACTTTTTCTAAAGCAAGTTTCCTAAAATTTGAGTTGACTTCTCTTCTGGAGGAGAGGCTAAAAATGGGGAAGGTAGTTGTATGCACCACCAGTCTGCTAATCTCAATAGAACACAGATAGATTCTCAGAAGAATGGCACTTGTTTGAAGATAAGGAGGAGATTTGCATGCACATGTCATGGACACCACCATGCCTGGCCTGCAGAGGAGAAACCGATTATACCTATGTTGTTCTCACCACTGCATATTCCTGATGGTCATGATTAAAGAGGTCTTCTGAGACCTCCTAAGGTATGTTCTGCTTATTATCTTGACATTATGTAAGATATTTGCCCCCAAATTCTCATTTCCCTCAGACAATTTATTCCTTCCTCTGCTATCTTCCATAGTTACTCAGGTAGTTTCAATTCAGCATTACTGTCTACTTCAGTTTTCTGAGAGCCATCTACCATCAATATTCTGTCATATAGGGATACTTTTCATATTATGATCCCTGTATCTTAAAAACGTTTACCCCTCGTGGATTCTCATGTATACCCCAGCCTTACAAGGCATCTTCAGATATTATTCTGGTTCCCAACAAAACATGTTAGGTACCTGTTTTTCCACATTATTAACTCACCAATCTCTCAGCAAGATCATACTATTTCACACTAGCTATCTGTCAGTTGGAAGAAAGGGTAGGGGCCTCTCCTACATGGAGATGTGTGTTAACTTGCAAGAAAATGACTTGGGGAATATGGGGGCTCTTATGGAGATCATCAGTTAACACGCTCAGGGGCATCCACCTCAAGGTCTTTACATGATTTATAATCTCTGATTTCCTCAACCAGGACGCTGACCACGGCACAAGACACCAGCCTTGGCTGAGCTTTTAAATGCATTGCAGTTCTTCAACTAATTATCAGAACTTCTGTACGGATTAGTTATGTTAGCCATTGCACTGCCAGAGGTAAAAGCTTTTTTAGTGACCTACCAAACAAAATCAAAATAGATTTATTGGAGCAGTGCTGTGAAGTAAAAAGAAAAAAAAAAAAGGCAGGAGCAAGAAATGAGGTGCTTGCAGATGATAATGCATATATAACCCCTTTTAAGTAGAGGGAGAAGGAAGGCTTGGGTAGGAAAATGCCAAACCACAGGGTTATGACTAAGCGGGGAGGGGGGATGCCTTAGTGTTGACATTGCTTTATTAAAGAGACAAATGTCATGCAGGAATGGGACTATATTGATTTCCACATTGTCCAGATAGATCCATGCAGGAAGCTACAGAGAGCATCGGCGCTACTTTCTATGTAGCAGAAGGGCTAGTTGAACTTTTGCCAGGACATCACAACACTTTCCCTAATCCTCCTCCTTCTTCCTCTCCTCTCCTCTCCTCTCCTCTCCTCTCCTCTCCTCTCCTCTCCTCTCCTCTCCTCTCCTCTCCTCTCCTCTCCTCTCCTCTCCTCTTCTCCATAATGTCCTCTGCTCTCATTTCTTCTACACCCTTCTCCCTCATTTCCATTCCCATCCTTTTCTTTCCCCACATCTCCCTTCCTGTCATCTCTCCTCCCCTCCTCTTCTCTATCTGGGCCCATTTCTTATGAACTACAGTGTGGTCTATAGTCCCAGGAATTTCTAGACAGTCCTGGGATGACTTCAAGAAGTATTAACCATGCTGTGTGGCTCCTATGCTCCCCATGAGCTCCTTATATTGCTCCTTTGTCCTAGAGTCAGTACCTCTCCTGCCCTATCAGCCTCTATATTTAAGCACCACCCTCTCTTTGAAGTCTTATTTTTTTTCCTGTCATCTAAACATTCAATTTAAATTTTTTCTTAAATGTTAAGTGTTAGTATTGTTTAATTTGCCTGCCTAGACCCTAACTGTGAGCTAGAAAAGATAGAAATCCATGTGATTATCATAAAATAATAACCTTTTAAATATCTTTCAAAATGTTCAAATATATAACTTCCTTAAAATCATTCACATAATTAATTAGTTAAAATAATTAACTTTGGGGCTATCCTTTTGTCTTTTACATAGCATTAATTACATATTTTTAAATCATTGAAAAAGTGAATTAATAAAGAACAAGGAATTAAACTCCATAAAACATGTTTATTACCAAAGTTATATAGTATTTAAACCTGGAGACATGGAGACATAGCACAAATTCTATACTGCTGACCTTGACACTTAAAAATTTATTAATTGCTTTAAAACTAAATCAATACACATACATTGCAAAATAGAAATGTGTATTAACTCAGATATTTTTCTTCCTGCTTATTGAGTTTTCTAGGCAATAGGTAAGGGTAATAAAAGGGCCAATGATGCATTTAAAATTGCTAATGCCCTTTTTAATGGACTGTCCAAGTACAGATTTATCTACCAGTTAGATTCATGCTCACCATTTAGACTGGACTGTAATGAACACATTTATCTGTATCTTGATCTCCAATGACATGTTTGACTAGACAAGTAACCTTTCTCAGTATTTCTGATTAGTCTGCATGAATTTCAAGCATTATCAGTTCCTAAGACCTGCACAATCTAACATCATCTATGGTGAAGTGCTCTTTCAAAGCCAGATAAAAGAAAGAGTAGAATTTAGGGGAAACGAAGAGTTTCTTTACATTTCCATTTCACAGAACCATGCATTTGATGTGTGGAAGAAAATTTATATAAGGTGTGGTTTTAATTGATTACCTTGATGGTGACTTTGGTTCCTGGACATTGGCATCTACCCTCAGGGACTATCACCTGCCCTTGGCCAGACCGTAACCTGCACTGTATGCCCAAATCATTCAAGGTTGAAGTGTATGCTAGAGAAAAAGTGGTAATATAAGAAGGATAATTTTTCCACGGATATTCTATCAGGAATTCTGCATTTTAATGATTTCATAGCACAGATGCTTTATAAATCAGTGAAATGATTGCCTACCACGTGATATAACAATAATATTATAAACTCAGAGCATTCTTAGGGGAAAGAAAGATGTCTCTGGAAAGCTTACAGAATTTCTTATTTTCACAAAAATATCAGCAAGGTCTTCTTGATAAATAAGTTTCATGCCCCTTGAATTTATTTAAAATCTTGAATCTAATGAGAAAAACCAAATTCTTTGTATGAGGTTGAGTCATAATAAATTACTGATTGATGTAAAATAACAGTTTTATAAAGATTAACTTGATAGTGTCATAAAAGCTGGAGCAAGATCTCCTATGGCCATCTGTGGAGCATGGAAGAATGTGTGAAGCCATCCAAGGCCATTTGTAAGCAAATACTCATAATTGGTATGGATTGTTTTACTCTCTTGTTTAGAAGTACCTAAAACATAGTTTGTCCAAAGCATCAACATTTTATCACTATTAGCTTATGCAAGGTCAATGTCCAGAAGACTTAAACAAAACCCTGTAGGTACACAATTTGTCCATCCTGACCACAGCATTCACAGTAGCATTCTCATTTACAGAGGAACAGTGTGAGAGCTTGTCCTAGCCCTGTGACCACCTGGCTTGCAAGTTCTTACACATAATTATCACAACAGTATTTGGTTAACTTAGAAACAAATAGTATTGGCTTGGCCATTCCCAAGGATTTTTTTTTTTTTTTTCTTAATTCTGGTGCATCTTTTGCTCCTCTCCTTACAAAGTGGCTTTCCCAGAAAATTGTGCCTGGTTTTGTACTTATCATTGGAACGAATCCAGTCCTCTACTAGGGTATAGAAAATGCTCAATGTTCAATCTGATTCCCACATTCATAAAACCTACTCATTGACTTTATGTTCGCATATCATTTCAGCAAGCTTTCTTTTGTAATTATTTAAACATAAAATACTGTAGAAATGTTTAATACTACAGAGTTTCGCGTGAATGTTCTTGGGATCTTTCTCTATCTTTGTGCATTTCTCTGGGGAACATGTTTCCACCTGTAGCCACTAGGGTTCCAGCACTGCATGGGCCAGAGCCAAATCCCAGGAACACTGTTACTCTGCAGCCACTAGGACCATTTGCCACAGTCATGAATACAGCTCTGCTGCTTCAAATTGACACGAAGGACAGAAAGAAATCTGGTTTCTCTCCATGGCTCCTGAACTGATCATTTTACTCATGTGAGTATTCCACATACAATATACACAGCCATTCATGAGTTCACCTAATAAGGCAACTATATTTTATGCAAAGTAAATTCCCTTTATAAAAAGGGAAATACAAGGAGTATAAGTTTCCATATTCATTTCTGGGTATTTTTGAGCCCATATTTCATTCATACCTGCCAATAAGGTACCCAAGACTTAGGATTCAGAAAAGTGAATACTAAATTATGTTAATTACCATCCCTAAAGTGTTAAATTAGAAACAATATTCTTTTTCAAAGAGTGAGTGATATGCATTTGTGTCAACTAGTTTCTTTCAGAGACACAGTTGTGCTCAGGCTTGTGACATGATCATTGGCACTGCTTTTAGATAACACATTGCTAAAATCAAGTTATCTACACAAGTACTTCATAAAATCTTTTCCTTAAAGATATTTTATTTTATTTAGTTTATTTTGAACACCTTTATTTGGAAAACCTTTTTACAGTGCAAATTATAAAGTCCATGGAGCCTCTCATGTAGAAAGAATAAGAGATCCCTTTCTTCTACACAATGGCATTTAGTGCCTAGTGTCTGAAACATATATATGGTTTCAATTTTCTTCGAAAATGCAGAAATCAGCTTTTTTTTTCCAGAGGCGTTTGTTGTAAAGTATTTTCATCGTTTGTCAGATTCTGTGGATAGCTTGCAAGTGAGGTATATTATTAGTGTTTTTACAACTAAACTCCTCCATTTATCAAATAGGGAATGGACTTGTTCAAAGTCATACATAACTGTACTTAATTCAATAAATAAATACATAGAGCATTTATAACAAAGGTGGTGATATTAATACTAAATAAGAATAGTCATTGGTATCAAATTCATAGAAGAATGTTGTTTAGAGCCGGGCGTGGTGGCGCACGCCTTTAATCCCAGCACCCGGGAGGCAGAGGTAGGAGGATCCCGGTGAGTTCGAGGCCACCCTGAGACTCCATAGTGAATTCCAGGTCAGTCTGGGCTAGAGTGAGACCCTACCTCGAAAAACCAAAAAAAAAAAAAAAAAAAAAAAAAAAAAAAAAAAAGAATGTTGTTGTAGTCAGGTTTGCATTGCTTGTAGAAATCACCCCACCTAGAGAAGCTTGTGGGAAAAAGAGGTTTATTTTGGCTTAAAGGCTTTAGAGGAATTTCCATGATGTCAGGGAAAACAACAACATGAACAGAGTGTGGGCATCACCCCCTGGCCAACATAAGGTGTACCACAGCTACAGCAGGGTGTGCCAAACACTGGCATGGGGAAACTGGCTATAACACCCATAAGCCCTCCCCCAACAATACACTCCCTCGAGGAGGCGTTAATTCCCAAATCTCCATCAGCTGGGAACCTAGCATTCAGAATACCTAAGTTTATGGGGGACACCTGAATCAAACCACCATAAATGTGAAGAATGTGAATACCTGGGAATGAATAGCTAAAGGAAAATAACTCAACATTGTTCATACTATTGATAAATTCATTGCATCTGTTCTTCAACAGTAGTTATTTCATCAAGTAAATCCTCAAACTATAATTAGTTCCTACAGACTTCACAAATTTTACTGTAGCCAAACACCTAAAATTCACATAAGAAAAATGTTTAATTCATATAATCATCTACTTCATATAATTCATATAAACTAGCATCATGGAACCCAGACTGGTCATGATATTACTATTAATGTCAAGCCTTCTTTCCTCCCTAGGTCCTTTCTCATGTTTTATAGCCTGTTATTTGCTGTTCAGGCTTTGGCTTTCAGCCAGGGACTAATGTTTTCTTAGGTGTCAGAATGGAAGTTGTTTGTGTTGGTAATAACCTTGCACTCTTTTGGGTGTTACTTACACACAATACATAATTCATGAAGCAGAGCTTTGCTACAACATGGCCATGGTATTTCACGCTTGCCTACATTTCCAGTTATATTTCCTACTTTATCCCTGAGAATTCCCCTTATGTGTTTAGAACCATCATTTCTGTATCTGGGCACTAATTGTGGAACAAATGTTTATAAATCACACAAAAAGTTAAAAGCCAAGATTTGAATTTTAATTCCATAGTAGTTTTGTAGGATTACTTTGATTCATTTGAAATCATCAAAAGTTCACTGGTAATCAGTCTCATTTCTGTTTATTATTTTGCCAATTTAGTGAGTAATTTATTCATTTTAATACTATGTTTCTGCTAAGATATAACAAGACCACTGAGCATAGCTAGAAAGCCATGAGGTGTTTGTGTTCTCTGGAAGAGGAAAGCAATAACAGAGCTATTGGTGGGGGCATATTTGTGTTGCAAGGGAAGATTTCTATGTCAATTTACTTTTAATCCTACCCACATAGCCATACTCTGTGGACTCATTCCCTGGCAGTAGATGAAAATTCAACCACTATAAGGCAGATAGATCAGCCTTTTCAAAATTCCACCACCTGTGCTCATAGACCAAATGCCACACTGACCAGGTTTCAGTCCTACCTGGTTCCAAAATCACTCATTTTGTGCTGTTGTAAGTCATCATGATTATGTCATTTAGTTTTCATGTTGGTTTCAGATAAACATGTCTAATTTCTTTAATATTTAAAATGAATTTTAAAATACTCTGTAGCTTTCAACCAAAATGGAGGAACAGATTGTTAAGGGCAGGACCAGAGCAAGAACAAAACCCAGAAAGATGAACATTCAGTCATATAGACCTATACTACCCATCCAGGGCCTATGGCATCATGATGTGACTTCCCAATGAAGGGGAAACAGGACAAAGATACCATTTTGGACATAATTAGGGACAGAGGCTCAAGGAGAACAAAGAGATGTCACCCTGCCTGCCTTGGCAGAACTAGAATTCAGCACCTGATCCAGTCTCATCCA
Organism: Dipus sagitta; assembly: GCA_036346955.1. Taxonomy (NCBI): domain Eukaryota; kingdom Metazoa; phylum Chordata; class Mammalia; order Rodentia; family Dipodidae; genus Dipus; species Dipus sagitta. Next base: position 109,599,035 of record CM070779.1, on the reverse strand, counting down.
TGAGGGCTGCAGGGTGCCCTGCCTCTTCCCCATTCTAGCCCACCTGGTGGCTACCTTCTTTTGGTCAGCCTCATGAATCCAAGACCCAATGGTCTCCTTCTTACATACCTGAATCTGACAACAAAAGGCCGTTCTAATTAACTATAAGGGGCTTGTCATGCTAGCTCCTCCTCCTCTCCTCCATTTTGGTGACCTGAATGGTTCTTTCATCTTTCATAATAGTGTTTGAGTGTCCCCCCTCTCCAAGCCTGGCTGGCGAGGGGAGGGCTTTTGTCACCTGTCTAGGTATGTTTTTATTGCTGTTGTTCGTTTCTCATGTGTATTCTGCTTCCTAATGTCTTTTTTTTTTTTTTTTTTTTTTTTTTTTTTTTACTTTGTTATATGTATGATTTTCCTCTAAACTCTGGCTCTGGCCAAAACTCTCTTGACAACTCATTTTCCAGGCATCTAAATTTCCTGTTCCAGCCTTTGGTATTCCATTGCTCTGTTACATGTATGATCTCTGATGTCTTGAGCCCTTTACTATTTCCTAGCCCTCCCTGCTATTTCATGTGAAGGGGACCTATAGATTTATATGCTTTGCTCCCACAAGTGGGTGTGCGTACCTTAGTGAAGGAGCTTCTGTCCATCTCCCCTCTGCCTCCCCAGCTTTAGCTTGAGTAGTTCAGCTAGCCTCCTTACTATAATTTCTCCCTAAAAAAATGAATAAAATATTTTTGTCCCTCTCAGTCTGTCTTTTCAATTCTTTGTTAAAATAGACAAGGACCCAAAAGTTGGGGTTAATAATCCCTTCCTGAACCCCAAAATCCTGCATCACCATGTGACAAAAGTTCCACCCTAACTCCAGCACACATGGCTTCACTGTTGAGCTGTTTCGCAAGGCTGCCTGCAGTTTTCTTCACCTTATTTTCCATATCCCTGGTATCTCTAACTCCACGGGGTCTCCATTGCATTCTCAGGCTCACTCTTATAGCTTCACACATTGCTTACAGGTATACTAACTATGTCATACATTCCCTGGCATTTTAGACCTACCATTGCTATCTTGGTCCTTGATTCTGTTCCAATGGTCTATAATCCTGTTTTTATGCCAGTACCATGTTGTTTTTGTTGCTCTGGCTTTATAATACAGCTTTAGATCAGGTATGGTGATGCCTCCAGAGGTGTTTCTTTTGCTTCTGTCATTCCATATGAATTTTGAGATAATTTTTTCTATCTCTGTGAAGAAAAATGTTGGGATTTTTATTGGTATTGCATTAAATCTGTATATTGCTTTTGGTAAGATTTCCATTTTCACAATGTTAATTCTGCCTATCCAGGAGCACAGGAGGTCTTTCCATTTTCTCAAGTCCTCCTCAGTTTCTTTCTTGAGTGTTTTTATGTTTTCATTGTATAGATCTTTGAAGTCCTTGGTTAATGTTATTCCAAGGTATTTTTGTTGTTGTTGTATTGAAAATGGGACAATGTCACTAATTTCTTTCTCTGTATATTTGTCTTTTGCATATAGGAAGGCAACTAATTTTGTGCATTGATTGTGTATCCTGCTACTTTGCTGAAGGAGTTAATCACCTTTAAGAGTTTTGAGATGGAGGTTTTCAGATCACTTATGTATAGAATCATATCATCTGTGAATAGGGCTAACTTAACTTCTTCCTTTCCAATTTGTATACCATCTTTTTTTATCCTTGCTTGAGCTAGGACTTCCAGTACTATGCTGAAGAGCAGAGGTGAAAGTGGACACCCCTGTCTTGTTCCTGATCTCAATGGGAATTCCATCAGTCTCTCCCCATTAAGTATTATTTGGGCTCTAGGATCTTTATATATAGCCTTTATTATGTTGAGATATAGATTGTCCATGCCTATTCTCTCCAATGTTTTGATCATGAAGTGATGTACTTTGTCAAAGGCCTTTCCTGCATCTATCTAGATGATCATGTTGTTTTTGTGTTTAAGCTTATTTATGTGGTGTATTACATTGACAAATTCCCATATGTTGAACCACCCCTGCGTTCTTGGGATGAAGCCTACTTGATCAAGGTGGGTAATGCTTTTGATGTGTTGTGTGAATTTGGTTTGTGAAGATTTTGTTCAGGACTTTTGTGTCTATGTTCATCAGCAAAATAGGCCTATACTTTTCTTTTCTTGTGGCATCTCTGCCTGGTTTTGGTATTAGGGTGATACTAGCTTCGTAAGAGGAGTTGAGGAGTTTTCCCTGTTCTCCAATTGTGTGGCACAGTTTGAGAAAAATTGGTTTCAGTTCTTTCATGAAGGTTACAGAATTCAGCTGAGAAGCCATCTCGTCCTGGACTCTTCTTTTGGGGGAGGTTTCAATCAGGATGGGTGTTATAGTTTTTTATAGGAAATAAATCTACTCTGAGTTTAGATTTGGGAGGTGGTATGTGTCCAGGAATTCATCCATTTCCTCCATACTATCCAGTTTTGTGGAGTAGAGGTTTATGAAATAAGTCCTGATTTTCTCAATTTCACTTATGTCTCTTGTGATCTCTCCTTTTTCATTTCAAATTTTCTTTCACTTGATCTGATTGCCTAGGGGTTTATCAATCTTGTTTATTTTTCCAAAGAACCAGGTTTTTGTTTCATAAATTTGCTTAATTGTTTTCTTAGTTTCCAATTCATTAATTTATGGTCTCATCTTAATTTTTTTAATATCTGGAGCTTTTTGAGTTGGATTCTTTTTGTTTTTCCAATGCCTTTAGGAGGATGGTTAAGGTTATTGGTTTGGAATCTCTCTGTCTTTGTTATGAAGGCATTTAGTGTTATGAATTTTCCTCTAAGGACTGCCTTCATTATGTCCCATAAGTTTTGGTACAATGTGTTCTCATTGTCATTCAATTTAAGAAACTTTGCAATTTCATTTTTTATTTCATCCACTGTGCATTTATTGTTTAATAGTGTGCTGTTCAGTCTCCAGGAGCTGGTGGGGTTCCTGGTACATCTTTTGTTGTTAATTTTTAGCAATATGGCATTGTGTACTGATATCATGCAGGAAATTATTTGATCTTCCTAAATATATGAATGCAGGCTTTATGGCTCAGTATATGATCTAACCTTCTTAGAGAAGGTTCCGTGGACTGCTGAGAAGAATGTGTAATCTATGGATTTTGGGTAGAATTTTCTGTAGATGTCCATTAGGTCTAATTTACCTATGTTGTTATTTAACCCTCTCACTTCCCTGTTAATTTTCTGTTTGGATGTTCTACCTATTGCTGATAGTGGAGTATTGAAGTCCCTGACTACGATGATGTTTGTGGTTATTTCTGTTTTGTTGTTAAGTAGTTTTTGTTTAATGAATTGTGGTGCACCTGTGTTTGGTGCATAAAGATCAATGATTGTGATATCCTCTTGTTGGATCATTCCCTTGATAAGTAAGAAGTAGAGGTCTTTGTCTTTTTTGATTACTTTTGGTTTGAAGTCTATTTTTTCTGATATTAGTATAGCAAAACCTGCTTGTTTCTTATTTTGGTTTTTTTGGAATATCATTTATCACCCTTTCACCCTGAGGAGGTGTCTGTTTAGTGGTGAGGTGGGTTTCTTGAAGACAGCAGATTGAGGGGTTTAATTTTCTGATCCACCCTGGTAGCTTATATCTCTTGATGGGTGAATTAAGGCCATTAATGTTTAGGGTAATAACTGTGAGGTTTGCTTTAATCACTGCCATAGTGTGGTGGTTTATGTGGTTTGGGGATTTCTTGGACTTTGCAGTATTTTTGTGACTTCTCTG